>VDFB02252616.1:175226805-175491130 GCA_007258455.2 Sequoia sempervirens
TATATTCCAAAACTAGTCTAGAGAACTCATCAATTGATGTCATTTCTTCACTTTCATAATCTAGGTTTGGGATGGGTTCATCATATATTCTATTTTCATCATAAGCTCTATTCAACACTTTTCCATCATCTTCTTCCAATTGATCTAGGATGTCATATAACATGATATTCCTGGCATATTGTAAAGACAATATTTGATATTTTCTTATTCTTACTTTGTGCTCATCTTCACAATTAAGCCAATAATCTTCCAAATGTTAGACATGAGCACGGTAACTAGCTGTACTCTTGGTGATATTTCCCTGAATGTCATAATATATTCTTTGAAGTGGGAAATACTCAAAATTATATGTTCTCCATTCTCCTTCACACAAGTTATCCGCTTTGACTGCACTGCACTTATAATTTCCTATAACCTTAGGGAATTTGAAGGAGGATTTCTTACGAGAATGACTGTAAAGATACTGAGATGGTTTTAGATGTCTCTCTACTTCTAATAAAACAAATTTATCTTTTGGCTAATTGGGCAGCATAAATAGTTTTCCATCAAACCCTTCCATCCTTATGTAGGAATAAGTGGGGAACTGAATGATCATGCACCATCCTCTACTCGGTCGAATAACACTTTGTGCTTCTAGGGACAATCTTTTAGTTTTATCACCTTCCATTATTCTAGCTAGCTTCATGGAGAAAAAATCATTGACCTTCTTGTAATTCTCTTTGCATCCACGGAGGGTGATCTGGGTAGATGAGCGTATATGAAATTGTTTCCTACCTTTTTTCCTAGAGTACCAATCTGTTTCAATCCCTATTTGTTGTTTCTCATGGCACATGATTAAATCACACATGAAGACATATAAAAGCACCTAGTTTTGGGAAATACCATTATTTGTTCATATAATCTATCACTTATAAACTTTCCCAATGCATTTGCACGAGATTTTCCTTCAGACTGGATATTATTACAAACATCCAAGGTTCAAACTTACTGGCATCTCTTAAACCAACTATCCTACTCAACAAAGCTATAATATCTTGAATTTCATAATTGAGCATAGACCTCTAAATTACTTTGGTCTATGGTGTAATTGATTCTCAACACCATTGGGTACTCATAGTTTCTCTTTTATGAGCTTCAACATTCTGATACTTTTTTCCTTTTGCTTTCATATCAACATTATACATTTGTGTGTAAATAGGGAGCCCAAATGTGTATGTAATTCCTCTTTGTGAAAGATCTACATAAATTATCCCTTTTTTCTCAACAATCCTTTTGGATGGGTTGTAATAATTCATACATTGCATAACTAGTTCAGGGGCCTCCATTGCTACCATAAACCCTCCCAAGAAAAGTAACCCATTTTTCATGACATTTTTGGTACATTAAGAGGCATCTTCTTGTAGTGCTCATGTGCGAATTTCAATATTATAAGACCATCCCATATGAGTATTTGTAACCACTACATTGATTGTTATGGCTTGTGAGTTGCAATATTTAAATTCATCTTTTTCCCTTGTGTAAGAAGTTCTCATTTTATCTGGTGTGTTCTGCATTTTTCAAATTTTGTGTCTTGTGCGAGTTAGGGTTGAATTTAACCAAATTTTACAATTTACAAAACTTTCAATTCATCTTTCGGCTACATTCAAAAATCAAAGAATAATCATCATTTCAATTCTTAAAGAAAAAATACCATCTTTCAAGATTTTCATATTTGCAAATAACTAATAGAATAACAGTTATTCGAAACATACTTGGTTCTGGTCAACAATGATAATCTTGCAGAATGTAACTTTCAAAACCCTTGATAACTGTATTCTCGGTTTCTTGAAAATCTAGCTCTTCTTTGTGCGCCAATATTATTTCGTTCTTTCAATGTCCTTTGTAAATTTACAGTATGATGCAAAGTGGAGTGTTACAAAAGCAATTGCATGCTTGAGGTGGTTCCAAGTACATAGGTAGTTTTCCACCTTCATTAATTACTTGTTATATCGCATTAATTCCTCGAATAAAGGTGCAATCATTATCAATTAGGGTTCAAATCACAAACACCTAGATTTTTGCATGGGCTCACTATTAGAGAAGAAAGACAGCATTGTGATAATACATGGCAATCAAGAGTCATGTTGATCTTCTGAAAGGTATGGATCATTAAAGATACATGATCAATTTTCTATCACTGGGATTAAAGATTTCTGATGTTAACTTTGAGAAGAAACACTGGGATTCGGGAATTTACCTCTAGGCTTTAGAAAGAGAAAACCAAAATAAAATATCGAGAACTAAACTCAAGAGAGATTTAACAAATTTCAAAACAAACTCTCCAGTTCCCGAGTTAGGAATAAGGAAAAAAGGAAATAAAGTTAAAATACCAGGCTCCCATAAAAAGATATTATTGGGATTGATGACTCCAATTGATGACTTACCAAGCGGAGCTAAAACCAAATGAAGATACAATTCACTCTGATGCAAACACAAGACTCCAAGATTTTGGTTTTTGATAATAGATTAAACTTCTATGAAATGACCAAAACATTGAACCTGGGAATGAGAAAGGATAAACAAAGACCAAGGGAAATGAAAATAAAATGAGACCGGTAACCTATTAGACTACAAAACGATGCCATAGCAAACAAAAGCAAAAGGGAAAAAAGGAAAAAAGGGGGATCCACATTTTTCCAAAGGGGAAAAATTGGGCATGTAGTGAGACCACACAACAACTAGCAACCAACAAAACTAAACAAAATAATAGAAAGTCAATTCTAGATCTAATCATCCATTCACCAACTTTATTTAGTATTTTAATTATAAATCATTAGATCCTATATTCCAGCATTCAAATTTCACTTCTGCTAGCATGCAAGATTAAGTATTACTGAGCTCACATGTGTGCAATTGATTATTTCTGCTACAGTAAACTTAGAAATAACAACTATTTTCATTAACCTACATAATGTGACAATTCCTTTTAAGCCAACTAGGGATAAATCCTTGCTTCCAATCAAGCATCTATAGCCTGACAAGGTTATCTCTGTAATTCCCCCAAACATAGCTCTACTGCTAGCCAAGCATCTATAGCCCCAGTAGAGTTATTTGGATAGCCTAAAGAGTTGATTTTTTTTTTATAGATATAATAATGATAACTCATTTTTTTGTTTTGAAATTCCAATGATAGCTCTTTTACCAACTTGCAAGAAATGAAGCCTGCTATCAGGTTGGGAATTATAGTGCTAGGAAAGGTAGTCTTTTGATTTTTCAAATAATGAAAACAAATACTATACCAAATTTTAGTAGAATGATTTAAATGTATTTTTTTGTTCCTCAACATCAATTGAATGATTCATGCTAACTAGAGTATAAGAGACTAAATAATTCTCAGACAATTTATAAATGAAAAACTATTTCTGATCAGTATATAGATCAAATTTCTAGAGTTGACATTCTATTAACCTGTTCACCTTCAAAAGGTTGCAAATAATTGTAAATTCAAATGATGCAACACCCGAAAAGCAAAGCAAAAGCAACAAACAACTATTTAAAAAAAAACAACACTAACCTAAAAAAACTATTTACAAAAAACTATTTATAGAAAACTATTTACTTATGACTAGAGATAATGCTTTAGGAACTACCCATTTATAGGAAATGGGATATCTTCACTAGTCAAAGAATTCAACCTATAAGTGTTGTCACCCAAGATTTCAGAAATTTGATATGGGCCTATCCATAACTTGTCAAATTTACCATGCTCACCTTTTCATTCATGGGATTTATTCCAATATAGGAACAAGTCAGCTATTCTAAAAGTATTTAATCTAGCTCTCTTATCAAACCATCTTTTTACCATGGATTAATGCTTATCAAAATGATCTATAGCTCAAGTGCATTTGTTATCTAAATGCATTAGTTGCAACAATTGAGCTTCCGCTTGGTCATCTAATCCAATATATTCCCGTTCAAACTGCCAAGTAAGGATTTTTAAACTTATTGGTAGTATAGGATCTACCCCATAGACTAAATGATAAGGATAATTCCCTAATGCAGCTTTCATCCTAGTACGATCTACCCAAAGGGACAATTTTAACAAAGAATGTCAATCCCTAGGATTCTTTTCAATCAATTTTTTAATTATATCCAACATATTTTTATTTGATGATTCAACTAATATGTTTCCCTGTGGATAATAGTTAGATGGTAATTTTAACGTTATACCATATTCAAATGCCCAGTTAGAAAATTTCAATGAGGAAAAGGCAGGGCCATTATCACATACCAATGCATATGGTGCTCCAAACTTGGTGATGATGTTTTCTTCCAAAAAATTGATTACCATTTCTATAGTGCATTGCTTGTTGGGACATGCCTCTGTCCACCTGGTGCAATAATCTGTAGCTATTAATATAAATCTATGGCTTGCAGATGATGGAGGATTAATAGTTCCAATAAAATCCAATCCCTATTGTGAAAAGGCATGCATTTCCATCACTGGTTGCAATGGTTGAGCATTGAATCTTACTTTATTTGACGCAGTTTGACATGTATAGCAATATTTCACTTGTTCGTATGTATCTTTGAAAATTGTTGGCCAGTAGTAACTGGCTCTCAGAATGAGGTGTACAGTAGCGAGATGTGCTCCATGAGTTGTTCCAAAATTTTCATGTAGTTCTTGAAACACTTTATTTGCTTCCGATCTACTTAAACATTTTAAATAGATTCCTTCATGATTTATTTTGAATAGAGCTCCTCCTTTGATCATATAACCTTGCAATTTTATCTTAAGGGATCTTCTTTGATTTATTTGCATATGATCAAGGAAAGTATGGCTAACCAGATAATTCCATATATCTAAATACCAGTCTTCTTGATCTTCTACATCTAGAGTATATTGTTGAATTGATATTTGCGGATATATTTCTGCAATAGATCTAACTAAATCCTATCCCCAAACCAACCTCATGGGTATGATTTATAAATAAAATTCTTGTAGGATTTTCACCCATTTGGCTCTTTTTTCTCTGAGCTCACTCTATGTTAGCAACATTTTGAGTGCAGAATCTGGAACAATAGCTTTGACTATACTCAAGAGAATGTAGTGTCTAAATTTGCATACTGCTTTGACCAAAGAAAAGGCTTGTTTTTCAACATTTGTATATCTTAGCTCCACTTCTTTGAATGGGGTTCTCATAAAATAAATTTAATTCTCTTATTTATTCTCGCCTTTCTATGTTAGTACTGTTGCACAAGTGTGGCTAGAAGCAAAAGAGTAAATATAAAAAGGTTTAACATAATCCAGACTTACTATTAATACTAGAGCTTCTATGATTGCAGTATTTATAGTCTTGAAGGTGATATTAGCTTAATTTTTCCACTCTATTTTAGAATATTTCTTTAACATATCATTGAGTTGTTTCACTATTTTGGTGAATCTAGTAATAAATTTTTGAACAAAATTAATTTTACTGAAATATGATTTCAATTCTTTTCTACTTGTATGGGGCTATAGTTTGAGTAATGTGTTCACTCTATCAGGATCTATCAAAATACCTCATTTGGAAATGATGTGTCCTAGTAACTTTCCTTTAGTCACCCCAAAAATACACTTTTTAGGATTTAATGAAACTCCGTAAGTTTCACACTTCTATAATATCACTCTGAGATCTCGAACATGATCTCTTCTATATTTTGAAAATAATCTAAGGTCATCCATGTAAATAATGATGCATTTTCCTATAAATTCATGAAAATCATAATCCATAGCTCTTTGGAGCATAGCATTGACATTTATCAACCCAAACGACATCCTTCTATAAGCAAAAGTTCCCCACTTCATGGTGAAAGTTGTTTTCATCCAATCTTCCCTTGCTACCATTACTTGGTTGTATCCAAAGAATCCATCCAAAAAGGACATAATCTGTGAACCATTGACTATCTGTAGTACTTCTTCAAGTGAGTGTAGTGGATAATTGTCTTTCTCAGACGCCTTGTTGAGATTTTGGAAATCTACACATAGCCGTATATTTCCATTTTTCTTTCTCACAGGGACTAATTTTGCCACCCAATTAGAATGTCTAATAGGAAAAATTATTTTATTTGATATAAGCTTTTGAACTTCCTTTTGAATTAATGGTTCTAAGAGTGCATTCACTAGCCGCTATTTTTGTCAGAAAGGCTTTGCATCAGGATTTAATGGTATTATATGAGTAATGATGGAAGTATCATAAGTTTTCAAGTATTCGTATGTCCAAGCTATAACATTCCAATAATCTTTAAGTGCCTGAGGAATATTTCTTTTCTCTTCTTCAAAACAAACCTTTCCTAGAAGCACATTCTTAGGATCTTCTTCAGTATGCAAATCGTATAATTCATACTTTCCTCCATTACTTTGAGGAAAATATTTATGTCTTATTATCTGATCAGTATCAAATAATCATTCTAACTCAATTATTCATTTCATAATGTTATTACCTCTAGCTTGAGCTAATTCTTCATCTTTGATTTTTCCATCAGGGCAATCTATCTCTTCAATTATTTGTGCTTCAAAGATACTAGAATTAGTGAAAAATTACAATATATGTTGGTCATCTTCAAACACTTGCAAATTAGTAACATTATCAAGAATAGAGGGTAGCTGCACCAGTTCAACTATAAATCTCTTCAAATCAGAAGCATCTAGAGGCTCTAGAGTACAGGCAGCAGTATCCAAAGCATCAACTCTTTGATTAAATATTCTTGGAACATGAGTAATGTTGAATGTGTCAAAATCTTCTATTAAGTTCCATACTTTGTGTTGATAATTGGACAATAGCTTGTAGTGGAAAATATATTGCTTTCTAAATTGTCTGACCACTAATTTTGAATCACCAAACACTTTTAGGATTTTGACTTTCTTTTTAATTGTGAGAATCAAGCCATGTATAATGGCTTTGAATATTCTGCCACAATGTTAGTACATTAAGATTGATAAGTTCAACTTTGATTCCAATCCCTTGTTTCAATTTGGATCCATTGAATTTAAGAATCTAGGCTTGATCATCCATAGTTTGTACTTTACCATTCTTTGGTATTGTCGAGTTAATCTTTTCAGCTTGTGTTGCATGGACTCCATCTTTATGCATCTTTGATTTATATATTTTGACCTTAGTGTGTTTTGGACAATATTGATTTTTGATCCTACAAATTATCTCTAGACATATCATACAACTATTTTCTGAGTGTGCAACATTATGTAACTTGCACGAATCCTGCAACAATTTTTTTTTTAGTAAAATTCTATTTGTATTGCTCTGCTAAGCTTTTGCAATAATATTCTTCTAAAACTTATCATAAGGGCTATTCTCTTCTTCAAAAGAATCACAATTTGATTCAATTAAAACATCCATTCCAGGAGTCAATTGATTAGGTTTTTTCGGTATCACATGTAAAGATTTCTTCTATTTTAACTCTTGAACTTTGCATTTTATAAACTCTTAGTTTTACATCAATGTATATAACTTAATTTCTCTAATTATAATCAGTAATCATGTATTGCATGTGGGGTTCTCTTTCAATTCTAGTCTGGTTAGGGACTCCCTCCATGGTAACCACATGTTTGAGAAATCAATAGCCATATATCCATTCAAGGTTTTAGATCAATCTTTGCTCAATAGCATACCATAAGTATCAAGTATTTCAACAACTTGAATTTCTATATAATATTGAATTCTAGGGTACGACACTAATTGCATGTGAATATTAGTTAACTCTCCAACTACATTTACTTTTGTTTTATCAAGTTGAGTAACCTTCTTTAAAGAACTTGCTGATGTTAACCTTAACATTTTACATATATGGATAAAGGAATCACATTATTAGACCCTCCAAAGTCTACTAAGTAATTATGAAGATTTGTACCAAATATTCTCAAAGTGAGTAAAAATGGTGGAGACTATAACTTTCCTTTGTAAAAGACTACTTGCACATCTGCTATGGGAACAATATTCTTATCCTTTGTTTTAGCCTAACTAAACTTGCCTTCTTTTGAAAAATCTTCTAAAGTATTTAGGAAGTCTTTCTTGATCATAGGTGTTTTGAGCAATTCTGATAGAGAAAGGATAATATTTACCCTTTTTATTTCTTCTGCTAAATAATGACTCAAATTATTTTGGAGTAGAATCTGTCTTTTCACCTTTTGAAACATTTGATGAACTATACTGAGAGGTTACCTTAGGTAACCCTAGGTTATTGCTTGATTTATCATTTGTTGGAGTATTAAAATTATTAGGCAGGATAGATGTTGTTAATGGCCCATTGAATTTACCTCCACTATTGGCATTATTTCTCATGTTGTAATTATTTCCTTTTTGATATTGTTGAAAGACATGAACTTCGTCAATTTCTTCCTGAGGTTCATTTTTGTCCTAAAATGGAAAAGTGTACACTTCTAAAGTCATAGTTGAATTCTCTCCTTCATATTAGTGAATGTGACTTCTAACAACAATAAGCAGTTTGAAATGTTCATAACTTTTAAGGACTAAAGCAGATTCATATCCTACTCAGACTAACTCATTTCCCTTAGGAGGATGAGAATTACAACATTCGTTGTGATGAGTAGCAGCTAGAAAAATTTTTGAAGCAATTTTAAACTGTGAACAATCTACTTCAACATGAGCATTTGTATTATGAATTCTACACCAATTATTCATCACAAGATCAACTAAATTCACTTTTAATGGGGATCTTTCTATTGATGGCAATTTTGGCACCACAACAATGCTAAACAGAGTATTTCTACTCAGCTTCTCCAGAAAGAGAAAGGCAGCACATGGATTCCTTAGCTCCCAAGGTCTTGGTAGTTGGGTCTCAATTGTGATGATGTTACTCAGTGGTCAATGCAATAGTAATATTCAAGGGGCCTGCTGGTGTTGGGCTTCTAGATTGCTCCAAGATCAAACATGAAATAAATCCTATACTAACCAGGGGTTTTAAAGAAATACAAAAAGATGGATCGGGGTTTTGAAACGGAAAAGAACAATAGTTCATCCAACCTTAACCAGACTTGATAACTTCAATGAATTTGCTAACTAAAATTGAAGAACATAATTAACTTGTGATTAACACACAGTATCATTCCTTCACAGTTCTGATTTTAACAACTAATTATAAACTACCATTTAAGTAAAACATAAAATGCAATTTCATTCCTTGAAATCCTTCAAAATCAAATGATTAACTTTGAGATAAATATCGTTCTGGAACACAATATGAAGTGGATTCGAATCTGGTTGCTTCTACTATGGGTGGGACAGATAAACAACATTTACAAATCTGGCACAATCACCAGTGTATAGAGAAATCTATGTCTTCAAACTACTTCCATTTATACTAGAAAAACTTTGAAAATACATTACAACTTATACCGAAATCTAACTTCTAACCAAGAAGGCAAGAGAAGCTCTCATTATTGAGAATCAAGATGCAATTCGATCTCCTTCTACTAGCTGACTAACTCCTAATAGTTCTAACTTTTCTAAAATAATTCTCTAAACCTAGAAGTTCTAACACTAAAATTCTGGAACCTTTAATTCTGGAATTCCTCTAAAAATTCTCGAACTCTCTTACAAAAAGGATAAAATTCCATATATAGGTTTTCCCGAGAAGAATGTCGGCACCCATTTTTAGGGTTTACAAAATATCCATGGTGTCAGAGGGTCGGCACCCAGATCTTTCACAAAAGTGGAGTCTGCAATAAATATGAATCCTTGCTGTCTTATCTCGATGAAGATTGTCTCCTGGGGGGCTCTGCAATAAGTCTGCTCCAAATCCTCTCTCCCGCAAGTCCGTCGGTGTAGCCTAGGCCAGTCGATGTGAGGTTTCGATGAGCCAAAGAGGTCATACCGATCTCGCAAAGACCCTTGGCAAGATTGCTTCCATCTACACTAGATGACATGGCGAAATCGCGTCCCCTCGGTGAACTCTATTTCCTCCAATGGGCCCCTCCTTTGGTCGACAGGACATCCGCCTTCGGCAGGATGTTATGGTGGGTGCCAAGAGTTACAACGATATGTACCTTCATTGGTGGATTTGCCGCTATCGGGAAGACATGAGATGGTCACTGAGACCTCACAGTGAAACCCTTGTTTTCCTTGGAGTCTCCTCGACATCCTTGGTTGACCCTCTCATGCCAGCTTCTGTTGATGTTTCAGCATGACTTTCTTCCTTCGCCAAGACCCTGTAGCGAAAGCATGATCCTTGTCCGAACCCATCTGGTTATCGGTGAGACCCTTTGGTATCGACGATACATCTCATCTATCTTCATTCCATATACGGAAGCCACGCCCTTTCGGTGAGACTTCAGTTGGTCGCCAGGACCTTGTGGCAAATGCTTTGCCTTTTGGCGAGTTCCTTTTCTTTCTCAGTGGGCCCACTTCATTCTTTCGGTGTGACCACTCATCGCCAAGACCCTGTGGCGAAAGTAAAACCCCTTGGCAAGACTCCTTCACTCTATGTCGAGGAGACTCATTTTCTTGCTGGGACCCTATACCGACAGCACAACCTTCTGTCGATCCTCACCATTGGCGTGACTTTGGATCATCAGCGAGACCTCCCGCCACATTCATTTCCTTTCGCCGAATTTCGGTGTCGCCAAGACCTTGGCGCAATCACACCGAAATGGAATCTTTCATCAAATGCATTTTGGTGTAACCTCCCTTTATCAAGAAGACGTCCTATAGACACCCCATGCCTTGGCAAAGGCTTTACTAGCTCATCCCTTTGTCGCTGTAACATACTAGCTCTCTTACTGAAGACACCCGATAAACCCTTTGCACTGTGTCGATGAGGCATTTTGCTCTCGGCAAGACCTCATCCTGAATTCAATATCTCCCATAGAAGACTTCTCCTTGTCACCGGTCAGCAAGACCAAAAGACTTCGCTATGACCATATACCAAAGAAAAGACTCCCGCCAAAGTGTTTGATCTTTTTGCTAATCGGTGAGACTTTCTTTCCTCGGTGAGACTTCTTAGCGAGGAGAGAACCTTATGGTGACATAAAGACCCATCCGAAGGCGGTCAGTGAGACCTTTCGTTGAGATCTTTAAGAACTATCCTCATGCACACAACTGGATCCTACAAAATAAGGTCTCCTTTAGTTCCCAAAGGCAAGTAAGATATAACATTATTTACCATGCCTCCCAACTTTATCAAAAAGAAACATAAAACCGGTGGAGGCGAGGTTAAGATAGAAGGGGAAAAAATTTTAAACAAGTCCCGGTGGAATTGGGACCGAGACAAAACCTGACCTGGGAACGACATCCCCCACCTTCAAAACTGGCGGGGCCAAAAGAAAATCGGAACCGGGATCGGAGTCGAGATGGGAAAAAGTCATGAAAATAATCAACATTTCTAAGTTCATACCCCATCACGGCTCTGTGTCCGCAAAAGAAATCAAACGCGAGGGATGGAAACAAAACATTGGCAGGGTCAGAGCAAAAATTGATCCCGAGCAAAGTACAATGGGGGCAGGGGCATAATTAAATCCGAAATCAAAACTTCCTCAAAGTTTCAGTTTCAGATTCCATCCTGGTCCCGCCTCTGACAAACATACAAAGACAAAAAAAAAAAGAGAAAGGAAGAAAAAACAACACACCGTGACCAAACAAAAAAAGAAGGAAAGGAAAATAAAAGAATGAAACACGCAGAACTGGGATCATAACAGAACCTAAACCAGAAACCTTTTCAAGTTTCAAAGTTCGGTTCCAGTTCATGTTTTGAATCCACCGGAACAAAGATGAAAAGACGCATGAGAGAAAAAGACAAGAAAGAGGCAGAACTGGGACCGAGTTAGGAAAAGAAAATAGAACTTGGAAAGAATTCCATGTTCGGTTTCCATTCTGGTTCCAGGCCTGCCAAAACAAAAAGAAAAGATGGATACCTTTTGAAAACATGCAAGGCACAGGACACCAAAAACCAACAAAAGACCAACGAAGAAGAGAGAGGAAGGAAAAAGTAGAGTCGGGGTGGGGATGGAATCCGAACGAGAAACTTTTAGAAAGTTTATCCCTCTGACTTGAACCTGAAATTGACTCCGAGAAAGAACCAAGGAGGGGAGACAAAGAACTGTCAGAACCGGAACCAGGGATAGATGAAGACCAAAACTTAGAAGGAAATTCCAAGTTCTGATATTGGTCCTGGTTCCGTCTCCGACAGAACTTCGGAAAGAAAACTCCTAAGGCAGAAAACCAAAGGCCAAAGGGAAAAGACAAAGGGGGACCTATTTTACCCCAGAATAAAATGGGGTGCTTATGCAAGGCATAACAAATGGCGACTCGACTGGGGAAATGGTTTAACCATTTTCATGAATCTGAAGGATTCAGCTACCCAGAACTCTAGTTTCATGAATATCACAACTCTAGTTGGGTCAGTTATAACAAGCAAGGTAGAGCTGGAATCTCAAATGAAAGTCAATCAAAGGCTATCCCTGAATATATGTGTGTGCTTGATTGTGCATCATTCTCTCATGAAGTTTTCTTCACCTTTCGGACAATGTGTAAGATTTGAGCTACCTGAGTTGACCCCCCTTAGCTATTGTACAATGATATCCTGGGCATTGCTCCATTGCCAGTCAGGCATCCATAGCCCCGACGGAGATACCTCTAGTTTTCCCATAGCATTGCTCTACTGCCAGTCAGGCGTCCATAGCCCCGGTAGAGATACTGGAATCACCCATTCATATTGAATCCTCTTTCTTTTTAATAATTCTTTTCTTCTCTTTTGGAGTTTCAGATATTTCATTTGATTCTCTCTCAATATGTCAGATGTTCAACATTTGATCTGGGTTGAAAACTACCATGGACCTCATAACAGCACTTGGGAGATCGGATTTTTCACTTGAATCTTACAACACCATAGTCCTAGGACAAATATAACCTTACAAAAGGAGATGATCTTATTGTTTTGTGACAGATTCAGGGGAGTTGATGAAGGATTTCTTACTTGCACCTTGTTTTAAAAAATTTCACAACTTTTATTGACAACAAACATGAAATAAAGAGTTTAGGACAAAATCATCCAACCAGAATTCTTGAAAACACCTAAACCACTTCTCTCCTAATGACCAAAGCATGCTTCAGATAACAACCCATCACTTCAAAAAGGGAAAGAAACAGGTCAACCCCAAAGAAGAAGGAAAATGGAAAACAAAAATCAAAGAAAACCCAAAGAGTGGAAAGGAACAAACCAAAAGCAAGCTATTTACATAAAGAACAAAGAGATATACATAGGGACTATTTACAAGCAGAAATAATTTATACAAATATACTACCTATTAAAATGCCAACTTCATGATTCAAAATAATGTTTAAGAAACTGTCCATTGATAGGCAAGGGGACGGGTTCTCCAGTTAAACTACTCAATCAAAAAGTATTTTCTCCTAAGATCTCAACAATCTAATAAGGACCCAGCCAAAGTTTGTCAAATTTCTGGTGACTACCCTTCTTTTCACTAGCTTTTTTCCCACAACAGCACTAGGTCTGATATCCTAAAAGATTTTATCTTGGCTCTTTTGTCAAACCACCATTTGACAATAGCCTGATGCCTAAAGAATTGTTGTAAGGCCACATCTCTTTCCTCTTCTAATTTCAACAAAGCGGCTAATCTGACTTCTATCCTATTGTCCTTGGAGTAAAATTTCTGCGCAAATTCAAGGATAGGTATTTGTAGATGGATAGGAAAGACAGGCTCTTGGCCATATACCAGCTTGAATGGTGAGGTGTTTAAGGCAGCCTTAATCCTAGTCCTATCTGCCCATAATGTGAATCTAAGCTGGGTGTACCAGTCTCTAGGGTTATGTTCTAACAATTTCTTAATCACCCCTAAGAGATTCTTATTGGTTGACTCTACAACTCCATTGCCTTGTGGGTAATAATTTGATGAATACTTCAAGACAATATTGTGATTATAGGCTGAAGAAATAAACTTAGCAAAAGAGAAAGCAAAACCATTGTCACATACCAGAGTGAAGGGTACCCCAAACCTTGTAGTGATGCTCTCAGTGAGAAACTTAATCACTACCTCTGTTGTGCTATTTTTGCAAGGTATAGCCTCTGTCCATCTTGTGCAGTAGTCAATAGTAGTCAAGATAAACTTGTGTCTTGCTGAGGAATTCAGGTTAATCACCCCAATGAAATCTAGTGCCCATTGGGAAAATGGCCTTACCTCGTAGACAGGTTGCAATGGCATAGCTGAATGGCATTCCCTTGGTGCAGCAACTTGGCACGTGTGACATGTTCTCACATGCTGATGGGCATCCTTGAATACATAGGGCCAATAGTAACCAGACCGGAGGATCTGGTGTGCCAATGAATCTGCAAATATGTGACCCGTTCCATGCTTCCCATGAAACTCAGAGATCACATGTTTAGCCTTTTGATGATCAAGGCATCTTAAGTACATTCCTTCAAACTTATTTTTGTATAAGAGCCCCCCTTTGAGCATGTAATGTGAGATTTTTAGTCTCAGGGCTCTCCTCTGAGTGGCATTCATTCCCTCCAGACACTGGTTATTGAGCATGACACAGATGAGATCAGCATACCACAGGTCGTTTGAGAAGGACTAAGTAGTATATTGTTGACAAAAAGCATTGTTACAAGCCTCAGCCATAGATTTAGATAGACCCGAACCTCGGACAAGTTTCATAGGGTGTATCTCTAAATCGAACTCTTGCAAGATAGCCATCCATTTCCCTCTTCTTTCTCCTAGTTCGCTCTACATTAGTAGAGACTTGACAGCAGCGTCAGGAACTACAACAATAATCCGACTTCGTAGGATGTAATTCCTAAACTTCTTTACAGCTCAGACCAGCGCAAAAGCTTGCTTCTCAAGAGTTGTGTATTTGGTTTCCGTATTTTTGAACGGGGAGCTTATGAATGCAATCAGCCTCTCCTCTAACTCTTCTCCTCATTGAGTTAATATAGCTACACACAAGTGTTCAGAGGCAAAAGAATAAATATAAAACGGCCTCAAGTAGTCAAGGCTAATGAGGATTGGAGCTTCTGAGATGGATCGCTTGACTTGAGAAAAGGCAGCCTTTGCCTCATCACTCCATTCTATTTTGGCATCCTTCCTCATCATCTCATTCAAGGGCTTCATGATTTTTGCAAAGCCTGTAATAAACTTCCTCACGAAGTTGATCTTTCCAAAGAAAGGATCTCATCTCCTTCTTGCATCCTGGAATGGCTATCTTGAGGATGGACTCAACTCGATCTAGGTCGATGGATATTCCTCTTTCTAAAATTATGTGTCCCAAGAGCTTCTCTTCGGAAACTCCAAACACACACTTTTTTGGATTTAAAGAGACTCCATATCGGATGCATCTTTGAAGAACTTGGGCTAAATTTGCAGCATGATTCAGTCGGTCCTTGGAGAACACTATTAGGTCGTCTATGTAAACAATAATTCATTTTCCAATTAGATCCATGAAAGCTATGTCCATGGCATGTTGGAAAGTTGCTCCAACATTTATTAGGCCGAATGGCATCCTTCTATATGCGAACGTCCCCCACTTGGTGGTGAAATTCGTCTTCATCCTATCCTTGAAGTTGACCATAACCTAATTATATCCAGAGTAACCATCCAAGAATGACATCATTTGAGATTTGTTAATAGTCTGCAATACTTCATCTAGGGAAGGGAGTGGGTAGTTATCCTTTTCTAAGGCTTCATTTAAATTCCTGAAGTCAACACATAGTCTAATCTCCCCATTTTTCTTACGAACCGGGACTAGGTTAGCCACCCAGGTTGAATGGCACACCAGGAAGATTATCCTTATTGATAGAAATTTCTAAACCTCTTTATAAATCAATGGCTCAATCAAGGCATTGACAGGGCATTGCTTCTGTCGGAAGGGTTTGGCTTCAGGCTTCAAAGGGATAGTGTGGGTCATAACTGAAGCATCAAATGTCTGTAGGTCTTCATATCCCCAAGCTATCACAGCAATATCCTTTTTTAGTGCCATCAATATGTCTTCCCTAATTGCTTTAGGGTAGGCCTTCCCTATGTAGACATTCCTTTCAGGGCCCGAGTCAGCTAGGTTAACTGTCTCATATTCACCTCCCTTTTCTTCAGCTGATGTCTTCTCTCGAGCCCTCGGATCTGAGTCAAAGATTCTCTCTAGAGCAACCATTCCCTTGGGAATGTTATTACTTTTTAGATTAAGGACCCCTTCTGTATCACATTCTTCAGGGTTCCAATCCCCTTGATCTCTGTTAGACTCATAAATAATTTTCCCTTTAAAGACATTTGAACTTGCCAAGAATGCCAGAATGTGTCGATCATCATCAAAGACTTGGAAATTCTTAATATTGTCAGGAACAGCTGGGGCGGACATCAATTCCATTGAGAATCTTTTGAATTTGGAGCCTTGCATAGGTTCCAAGGTGCTTGCAGCAACAAGTGAATCAACTACCTGATATTCTTCTCTTGGGATGAGACTAATCCCAAAGGCATCCAAGTCTTTGATCAGGTTCCATACCCTATTTCTATATACAGATAGCCTTCTGTTGTGACATGTATACTAGCTACGAACTTGCTTGACTACTATTTCTGAATCTCCCTTGAATACTAAGGTAGTGACCCTTTTCTTGTGTGCAAACATCAGTCCTCAAGCTAGGGCTTCATATTCAACTATGTTATTAGTGCATCCAAATTGCAGCCTGTAGGAAGCAAAGAAGACCTTCCCTTTCAGGCTGGTTAGCACAATTCCAACACCACAACTGGTCTTGGACTTGGATCCATCAAAGATAAGGGTCCATAGCTGATCATGGGCTAGGGCTAATTGTTTTGAAGCTGTTATGGGTGCTTGAGTAGAGTGAGTCAGATGTGGGAAGCCTTGATCTTTTACTTCAGGTACAAGGGAAGGGTGTTCTGTAAGTTCCTTAGGCACGCTTTCTAATTCATGTTTAGCTATAGCATCTGATCCGTGACTATCCTTCTGACCATCACTAGTGTCTTTAGTTAACCCCTTGGGTTTTGTTTTATTTGTAAGCACAGGGGTGTCAAGCAGATCTTGGGGCTGCTCCTCATCAGTATGCTAAAGTGCATCTGGGGTAAGTTTAATCTGGGTAGGGATTTCTTTTAAAGGTATTGTATCCCTAGTTAACATGGTTGCTTCCTTGGCCTCAAATGGGAAGCAGTCTGCAATGGTGTCAAGGCAACTTGAGCTAGCTTCCTTAGCTTGGGAAACCTAACTTAAGTAATCAATGCATTGTTGACAAGTTATTTTAGAGTGGTTTTGATAGTGTAACCTGCACCAATTAGGGAGCAAAAGGCTTAGCAAATCAGTGTCTTTCCCTAGGACCAGTTGGTCTTGTTGCAAATTTCTAATCAGGGCCTATTGATTTCCATTAATTGTAGCATCAAGACACTTTAGTTTTGACATGTCTTTGGGATTGAGAACCGAGAAGGTCAACATTTCTTCTTGTTTATAAACCCCCATCTTAGTCTCAATGTAGGCCATCTCATTGAGACAACCATACTCAGTGATGGTATGCTTGAGGTGAGGCTCGCTTTCAATCCTAATCTGATTAGGAATCCATTTCCATGATAGCCACATATGTGAGAATTCAAGGGAAAATTACCCCCATAAATTCTTCATCAAATCTCGGCTTAGCAGCATACCATAGGTTTCGGGAATATCAACCACTTGGATGTCTATGTTTGTTAGGATCCTAGGATCAGAGCCAACTTGGACATGTATGTTCTTTAACTCCCCCACTACATTGACCTTTGTTTTGTCCAGCTGAATGACCTTCTTATTTGTCTGAATGGGGTCCAATCCAAAATTCTTACACACAGAAAATGGCATGACATTTTCTGAAGCTCCTGAATCCAATAAATAGTTATGTAGGTTCTTTCCCAAAATTATTAAACTCAAAAGGAAAGGAGGAGTACCTACTTTGCTTCTGTATAAGGCTGCATTTATGTCTACAGGGGAGGTAACCTTACTCTTTCCTTTTTCCTTATCTGCTTGCTCTAGTGCTTTCAACACTATCTCCCTTTGAGTAGGGAACCACTTCAAAATGTCAAAATATGACAAAGAATTTTTTTGTTTCCGCATCTTGGAAACGATGTCAAATTTTGTATTATAGCCTGGATTACTTTTGAAAACAGTAGAGGAATTACCCCTATTATGAAAATTGGGCGAGCCTTATGGTGGAGGAGGGTTATTATCAGTGCCTTGATTTGGGGGCACCATGTGGTTAGGAGGTGCTGATGTAGTGAATGGCCCCTTACTTTGATTTCTCAGAAATTGTCCTCCCTTCATCTGAAAATCTTGGGCATCATATGAATCCTCCTCAGGTTCATTCTCTTCTTGCCTCATGAATGACAATTCCTCCTCAAAGATATCATAACTCATCACGGTGTTCATTGAGTCACCTCCTTTGTTGGAATTCCCTTGGAAGGTGTGGGCATCTTCATGTGCCATCTTGACAAGTTTCTCCATTTAAGGGAAATTTACCTCATAATGGGTAGTCGTATCATGCAATCTACACCAATTGGTCATAAAGTTGAGGTTAGCCACATTTGTAGTATGTGTTCTCTCCTCATTTTCTTGATACTTGTGAGGGACTCCACCATTATTAGGCCATGTATTCCATTGCCTATTTTTATTTGGGCATTGATTATACCCTCTATTCTGGCTTTGATAACCTCTTTGGTTGTGGTTGTTGTTGCTCTAATAAGTACCCTGGTTATTGCTGTTCTGATTGGGGTAGTTCCCCTAGTTTTGGGAAGGGTTCAACCGAAGTTGAGCCATGTCATTGGTAACTTGAGACAATGTTTTCTTCAAGGTCTCTACCTTGTTGGTAAGCTGAACTGTCTTCTCACTTTCCACACTCTTAACAACAGGTGGCTGATCACCATGACTTGATGTTCCCATTTGGTTAGGATGACCATGGGAACCTTGAGGAACCTGTGGTTGTTGAAAGAGATCAGATGTTCCAGTAGAAAAGAATGGGAGTGGTGGTTGGGTTTGCAATTCAGACATAGGCCCATAGTGGGAAAGAGACATCCCTGGGATAGTGTTGAATAGAGGAGTTGAGCTATGCATCTGATACCCTAGTGAAGGAAAACCTCCTCCCAAACTTGGTTGCGAGTTAGTTTGTTGTTGTAGCTTGATAGCCAAGTGATAAAATTTGGATAGGGAATCAATATCAACTAGTTGGTAAGTTCTTTGTAGGAACAGACCTAGCAAAGGGTTAATAACCCTAAAGTATGCCTAGATAGAACTATTCTCAGTAACTAGATAGTGATCTTGTAATCTCCTATACATTCGCTGGAACCTGGTATTAAAAAAAGGAAAAGATTCACCTAGTTCCTTCCTTATGGTTGCAAATTGATGATATAAGAGAGTTGGATCCATGTAGACCCTGAACTGATTGATGAAGGAATTTTCCAAATATGTCCAAGTCAGAATAGAGCCTCGAGGGAGATTAAGATACAAGTTGTATGCCATGTCCCCTAAGGAATATGGGAACAACCTACAAACTACATCATGGTGGGCTATTTGAGCTCTAGTACAAGCATCCTTGAAAGCTTGTATGTGCTCTTCTGCACTTCATGATTCACCATGGATGTATTTAGGGCAGAACTTCTCAGGGTTTTTGGGCATATCGTGAAAACCTCCAGGGATAGTCCCCAATGGAGAGGGGTTATTTTGAAAGAATGCCATTGGTGGTGGTGGTGGTTGAGCCAGTTGTTGTATGGATTGAATCAGCTATGATGACAGTTGGGATGAATTGGATGTTGGATTGATGGGTATCCACTGGGGTATTGGTGAAAATCCTGGTGGAGTGAGTGGAGCTGATAAGAGTGGTACGATGGTTGTCCCAGTTCTGTGATATTTATTTCTTGTTGGGATCTTGAGTTCTATGAAGGATGATGGATTCCTAGTTGACCGAAAAACTCAGTGGGACCTTTTTGGGGAAGATGACCCAACTTTATCCAGTTTTCCCTATAGGGGCCCTCTTTCTAGCACCAATTCCTCTTGACGACAATTTTGGCACCACAACAATGCTAAACAGAGTATTGCTACTCAACTTCTCCTGAAAGAGAAAGGCAACACATGGATGCTTTAGCTCCCAAGGTCTTGGTAGTTGGGTCTCAACTATGCTAATGTTACTTAGTGGTCAATGCAACAGTAATATTCAAGGGGCCTGCTAGTGTTGGGCTTCTGGATTGCTCCAAGATCAAACATGAAATAAATCCTATACTAACCAGGGGTTTTAAAGAAATACAAAAAGATGGATCAGGGTTTTGAAATGGAAAAGAACAATAGTTCATCCAACCTTAACTACACCTGATAACTTCAAGGAATTTGCTAACTAAAACTAAAGAACATAATTAACTTGTGATTAACACACATGATTATTCATTCATAGTGCTGATTTTAACAACTAATTATAAACTACCATTTAAGTAAAACATAAAATGCGATTTCATTCCTTGAAAGCCTTCAAAATCAAATGATTAACTTTGAGATAAATACCATTCTGGAACACAATATGAAGTGGATTCAAATCTGGTTACTTCTACTGTGGGTGGGATAGATAAGCAACATTTACAAATCTGGCACAATCACCAGTGTATAGAGAAATCTATGTCTTCAAACTACTTCCATTTATACTAGAAAAACTTTGAAAATACATTACAACTTATATTGAAATCTAACTGCTAATCAAGAAGGCAAGAGAAGCTCTCATTATTGAGAATCAAGATGCAACTCGATCTCCTTTTGCTAGCTGACTAACTCCTAATAGTTCTAAATTTTTTAAAACAATTCTCTAAACCTAGAAGTCCAAACACTAAAATTCTAGAACCTTTAATTCTGGAATTCCTCTAAAAATTCTTGAACTCTCTTACAAAAAGGCAAAAATGCCATATATAGGTTTTCCCGAGAAGAATGTCGGTGCCTGTTTTTAGGGTTTACAAAATATCCATGGTGTCAGAGGATCGGCGCCCAGATCTTTCACAAAAGTGGATTCTACAATAAATTTGAATCCTTGCCATCTTATCTCGGTGAAGATTATCTCCTGAGGGGGGGGCTTTGTAGATCTTTTGCAGCTACTGCACTTATTTCTAGCCTCTGTGTCCATTTTTGATCTCCAGCGGAGCTACCTCGAGTGCCCCAAAATATCACCATTAACGTCAAGCTACTTATGTCAGCAGATACCAGCTGTCCATTTGACTCACAATGTGAGGTTCCGGTGAGCCACAAAGGTCATACCGATCTCGCAAAGACCCTCGGCAAGACTGCTTCCATCTACACTAGATGACATGGTGAAATCACGTCCCCTCGGTGAACTCTATTTCCTCTAGTGGGCCTTTCCTTTAGTCAGCAGGACATCCGCCTTCGGCAGGATATTATGGTGGGCACCAAGAGCTACAATGATATGTTCCTTCATTGGTGAATTTTCCGCTATCGGCAAGACATGAGACGATCACTGAGACCTCATAGCAAAACCCTTGTTTTCCTTGGAGTCTCCTCGACATCCTTCGTTGACCCTCTCGCACCAACTTCTGTTGATGTTTTGGCATGACTTTCTTCCTTCGCCAAGATCCTGTAGCAAAAGCATGATCCCTAGCTGAGCCCATCTTGTTATCGGCGAGACCCTTTGGTATCAGAGAGACATCTCGTCAATCTTCATTCCATATACGGAAGCCACGCCCCTTCGATGAGACTTCAGTTGGTTGCCAGGACCTTGTGGCAAATTCTTTGCCTTTCAGTGAGTTCCTTTTCTTTCACAGCGGGCCCACTTCATTCTTTCGGTGTGACCTTCACTCATCACCAAGACCCTATGGCGAAAGTAAAACCCCTCGGCAAGACTGCTTCGCTCTATGTCGGGGAGACTCATTTTCTTCACTGGGACCCTATACTGACATCGCAACCTTCTATCGATCCTCACCATCAGCATGACTTTGGATCATTGGCGAGACCTCCCACCACATTCATTTCCTTTCACTGAATTCCGGTGTCGCCAAGACCTTGTCGTAGTCACACCGAAATGGAATCTTTCATCGAATGGATTTCACTGTAACCTCTCTTTATCAGGAAGATGTCCTAAAGACACCCCATGCCTTGGTGAAAGCTTTACTAGCTCATACCTTTGTCGTTGTAACACACTGGCTCTCTTACCGAAGACACCTGATAAACCCTTTTGCACTGTGTCGGTGAGACATTAGGCTCTTGGCAAGACCTCGTCCTGAATTCAATATCTCCCACCAAAGACTTCTCCTTGTCACTGGTCGGCAAGACCAAAAGACTTCGCTATGACCATATACCGAAGAAAAGACTCCCACCGAAGTGTTTGATCTTTTTGCTAATTGGTGAGACTTTCTTTCCTCGGTGAGACTTCTTGGTGAGGATAGAACCTTATGGTGACATAAAGACCCATCCGAAGGCAGTCGATGAGACCTTTCGTTGAGATCTTTAAGAACTATCCTCATGCACACAACTGGATCCTATAAAACAAGGTCTCCATTAGTTCCCAAAGGTAAGTAAGATATAAATTATTTACCATGCCTACCAACTTCATCAAAAAGAAACATAAAACCGGCAGAGGCGGGGTCAAGACCGAATGGGAAGAAAATTTAAACAAGTCCTGAGGGAACTGGGACCAGGACAAAACCTGACCCGGGAACGACATCCCCTACCTTCAAAACTAGTGGGGGTAGGGCCAAAATAAAACTGAAACTGGGACCGAAGTTAGGATGGGAACAAGTCATGAAAATAATCAACATTTCTAAGTTCATACCCCATCTCAACTCCACGTCTGCAAAAGAAAACAAACGCGAGGAATGGAAAAAAAACACTGGTGGGGTTGGAGCAAAAACCGATCGTAGGCAACTCACAATGGGGGCGGGGGTGGAACTAAATCCGAAATAAAAACTTCCTCAAAGTTTCAATTTTGTTAGAGTAATAAGTTATTATGCTTAATTAATTACATCACATTGATTAATTAATTAAGTCACTTATTCCTCTTTATTACTTAAGCTAAACTTAGGCACATTAATAATTAATTATTAATTATTAAGTGTGCACTACTAGGTTTCCCTTTTAGGGTTTCTTGATCTCCTTCATAAGGATTGATCACTTTGTAATAATTGATTCTCTTAATGCATTTTTTCAGAGAGGTTTTACAGAGAACATCTTTTTCGATTCTTCATATCTTTTGCATGTGATGGTATTCATCTTGCATGCGTGTGATCTTGGATTCTAACATGGTATCAGAGCTCCAGCATCTACAACTGCTTGTTCAACCAAGATATGGCTCCTTTGTGAGTTTCGGTGCAAGGGTTTCCATGTGCATTTTCGCAAGATCTGGGGGTAGCCTATTTTTTGGCTCACTTTGGGCTCAAAATGGCACCGCCATCGCGGCCAAGAAGCAAAAACCCTAGAAACGCTCACCGTTTCATCGATTTCTAAGAAGTTGGCTCGAGGCAAAAATTTGTCTGGCCAGACGCCTCCCCAAAGACGCGCAGAGACGGGCATTTTTTGAAAAATTTCAAAAAAAATAAATAAAAAATTGAAATTTTTTAAAATTTTGCGGCGCTACAGAAGGCCGGCGCCACCAAACCACCACGGCCATGCTCAGCCCATCACGCCAGCACATTCAGCGGGATCCTCCTCCGCCCGTGCGTGGTCATATGGAGAACCGGCGGTTTCCATCTCCGCCCCACCCGCCGCTCAGCCCCTGGTCGCCCACAGGACCAGGGGCCCAAATTTTTTTTTCATTTTGTAGGGGGGCCGATTTTTTACGGCGACGGCCAGATGGCCATCAAATTTAAGCTCGTGAACTGGTGACATCAGCATGACGTCATCGGCCGTACGGCCCTCTTTGCCCTCCTAACCCTAGTTTTTTCTAAAAGAGCAATTTTTTTCTTTTGGCTATAACTTGGGCATACGGTATCGAAAGCAGGAAAACGAGATATCACAGGAAAGCTGGTTCCAAGCATTTTCCAATAGTACTGTTTATTTTTTAGTATTTTACTGTTTTCATGCATTTATATCTGTTTGAAGTCAGATGTTTTTTTGGACTTTTGAGCTCATAACTTTTTGCCACGATGTCCAATTTTCGCCTTGTTTGCGGCATTGGAAAGGTATTGAGGAGCTCTATGTTGCTGTCCATGCACTTTTTCTGTATCTTTTTCAGGTTTTTGCATGTTGTCCTATTTGGACATTGTAGACATTATGGGCTCACTTTGCATGTATTTCTCTTTTGTAAATGCACTGAGATAAAGTGCCTCAGCATTGTATGTGTTGTATTGGACTTCTTGCACATCACTTTGTGCCATATTTTGTACTCACACTATATTATAAAGTGCCATGGGGGGTTGTGTAGTGCCTTTGTTTTTCCATCACACCTTTGTTCGGTGAGTGTCCCTCCACGACAACAGTGGATCCATATGATTCCAGCCTCATGTATGTGTGCTTTGTTTTGCACACCACTTTTTCAGTTGCAGGTGCTTTCTTGTGCACTTTCAGATGCTCTTGGTTCCTCTTCATGCACTACTTTCTGGCATTCAGTTTTAGTGTACCTGTCGCGCCTCTCCCTTTTCAGCATTAATGGGAGGTTTCTATTGTTGGTGTTAATGCTTCTTTGGTTTCTCCTTGGAAAGAATCTTCCATTTCCTCAGTTGATCAGTGTTCTTCAGACTATTGGTACTTGTGCCATCTGTATCTTCGTTCCAGGTGTTTACCTTTGTTTGCCATCTGATTCGAGTAGTGTCGTTGGGGGCACTCATGCAGATTGTTGTCTTCTTCATCCTGATCATCATATCTTTAGAGGAGGTTCTTCGACACCGTAGTAGTCATCTATTGACAGAGTTTGCAGCTTCTTCATGCTTCTGTGATGTTCTACATGTTCTCCTTTTTCAGGACATTTCCTTGATTTGGAGGCTTTTTAGTCCTTCAATCATCTTTGATCTCTTTTTGGAGTAGAGTTGTGTTCCCACGATGTTTTCTCTATTTCTCCACTTTATAGAGATCTTCTGTTTGTACATGGGTACCTTACTTGGCCTTGTTGGCCGGGACCCATCTTTGCTTTCATGCATCTTTTTCTAGTGTTTTAGCTACTTCCTAAGTTCATCTTAAAGGGGGGTGTTAGAGTAATAAGTTATTATGCTTAACTAATTACATGACATTGATTAATTAATTAAGTCACTTATTCCTCTTTATTACTTAAGCTAAACTTAGGCACATTAATAATTAATTATTAATTATTAAGTGTGCACAATAGGGTTTCCCTTTTTAGGGTTTCTTGATCTCCTTCATAAGGATTGATCACTTTGTAATAATTGATTCTCTTAATGCATTTTTTCTGAGAGGTTTTACAGAGAACATCTTTTTCGGTTCTTCATATCTTTTGCATGTGACAGGTATTCATCTTGCATGCAGGTGATCTTGGATTCTAACAAATTTCAGATTCCATCCCTGTTCTACCTTTGAAAAATATACAAATACAAAAAAGAAAAGGGGAAAGGAAGAAAAAATAACACCTTGCGACCAAACAAAAAAAGAAGGAAAGGAAAATGAAAGAACGAAACACATGGAACTGGGATCAGAACAGAACCTGAACCAAAAACTTTTTCAAGTTTTAAAATTTCATTCTAGTTCTAGTTCTGAATCCACCAGAACAAAGATGATAAGACGCATGAGAGAAAAACACAAGAAAGAGATGGAACGAGGATCAGGTTAGGAACAGAAAATAGAACTTGGAAAGAATTCCAAGTTCAGTTTCTATTCCGGTTCTGGGCCTGCCAAAACAAAAAGAAAAGATGGATACCTTTTGAAAACATCCAAGGCATAGGACACCCAAAACCAACAAAAGACCAACAAAGAAGAGAAAGGAAGTAAAAGGTGGAGTCGGGGTCAGGATGAAATCCAAATGAGAAACTTTTAGAAAGTTTATCCCTCTAACTCAGACCCGAACTCGACTCAGAGAAAAAACCAAGGATGGAGACAAAGAACCGTCAGAACCAGAACCGGGGACAGATGAAGACAAAAAATTAAAAGGAATTTCCAAGTTCTGGTATTGGTCCTGGTTCCGCCTCCGACAGAACTTCGGAAAGAAAACGCCTAAGGCAGAAAACCAAAGGCCAAAGGGAAAAGACAAAGGGGGACCCATTTTATCCTAGAATAAAATGGGGTGGTTATGCAAGGCATAACACTTTACTTAGCAGGAGCAACATTATCTAAGGGTGTTGATACTCCTTTGTTATTAGGTAATGTATTCCAAGGTCTAGATGGTTTAGGAGCATTATTCATTTGATTTTGTAAATTTTGATTATTATTCTAGGAGTAAAATTTTTGATTTCTTAATTGTGTAACCTCTATGGTTAATCTTTTTAGTTGAGCTGTAATTTCTTTCATATCTTCCTTTTCCTCTGAAAATTTTGATATTTTGATTTTCTTGAGTTTGTGACAAAAAAAGAATTTCCATTAGGACGCAGCTCTGTGATAGCGGGACTAGGGTGAGGGACTAAAACTTGACTATTTCTTGGTTGAAAGAAAGTATTTTGAAGAAAATTCCCATTTTGGACCACTGAAGGACAAACATTAGGAGCTATAGGATGACCTAGAGGGCCTCCATTTACATTCGGAGTAGGATAATTGTTCAATCCATTTCCACCATTTGCAGAAGATCCATTTCTAAGATGTTTCATTTCTAAATTTACACTCATGGCTTTCACATAGGCTTCTGGTAAAATAGTAGGAGTATTTTCCCTTCAATTAATAAGCATAGTAGTTAAAGGGTCTACTGCCATATAATAAACTATGATAGAAAAAAAATTGTCTACTACATAAGGTGCTTGTAACCTAGAATAAGCCTTCTGAAACTTGTCATTAAAAGTAGTTATAGGTTCTTCTTTGAACCTTTTGATCTAAGAAAATTGATGATATAACAAACCAGGTTTAGTTGGTGTTCTAAATCTGGCTAAGAATTGAGTTTCAAGGTCTTCCCATGATTTGATAGAGTTGCGGAGTAAGTTGATATACCATTGATAAAATTCATCACTTAAAGTATATGGGAACAACCTACATACAACATCCTCATGTTGAATCCATCACTACAGGGGGTGGTGGTGGCATAAAAATAGTCAAATTCTTTAAACTTACACTTACACTTCCAGAATTTTGAGGTCTAGATGACATTCAACCACTAAGTTCAACTAAAGTCACGTAGGGATTACCAGATTGAGATCTAGTAATTCTATGGAAATCTAGTTTAATACTTAACAAAACAAAATAAGACAACAATAGGCCCTCCTTCTAGCGCTAGCTCTTGTTGACAATGATTTCCCTCGCAATCGAATAGGGCAAATAAAACCTTCACAAACAAACCGCGAAGAGCCTATTCTTCTTGAAAGATATGAAACAAAGACAATCTAAAAGGGGATTCTTCTTTAATAGGGAAATACTGACTTTAGTTTAATTGCAAGTCTCAAATAATTAGGTCATGGTTGCACTAGGGTCACTCTCAGGTTTGATGTGATATTTTTGTAAATCTCAAAGGGACTATGGTAATTCTAAATTCTTTTGTTAAGAATCACAAGAATTTTACACAAAATTTCCACTTCATTCACAAAATAATGTCATGAAATCAAAATATTTAAAATAATATTTCATGAGTATCATCAAATTCTTTGCTATCACTTAAGTAGATTTAGCATTAATCATTCAACAATTTTATAGAAAATGAAATATATTCAATAAAATTCCATCCATTCATTTAATTTTTTGGAACATTTTCAAGAATTTAAACATCTACTCTAAATATAAAGCATAAAAAATATTGAAAATTAAAATTTTCTCCAAGTTATTCTCCCAGGGATCTTTTCTTCACCTTTCTTTGACTAGTTCTCTTGGAAAGCATTTAATACTTGATTCTTATGTTCTTTCAAAATTCCTTGTACTACCTTCCAAGTGAGTTTGAGCCTAATATAATCTTCTGATAACTAGAGTATAATACCATTCCTCTGTACTTTATCTATTTCATACTTAGCTATAGTGTTTCTGCACTGTATAATTTCATCAATGACCTCCAGCATTAAAAGTTGAACAAGATCTCTGTTTATTCTCTCAATCCATTCCTTGAAGGCTTTAGCTTCCTTATTTTCTTATCCTAACATTTGGGGATCACAACCTTGACGTGCTAGCATTTCAATAACCTCTTGATCTCCATCAATCAATTTTCTATATTCTTAGACAAACTTTTTAAATCCATCAATACATTGTATCAACATGTCACCTTCCCATTTCAATTGCTTCCTGAATTTTTATGATAATGGAAGTTCTTGTTCTTGTGCTTCCCTATTGCATTAGTAATAAATTATTCCCCTTGTTTTACCCAATACTCAATCCATTCCTCAAATATATTCATTTTGTGGGAAACTACTACGATTGCATCCACCTACTCTTGTGATATCAATACTAAATGTTGGGGAAATTCGACTTGTGTTTGGTTGGATAGGGTTAGTGACTTTATAAAATGCTCGAAGGAAGCAACCCATTATTTTAGTTCTCTTTTCTTCTTTTTATATTTTTGCACTCTAGCAACAGTAGCATCCAAATTTACCTTTATTTTATCTAAATCTTGCTTCCAAGATGAGTGTCCAAGATTAATACCTATTATCTTATACTCCTTGGGTGTTATTTCATGCCTATCTTTTTCAGCTGTTGGATTAGCTATGTGGCTAGTTCTGTTACCATCTGCATTTCTTTGCATGAAGTTTTTTCTTTTTCTCTATGCCTAGGCTTAGGAGTATCTACTTCATGTATAAAAATATTAAGATTTAGAGGCAATACTTCTACTTCCATTGGTGAAGCCAATTTCTTGACTGGCCAATTAGTTGCATCATCATCTTGCTCTACCTCTTTAACATTTATTTGTTCCCGATTTCGACTTGACTCAGGAACTTCTCTTATTTCTTCAAATTTATCAATTGCGTCCTCTAAAATGGGAATTTCCTTAGTTATTTTTGGCATAAATTTGGGTTCATTAAGATTTGGCATTGTCTCCTCTATTTGAAGACCTACATTTTCCTATCTATCTAGATGCTCAATGTCATCTCCCTAGATGTTACCTTCTTCATTCTCTACTACATTAGGTTTTTCCTCATTTTCAATTCTAACACCAGGAACTTGTGTAGCTTCTTCCTTTTCAATTTCAATTTCAACGTCAACATGGCCTTTCTCAGATTCTTCAAAGACCTACGATTGTTCATTAACATTTGGAACATTCCCAAATGTGGGTTGGGAATCAAAATTAGGTTCAATAATTATCTCATCAAGAGGATTCTACTTCATAGTTTCCCCTATTTCCATCCCAAGGATATTAGGGTTTCTCGCTTCTGAAGCAAGCATTCCTTGTATAAATTGATCTTCTTCAACATTTATATTATTAGACCCTATATCCCGAGTTTCTTCTATCACTAGTTGTACCATAGGTTTATCTTTATACTTCTTTTCTTTTGCTTTCTACCACATGGAACCCCATTTTTCCATCTAATCTTTGTTTCTGGCTTCATCCTCCTTGGAAATTTCATCTAGAACTACACGAGTTCCTCTTAGTATTTGTTTCATACTAGCCACGTTAACAGAAGGAGGAGAAGTAAATAATTCAACAACTCTTTGAGATGCAAACCTCGTCTATGTGCCAACATTTTCTATTACTCTTGCTTCTTCATCAATAACCAGTTTAGTTCTTGGTTTTTCCATAGAGGAAGATGCAACTTTAGGTCTTTCCTTTTATTTATCTTTATTTATCTCAACATATTTCCTTTTATCAAATTGATTTATTGGAACTTCTTGTCTTGAAATTTTAGGGGTTCTTTCTTTAATCCTTATAACAAGAGTTGCCTTACTAGTTTTCCTTTTCTTTCTAGCAGGTTCCCCACTCTCAAATGTTTATTCATCTCTTTGTTTTCTCCTTTTATCTTCTAAGAATTTGGGTTCAAATACTCTTTCTCTCAAAGCTTTACAAAAACCATTAATCTAGTGTTGAGTATATTCCAGAACTGGTCTAGAGAACTCATCAATTGATGTCATTTCTTCACTTTCATAATCTAGGTCTGGGATGGGTCCATCATATATTATATTTTCATCATAAGCTCTATTCAACACTTGTCCATCATCTTCTTCCAATTGATCTGGGATGTCATGTAACATGAGGATCGAGGCAGATTGTAAATACAATCTTTGATATTTTCTTATTCTTACTCTACGCTCATCTTCACAATTAAGCCAATAATCTTCCAAATTTTGGATGTGAGCATGGTAACCAACTATACTCTTGGAAATATTTCCCTCAATGTCATAATATATTCTCTAAAGTGGGAAATACTCAAAATTATATTTTTTCAATTCTTCTTCACACAAGTCAACTATTTTGACTACACTGCACTTATAATTTCCTATAACCATGGGGAATTTGAAGGAGGCTTTCTTACGAGCATGATGTTGCAAGTATGGGCTAGTCTAGTGGTGTTGCCATTGATGTTGTCATCGATGTCAATATTGTTCAGTATGTTGCAGATGTTGCAAGGTGTGACCCTTGGTCTTCCTTGCATCACTAGTGCTTGGGTTTGTGACATGGTCTAACCACCTCCTGTGGTTCTTAACTGAAACTTGTATCGGGAATTGACAGGTCGATCTTTTGGTGCAACGACAAGTCCAACAATTGGTATCAGAGCTAGTCATAGGTTCAAAACCCACACTTGTGCTGGGGGGGATTGTTGTAAGGTGTGACCCTTGGTCTTCCTTACAACACTATCACTTGGGTTTGTGACATGGTCTAACCGCCTCCTATGGTTCTTAACTAAAGCTTGTATCGGGCATTGATAGGTTGATCTTTTGGTGCAACGACAAGTCTAATAGCATATTGTACATGTATAGAGGAGATGCTGTTGAAATGTTGCGAGTACATGGAGCTATCTTATTTGGTTGCAAATGAGCTGTGTTGATGAGTTTCCAAGTGCTTTTGAGAAAACTAATAAAAGGGAGAAGTCAGAGTGATGAATGAATTCAAATTGTGCTCTGGTATGTGCTTCATGTTTCTCCTATGTTGATCCTATGCATGTACGATTATGTAGTTTTGTTGATGATAATCTGATTGTGATATATTCTAAGTTTTAGCTTTTGATGAGATTGTATGAGAGAGTTGTGTCCACTGGTATGTGTGTTCTACTGGTAGATTTGATCTTCTGTGGACTGGGAGAAATGTTTTTGTTTTGTATTCCTCTACTGGTTCATTTCAGATCTTGTGGATCTGGGATTTGTCTTATGATGGTATTCTCTATGTTTTGGAAAAGAAGGTTGAATTTTGGTAATCTGAAAGTCATGTTTCTATATTCTAGTGTTGGTTTTTATAGTTCAGATGATTTGGTGAAAGGTATTCAGTGTATGGAGTATATTGTTTTGCTGCAGATGTATCTGAAGAAGTCTAAGATAAAGTCTTGTGAATATTGAAGCATGTTGAGGTGTCTGTGTGTCATCTTCGTGCTGGGAAGCATGTGCATCATTGTTTATTTGTGTTTTCATTGGGTTTGGCTCACCTAGTGTTTACACTTCATTCAAAGAATAAAAATTAATTAAGGAAGCGTGTGGTTGATTTGAGAATGTAATTTTTGATCTTGAAAAATAATTTTATTGGTCCACCCTTATTCCTTTCCACCACGAGAATTTTGAGTTGTCGACCTAATTTTAATTTATGAAATGAGTTATTTGTGGCCAACCTTGGTAAATACTTCAAAGGTTGAGAATGTTATAAGAGCAAGTCAAATTGTAAAGAGTTGTATGACAAAGTGAGCCACAATCATAAGAGTAGAAGTGTGTGACTGTGAGTGAGTTGTGAAAGTTGGTTTTAGTGTGTTAGATTCCTAAAAGCAATGAGCTAAAGGTTTCTGCAATTCTTTTTTCAAGGCTGTTAAGGTGTGTTAAATGTAGTGGTGGATCTTTTGTTCTCTTTTGTATCTATAGGTAGTGAGCCTCCCTATTGGACAGTGAATCCTTTGTAGGTAGCAAGACTTTGTATTTGGACAGTAAGTCCTCTTCTAGGTAGTGAGCCTCTATATTCAGTTTTATAATCTCTATATTGTGAGTTAACCCTCATTGTGGTTTTTCCCTTATTGGGTTTTCCATGTAAAAAATTGGTATTCATTGTGTTGATTTACTTTATGTTATTTTTGTTTCATGCTCATACTTAATAGTAGAATAGTGTGGTTGAGGAATTGATAAGTGATAAGTTTGAATTTGTGTGACAACTAATTCATGCCCCCCCTCTCAGTTTTCCTACACCTTTTTAACAATTGGTATAAGAGATTTTGGTTCCTTGTGTAGAGCTTAACAGCTTAAAGAAGATCTGATGGCGCACAAGTTGGCGATCCCTATGTTTGATTTAACTAACTATAAAGATTGGAAGGGACATATGAGAGGATATATTATCTCTCTTGGTTTCAAGACCTAGAAGGCAGTTGAGTTGAAGTATACACCTCCATTTGGGGGTGTTAATTCTATAGATGAGATCACTGCTTATGAAGAAAATGAGAAGGCAAAGTATGCGATTTGTAGTGGTTTATCTAAAAATGAGTGAGTTAAGGTTAGTTGTCTAGCTATTGCATATGAAGTCTACAAGAAGTTGGAAGACATGTATGAAGGAAATTAAAAGGTGAAATTGACAAAGAGGCTGGTGGCAAAGCATAGGTTTGTGAACCTGCAGATGGAAGAAGGTAAAGAATTTACAAGTTTCTTTTAGAGAGTTGAATTGGAAGCAAATGAAGTTAGAAATCAAGGAGGAAAATTAGCAGATGAGGATATAATTGAGAAGGTCTTGATCACCCTATCGGATTGCTATAGTGACAAGATCTCTATGATTGAAGAAATGTATGATCCTAAGTACACTATAGAAGATTTGTTCAACACCTTGCAAGCATTTGAGATAAGGAAGTTTTGGAAAGATAAAAAGGTAGAGGAGAAGACAAAAATGACATTTAAGGCAATGAAGATTGAAGAACCAGATAGCGATGATGAAGAGTTGGAAGAAAACTTCACCATGAAGCTGGAGAAAGGTACCAAAAAGTATAAAGGTATGTTACCCTTTAAATTTGTCAGTTGTGGTAACATTGGTCATTATGCTTCGAGATGTTTGAATAAGGCTACACATAAAAAGAACAAGGATTATAAGGATAAGGATAGGAAGGATAAGAATTATAAGAAGTTGTACTATGTTAAGGAAGAGGTAGGTATTTTTGATGATGAATCTGACAATGAGGTTGATGATAGTGAATGCCTATTCTTAGCTTTGGAAAATAAATTTGTATCCAATAACTCTGGAAAATGCGTATGTAAGAAGGCTTCAGAGGATAAGAAGAATATGATGGAAGGTACTTTAGTTATTGCTTTTCATGCAAGACAAGATGAAGACTATTGGGTAATTGATAGTGGATGTTCAAATCACATGACCGGAGATAAGAGTAAGTTCACTAAACTTGAAAAATATGATGGTGGTTTAGTTATGTTTGGTGATGATTCAGGAGCTAAGGTTTGTGGTAAAGGTTCAATTAGTTTTGATAGAGTGCACAATACTGATGATGTATATTATGTGAATGGTTTGAGGCATAACCTTCTAAGTGTTGGTCAGATGTGTAGCAATGGCTTTAAACTTGTGTTTCAGAACAATACCTGTGAAATCAGGAAAGGATCCAGAAATGGAGATATGATTGTAGCTAGAAGAACTCATGGAAACATCTATTATTTGAAGGGAGTATACGGTTACTGCTTGGTATTTCAAGTCAGTGAAAGTTGGTTATGGCACCAGAGAATGGGACATGTAAATTTTGATAACCTGGTCAAGATTAATTCAAAGGAGATTGTTTGAGGATTGCCTAGAATTACAAGACCTGCTAATACTATTTATAGAAGTTGTCATTTTGGGAAGCATATTAGATGCATATTTAAGGGAAAAGAACACTATATTACCGAAATGTTGGAGTTAGTTCACATTGATCTCTATGGTCCAACTAGAACTGGAAGCTTGAATGGAAACATGTATTGTATGTTGCATATTGATGATTATATTTGAATGACAAGGGTTGCATTTCTTAGAGAAAATACTCAAGATTTGGATAGGTTTAAGGTATTTAAGCAAGTGTGGAAAATGAAGTAAATTTGAAAATAAAATGTTTGAGATTTGATAGAGGTGGTGAATTCACTTCTGGTGAATTTAATTCATTTTGTGAGAAGCATGGAAAAAAAGATAGTTTTCTTCCCCCAGAACCCCATAACAGAATGGAGTAGTTGAAAGGAAAAATGAGACAATATAGAAAGAAACTAAAACTATGATGAAAAAGTCCAGTGTATTGGATGTATATTGGAGAGAAGCGATACACACTACTTTTTATGTTCTTAACAGAGTTTAGATCAGATACAATAGTACAAAGACACCTTTTTGAGCTATGGACTGGTAAGACTCCTATTGTAAAATATTTTAAGGTATTTGGAAGCAGATGTTATATTAAAAGGGATGATTAAAATCTTGGAAATTTTGATGCTAGATGTGATGAAGGAATCTTTCTTGGATACTCTACTACTAGAACAGCATACAGGTGCTTTAACAAAAGATTGAGGAAGATTGTTGAAAGTGTTAATGTGAAAGTTGATGAAGACATACAAAGACCTATTGAAATACGTGAAGTTGAGCTTGATGATCCTATTTGTGGACATGTACAAGAGGAAAATAAAGAGAAAGAAGAAGAAGAGAAAGAAGAACAAACTGAAGAAGAAGAAGAACAAAATGAGTCAGAACCTATTGTTAAGACTCCTAAGTATGTATAGAAGATTCATCTAGAATAACAAATAATTGGAAACAAGAGTGAAGGCATAAAGACAAGAAGCAAAGTTGCAGCTGAGGTAAATTTGTGTTTACTTTCCAAAATATAACCTAAAACTATAAGTGAAGCATGTGAAGATGAAAGTTGGATGAGAGCAATGAAAGAAGAGCTACAATAGATAGAAAAGAATTAGACATGGGAACTGGTCCCTAGGCCTATGAATAAGAATATGATTGGTTCGAAATGGGTGTTCTAGAATAAGCTAAATGAAAATGGAGAAGTTGTAAGAAATAAGGAAATACTGGTATGCAAAGGATATTCACAAGTTGAAGGAATAGATTTTGAAGAAACATTCACCCCTATGGCGTGAATGGAAGCTATCAGGATGTTTTTGGAATATTATACCCACAAGGACTTTAAAGTGTATCAGATGGATGTTAAGTCAAATTTTTTGAATGGTGAATTGGAGGAAGAATTGTATATGGAACAACCTGAAGGATTTCAATTTTTTGATAAACCAAACATGGTTTGTAAATTGAAGAAGGCATTGTATGGACTGAAGCAAGCTCCCAGAGCTTGGTATGCAAGATTGGATAGATACTTGAAAAAGAATGAATTCAACAAGGGTTTTGCTGACAACAATCTCTACTTCAAAGTACAAGGTAATGAAATATTGATAGTAGTTGTGTATGTTGATGATATCATTTTTAGTGGAAATGCTGGCACGTGTAAAAATTTTGCTGAAGAAATGTAAAAGGAATTTGAGATGTCTATGATTGGTGAATTGAATTTCTTTCTTGGTTTAAAAGTGAATCAAACTTACAAAGAGATATTCATTTCACAATCTAAGTATGTAAGAGAGTTGTTGAAGAAGTTTGGGATGGAGGATTCTAAACTGGTTTGTACTCCTATGGTAACCCGATGTAAACTGAGTAAAGATGATGAATCCGCTAAGACTGATCAGAGAAAATATAGATCGATGATTGGTGGACTACTATATCTTACTGCTACTAGATAAGATATTATGCATACAATATTCCTAGTTTCTAGATTCCAAGAAGATCCTAAAGAAACACATGTTACAGTGGTGAAGAGAATATTTAGATATCTTAATGGTCACCAGAATGTGGATTATGGTATCCTAAGAGTGATGATTTTACTCTGAGTGCTTACACAGATGCTAATTGGGCTGGATGTATAGATGACCAGAAGAGTACCACCGGTGGTTCTTTCTTTCTTGGTAGAAGATTAGTTTCATGGTTGAGTAAAAAGAAAGACTCAATTTCTTTATCCACTGTAGAGGAAAAATATATTGTCGTAGCATCCTGCTGCACACAGGTTTTGTAGATGAAGCAAAATCTGAAGGACATTGGAGTGGTATGTGATGAGCCTACTTCTATTTTATGTGATAACACTAGTGCAATAAATATTTCAAAGAACCTAGTTATGCATTCAAGAACAAAGAAAATATCTATCAAATATCATTTTCTGAGAGAAAAAGTGCTAGAGAATGAAGTCAGATTGTAGTATGTGACAACAAAGGAATAGATTGTAGATATATTCATTGAGGTTCTTCCAAACTATACTTTTGAATATCTTAGGGAGAGGTTGGGGGTCATTGGCCTTCTGAACTAAGTGCACATGAAGGTGCATCAATCTAGTGAATTCATAGATTATTTGTTTATCTGGACTGATAAACAAGTCTACTATGTAGGGGGAGTAGAAAAAGGTTTTCATTGTTGTAGGATGGATGTACTCCTAAAGGGGAGTAATCAGAGTAGTTTTTCTTTGCCATTGATGTCAAAGGAGGAGAGAAAGTTATGTGAAAAATAGTTGCAGTAGAAGATAAGGTGTTCTCCCAAAATATTGTAGGTTGTTGTCTTTGATGGTATTTCACACCATGTGTTGCCATCAATGACAAAAGGGGAGATTGTTGCAAGTATGGGCTAGTATGGCGGTGTTGTCATCGATGTCAAGATTGTTTAGTATGTTATGGATTGTACATGTATAGTTGAGATGTTGTGAGTACATGGAGCTATCTTATTTGGTTGTAGATGAGTTGTGTTGATGAGTCTCCAAGTGCTTTTGAGAAAATTAATAAAAAGGAGAAGTCAGAGTCATAAATGTGTTCAGATTGTGCTCTGGTATGTGCTCCACGTTCTCCTATGTTAATCATATGCCTGTACAATTATGTAGGTTTGCTAATGATAATATGCTGGTTTTATATTTTGAGTTTCAACTTCTGTTGAGATTGTATGAGAAAGTTGTGTCCACCAGTATGTGTGTTCTACCAGTAGATTTGATCTTCTATAGACTAGGAGAAATGTTTTTGCTTCACAGTCCTCCACTGGTTTGTTTAAGATCTTGCAGATCTAGGATTTGTCTTATGATGGTATTCTCTATGTTTTCACAAAGAAGTTTGAAGTTAGGTAAACTAGAAGTCATATTTCTATATTTTTGTGCAGGTTTGCATAGTTTGAATGATCTGGTAAAAGGTATTGAGTGTATGGAGTATATCGTTTTGTTGTGGATGTATTCGAAGAATTCTAAGATGAAGTCTTGTGAATATTGAAGCGTGTTGAGGTGTCCATGCATCATCTTCATGTTGGGAAGTATGTGCATCATTTTTCATTTGTGTTTTCATTGGGTTTGGATGACCTAGTGTTTACACTTGATTTGAAGAATAAAAAATAATTTAGGAAGCATGTGGTTGATTCGAGTATGTTATTTTTGATCTTGAAAGATAATTTTATTGGTCCACTCTTATTCCTTTCCACCGCGTGAATTTTGAGTTGCCGACCTAATTTGAATTTATGAAATGATTTATTTGTGGCCAACCTTGGTAAATGATTCTATGGTTGAGAATGGTATAAGAGCAAGCCAAATTGTAAAGAGTTGTATGAAAGAGTGATGCAAAGTGATTAAAGTGAGCCACAATAATAAGAGCAGAATTGTGTGAGTATGAGTGAGTTGTGACAATTGGTTTTAGTGTGTCAAATTCCTAAAAGCAGTGAGCTAAAGGTTTCTGCAATTCTTTTTTCAAGGTTGTTAAGGTGTGTTAAATGCAGTGGTGGATCTTTTGTTCTCTTTTGTATCTATAGGAATTGAGCCTCCCTATTGGAAAATGGGCCTTTATATTTGGATAGTGAGTCCTCTTTTGGGTAGTGAGCCCTTGGTAGAGCCTCTATATTTACTTTTATAATCTTTATATTGTGAGTTACCCCTCACCATGGTTTTTCCCTTATTGGATTTTCCACATAAAAAATTGGTGTTCATTGTGTTGATTTACTTTCTATTATTTGTGTTTCATGCTCATACTTAATAATAGAATAGTGTGCTTGAAGAATTGATAAGTGATAAAGCTTGAATTTGTGTGACAACTGATTCACCCCCCCTCTCAGTTGTTATGTACTTGTTTAACACATGATTATAAAGAGCCTAAGACAGTTTTGTATAACTACTTTTAATAAAACAATTTTATCTATTGGATACCTCAGCAGCATAAACGGTTGTCCATCAAACCCTTCCATCCTTATGTAAGAATAAGTGGGGAGTTGAATGTACCAACCTCCACTCGTTTGAATAACACTTTGTGCTTCTAGGGATAATATTTTAGCTTTATCACCTTCCATTTTTCTAACTAGCTTCATGGAGAACAAATCATTGACCTTCCTATAATTCTCTTTGCATCCATGAAGGGTCATCTAGGTAGATGAGCATATATCAAACTATTTCCTACCTTCATGCCTAGAGTACCAATCTATTTCAATCCCTGTTTGCTGGCTCTCATGGCACATGAGTAAATCACATATGAAGACATATAAAATCACTTGGTTTTAAGAAATGTTGTTATTTGTTCATATAATCTATCAGTTGTAAATTTTCCCCAATGCAATTGCATGGTATTTTCCATCAAACTGGATATTATTATAAACATCCAGGGTTCAAACTTACTGGCATCTCTTAAACCAACTATCCTACTCAGTTGAGCTATAATATCTTGAATTTCTTGATTGAACATAGACCTTTGAATTACTTTGGTCTATGGTGTAATTGGCTCTCGACACTATTGGGTACTCATAGTTTCTCTTTTACGAGCTTCAACATTCTGATACATTTTTCCTTTTTCTTTCATATCAACATTATACATTCGTGTGTAAATAGGGAACCCAAATGTGTATGTAATTCCTCTTTGTGAAAGGTCTGTATAAATTCTCACTTCTTTCTCAATGACCCTTTTGGATGGGTTGTAATAATTCACACATTGCATAACCAATTCAGGGGCCTCCATTGCTAGTGGAAACCCTCCTGTGAAATGTAACCCATTCTTCACAACATTTTTGGTACATTGAGAGGCATCTTCTTGTAGTGATCATGTGTGAATTTCAATATTAGAAGACCATCCCATATGAGTATCTGTAACCTCTACATTGATTAGTATGACTTGTGAGTTATAGTATTCAAATTCATCTTCTACCCTTGTGTCAGAAGTACTCATTTTATCTAGTGTGTTCTGCATTTTTCAAAATGTGTGTCTTGTGTGTGAGTTAGGGTTTAATTTAACAAAATTTTACAATTTAGAAAACTTTCAATTCATCTTTCGGCTAAATTCAAAAATCAAAGAATAATCAACATTTCAATTCTTCAAGAAAAAATACCATCTTTCGAGAGTTTCATATTTGTAAATAACTAATAGAATAATAGTTATTCAAAACATGCCTAGCTCTGGTCGACGATGATAATCTTGCAGAATGTAACTTCCAAAACCCTTGATAACTGTATTATTAGTTTATCAAAAATTTACCTCTTCTTTGTGTGCCAATATTATTTCGTTCTTTCAGTGTCCTTTATAAATTTACAATATGACATGAAGTGGAGTGTTACAAAAGAAATTACATGCTTGAGGTGGTGCCATATACACAGGTAATTCTCCACCTTCATTAATTACCTATTATATCACATTAATTCCTTGAATAAAGGTGCAATCGTTCTCAATTAGGGTTCAAATCAGGAACATCTAGATTTCTGCGTGGGATCACTATCAGAGGAGAAAGACGACATGGTGATCATAAGTGGAAATTAGGTGTAACACTGATCTTCTGAAAGGTATGGGTCATTAAAGATACATGATCAATTTGTGATCACTGGGATTAAAGCTTTCTGATGTTAAATTTGAGAAGAAACACTAGCATATGGGAATTTACCTCCAGGATTCAAAAAGAGAAAACCAGAACAAAACAAAAATACTGAGAATCAGACTCAAGAGAGATTTGAAAAATTTCAAAATAGATTCTTCAGTCTCCGAGTTACAAATAAGGAAAAAAGGAAATAAAGTTAAAATACCATGCTCTAATAAAAAGATATTACCAAGATTGATGACTTCGGTCGATGACTTACCGAGCGGAGCTAAAACCAAATGAAGATACAATTCGCTCTGATGCAAACACAAGAATTTGGGATTCTGGTTTTTGGTAATAGATTAAACTTCTATGAATGGACCGAAACACCAAACCATGGAAAGAGAAAGGATAAAACAAAGATCAAGTGAAATGAAAAGAAAATGAGACCAACAACCCGCTAGACCACAAAATGATGCCAAAGCAAATGAAAGCAAAAGGGAAAAAAGGAAAAAAAGGGGTCCACATTTTTCCAAAGGGGGAAAATGGGGCATGTTGTGAGAACACACAACAACTAGCAATACCTTCATGTTGTGATTTGCTCTAACTATTGGATATGTGTAAACTAAACTGTCTTCCTAATGCAAACTTGAGATTTGAAATGTCTAGGAAATACATTCAATTGGATTACTACAAAGATGCCAAATTAGGTAAAACTTTCACTTAGCCTTAACATCTAGACATCTGAATTCAAGATCATTAAATTGATAGGTGTTCTATATTATATAATTGTTGGATTATATATGCATTCAAACCTTTATGCTATGATTTTCTCTAACTGTTAGATATGTGTAAACTGAACTATCTTCTTGATGTAAACCTAAGATTCAAAATGTTTAGGAAATACATTCAATTGGATTACTTATACGTCAATGGTTTGTCTCTTACATGTTTCAATCTGATGTAAGTTCAAACTAAAATACATAGGCATCATTCAAAGTTATTGTATGACAAGCAATATGATATGCAAGAATATTTATGTACATACAATCTGATGATTTCTAATTCTAATTACTAAATCTTCTTGATTTTATTCAACTAATTTATTTATTTGTTCATTATCATTTCTTGGCTTGTACATGCATTTCAAACTTGTCTCATCTGATAATAGGAATAAGGGATTGCATTAAGGCTAATAATATGCATGTGTAAATATTTCTTTCAATCTAAGTGTATGTACAAATCAATTAATGTCTTAATAACTATCTAATTATAAATAAGATAATTTTCCTAGTCTTATTACCTATCATCATTATTCTAAGAGTAGATCTTGATGTGTTTGGAGAAACAATGATACGAATAGATGCTATTACATTTTTATGGCTAAAGATAAATTGTGCATTTGAAAGCCTACTCAGGAGGAAGGGCCTAAGCAAGTGGTTCCTGGAGACCCCACTTAAGATTCACCTATTCCCAATGCAAGGAGGGGTCATGGATGAGTGGAGAGTCCACTTAAGATCCACCATGTCTGAAGGCAGGGATATGCCATGGATGGGTGGAGGTATCAATCAAGTCTGTCCAGACCAAAGAAGGGAAGGCCCATGGAGGAGTGGTAGCATAGACCACTATAAGCTCCGTTGGCTTCCTCTAGTAGGCGAAGTGTTACTCCTCTTAGCTCATAATATTTGAAATTGTGGTCAATCTACAAATATGATGCTATGATGCTAATGATAACAAATATATGCATGCATGTTGGAATTTTTTTCACATGGTTATAGTAGGTTTCAATCCAGAATTACTTCATTAAAGAGGACATTCATTTGAGAAGGTGCAACCCTAACCCTAATTGGAAAATAATAAGGGAAGTCTTGGGAAAAGTAGGACATGGGAAATTACAATGTTTGTAGATTATTCAATTTTGAGATTTTATAATAATATATGCAAACTAACACACCTGCCCCAGCAATGAAAGCATAAAATTTCAAACCCCTCATTAAATTCAAGTCATATGAGACAATCACTAAATGCTAACATTTCAATATTATGTAAATTAGGCATAATTGGAAATTAACATTATTTTTAAGATTTTTTGATTTTGCGCTATCTTTGGGTCATGTAATATGAATCAACACATATATTTTACAATTAATTAAATGAGTGTTGTAGAAAAAATTTATTCCATTCACAAGGGTTTATTGAATGGTGCAAGATTTTGGTTACTACTATGCGAGATAAACTCATTAATAGATTGGACTACAATGGTCTTTTTAAAACTCCATTGCATGATAATTTCTACTTGCACATAGTTGAGCATCCCCTAACTATATTTGATAGGGTTGGTCATGTATTCAATATATTTGTAGGTATTCACAATTGTTAGGTTATCTAAGTGCTTTGAAAATTAAAATCTCCCTTCATATTGGTTTCCCAATTCATCAGATTTTGCTTCTAGCTGATCTCGAATCCTACAATAGTATCTTTCCACCTTAGCATTTTTGTGATATAAATCTTTAATGTATCCATTACACACAAAAGGTGTGATTTCTAGTCTAGTTTTACTCAACTAAAAAGAAAATTACTAACTTCAACTAACAAGAAAATTACTAACTTCCCATAATGTTGTAAACTGAGTGATAGAGTTTGCAATCCAACAATAGAGGCTATTAGATAAATATAAACAGGTAAATAAAACCATGAATTTGACAATTAGTGACTTACCTATAATCCCTTTCTATTGGTGATTTATTTATTTATTTGTTGAATTAGTGACATGTAAGAGACTAGAACCTTACAAATAGTACCTTACACTCACTACCACTTAGCTGCTACACCATTTAACTAGGGTAATTTTTGATAACTTATGTTAATGAAATTGAATAAAATTTCCACAGTACAAATTATTTTAACCAATTTTCTTTCAAATTCCCACTATAGTTTAATCTTCCCACTCTTTGGCATTTTATGTGTTTTCTATCTTCTCTGATTCACACTGAATTTCCCTTGTGTACACTTTACCACAAAGTATTTATGGCAGAATAGATATCTAGGTGAACTTAAGTTGCTCCCATTGCATTGGACTTTTTGTATGGTTAGAGAAAATGGGAAGCAACTATCTAGCCCAAAGAAAGCACTGGGGCATCCATGCCACATACCTTCATACATCATACCACCATACCCACCATTAATTGTTTTGACAGTTCTATTAGTGTCATAATCTGCACTGCAAACGATTTAAAATTAATTTTTACTTCCATATATTCCCATTCATTTTTAAATTTAATGTTTACTTTTTATTGATGTACCATGTGCATTAACTGTCTATCTCTTTACATCTAGCTCTCTCCCATTTCTCTTATCATTTATCTCTATCTCTCTCTCTTTCTTTTCCCATATATCTTTCTCTCCCTCTTTATCTCTCCTTATTTCTCTCCCACTCTATTGTTATTCATCTACCTCTACTTCTCTCTTTTTCTCTCTCCCATCTCCTCATCTCTCTATATCTTCTTATATCTCTCTATCACTCTATCTTTCCATCTATATGTCTATATCTCTCTCCCTCTCCCTCTATATCTCTCTATCTCCCTATCTCTTTTTTTATCGATCTCTCTACCTCTCTCCATCTCATTGTTTATTTATCTCCTTCCTCTCTCTCCCTCTCTCTCCCCCTTACCCTCTTCCCAGAACTCTATATCTATATATTATTTATCTCTCTATCTCTATCTCTCCATATTTCTTCTTATCTCTCTCTATACCTATCAAATTATCTCTCCCTCTCTCTACTTCTCTTTACATATCACTTTCCATTTCTATCTCTCAAGATCCTCTCTCTTTATCTCTCCCTCTCCTTCTCTCCATACCCCTATCCTTCTCCATCTCCATCTCCACCTCTATCTCTATCTCCTTAACCCCCTCTCTCTCACATTCTCTTCCCATCTCTATCTCTCCCTCTTTCTATCACTATATCTCCCCCTCTCTCCTTATTGAAAACATATCATGACTCTCTTGGTAATGAAGCCTGATTATCATTTTGATTTAGAGGTTTTTTTTTGGTCATATTTAGATCCCTACAAGTGGATTCATACTTTATTTCAAGCTAACACTTCTCAATTGGGACCTTTATTGTAAATCCATAATTTTATAAATGACCTACCAATTGACCATGCATTCTATACAAATGTATGCAAAAACTAGAACAATTTTTCTTCTAATCAACTTTCCACTCTTTTAGTGTACCCATTGCACACCAAGGTTCAATTTCTAGTTAATTATATTTTATTATTTAGAAAAAATCATGAATTTGTTATATTATTATTCAATTTATCTTTTTTTATTATGCATTTACAATCAATGAATAATTTTTATTTTTATTTTTATTATTTCAAAAATAATTCTTATTCTATATAGATTTTAATGGTGATTGTCACAAAATTTTCTAAATTTGTTGTTCTAATAAATTTATGGTACAATAAACTTGAAATTAAATCTAAATTTATTTTGTAATTTCAAAAGAATATGCTTGGGATATACTAGGTGTTAGAAAAGATAACAATTTCATCTTTAGAGTCTTTGTCATATATGTTAGTAAAGATGTCCATAATTTTATATTATATATTTAAATTTGGGTTGGAATTATATACACAAAAATATCACCTAGAATTCATAATTTGATTATCCTATAAAGCTTACAATGAGAGTGGCCCATTTGGTTCAATCAACTTCATCTTCCTTATTTGAAGCCGTGTAATTTTTGCCATTGAAATGGATTAGGGGTGGCCATTTACTTTGATTGTTGCAATTACCATTGCAAGGTACTCTAGTTTTTTGATGAGATAAAGAGATTATAGACAAGGTCAAAGAGGAATTATTTTAGTTATTAAGTAATATATCAAGTTATAGGCCTCAAATTTAGATTGGTAATCCACACTCATAATGGGTAGTATAAAGTCAAATTGCAATGCATTTTCTTATCTAAAGATAAGATAATTTGGCTACTATAATATTAACCTACTACCACATCATCCAAATACTAGAATATCATATTTGATAAACCCCACAAAAATTAGCTAAAGTGGTTCAAATTTGTTGTTAGCAAAATATATGAGACTTTATACATGCACTTCAAACTCTATTGAATGCACACCTAGCTATTTGTAATGAATTTATACCTTATGCATTTGAAATATTTGGCTTCCTTAATGAACCTTTCACCATCTAACATTGTAGAAAATAAAACAAAAATGTAGCAATTTATTGTCAAACTTTAAGAAAAGGATAAAAATAAACTATAATAATAATAAAGGTAAGTTATGTAGGTTTTGTGTTTCCTAGTATTTATGCAAGTGTTTAAATATTAACAACTAATATTTTTTGATGATAATCTATCATCTATCTATGTGATTCATCTCATGCTCCTCATTAAGATAATGTTTATCATCGTAATTACAAAGACAATGAATAATTTGTAGCATGGTTTTACTAAAAGATGGTAGTTAATTTGAATGTAATATGATATTATTTTTATGCATTGATTTTGATATGTAACTTTTCTATAATTGTTTTAGGTTGGATTAGGATAATTAGGAATGCCATAAATTCTATTTTTCTATATCTTTCTAATCCCAATGGTAGTCTCATTAGATAAAACATCTAAGCTTATCTTCTAGGTTTGACCCCCACATTTCATCCAACATTTTGGTGTCGGGGGTTCTTTTGATGTTTCTGAAAATTATGCACCTACTGATTTTGAATGACCTATTCAATATTCTAATTTACATTTTTTTGTTGAGTAACATTTTGATGTTGATTTATTTGTTTAAGTATTTTGAGAAAGTAGATCTTGCCCTAGGTAATGCAATTTATGTGCTTCTAATTCATGTTCCTTTCTTTGAGGTGTTCAATAATATATATATGTTGATATAATCTCCTTTCCCTAAGCTCATTCTCTAATTGAGTATCTAGATCAACATTAAAGAACATAGTCTTTGGGTGATCCCACAATAGTGGTTTACACTTTTTGGGACATCCCGATTTTTGTTGAAATCACATATTTTTAGAAAATATAATGATTTAAGCCTTGAAAATTTTAATTTAAAGGATTCTAATTGAATAGGGTTTGATCAAACCACCTTAGGTCAAACCCCTTTGGATAGAACCATGCTAGTTTTAAACCATACCTATAATGGAGTCTCCTTTACACCTATCAAAATGCTGATAAAAAACCACTTTTGATTTACATTTTGGGGGATCAAATGAATTCATTTAAAATTTAGCTTTTTTAAGTATGTATTCCTTATTATAAGCTTTCCAAAAAGTATAATTTTATTATTATATTTATTTTTGATTATTTGTGAATGTAGGTTTCTCACTGAAAATCAAGCTCTTTGTTCTACACATGCGGAAAAATAGTATATTACCAAAAAAAAATTTGAAAAATATTTATGCAGTTGATATTGATGTCCTTTTTCCAACTGTGTGAACCCCAACCTTAGTACCTACAAAACAAAGAGAATAAACACCTAAAGATAGATATTGCAAGCCAAAACAAGGATTCCCCATGAAATCCATTTACAAATTCGAAGTAGGAAAGAAAATAACAAAGAACACAATGAAGCAATGAAATATTGATTGAATCCTAATTAGATGTGCAAACTCATGATCCCATGGGGGAATTGGTGCCAATTTGATGTGAAAATTGGCCCTTTCCAAATTCCTAAGATGCAATCTTTGAATGTTTAAGAGATTGATCCACTTTGTTGATGAAGGATGAGAGCTCTAAGCCAAAATCTGCAAAAAGATTAATTAAATAAGGATTTTGATTTATTTAATTAAGAGAGATGGTGTTAGATTAAATCAAATAAGGTTTTAATTTATTTAATTTAATGGATATACTTTAGAGATTTAATGAAATAAATTGATTATTTAATTAAATAGGGATAATTAGATCAGATGAATTGATTTAATTAACAAAAGAGATTGACTTAATTAGATAAAATGATTTATTCAATTAAGGGATGAAAGTTGATGAATTTAACCAGATAAGGAGATTTGAATAAATGTTTAGACTGAGGGATGATTTAGGAAGAAAAAATGTTAGTAAGTCAGGATTAGATGCATAATGTCAATTGGTACATTTTACGTGTCTACATTTTGCCCCTCTTTGAAGCAATGCACTCATTGTGTTGGTTCAAAGAATAAACGATCTCGATCAAAGCCAATTTTTTTTTATATTTTAAAAACTTGCCACACTACTGCCTGGCGGGAGAGAATATGCCAATATAATACCCCCTCGAGAGATCGGACAAAAATTTTAATTTTTTGGGTGATCTCGTGAAAAAAAGATGACAAAGTACCCAACAGGTCCGAAAAGGCTTCAGGAGGCTAAAAACGTGTCTAAACACAATAAAACGATGAAAATCAAGCCTCAACCGAATAGAAAGTGGTTTGAGGGTCCAAAACCCTAACAGGACAGTCAAACTGGGTGAAAAAACCCTAATTTTTAGGCTTAAAAGGGGTCTGAGGGGTCACTTTCAAGTCATTTTCACACACCTCCACTAGCAACCTTTAGATTTGAGCTCTGACTCTTTGGTGATATGGCGGAATGAAAACTTCCCCTACACATCAATGATCAAGTTCGGACGTACCAGCAGCCACCTGGCATCGGGGCACCAGTACGTGATCCTAACCAAAGCTTTGTCTTTTCATTTAACGCTTTAATTAATGCCTCAAAGGGGTGGCTTGCTTGCAGTGGCACTATATAGCGCCACTTGGCATTCAAACTGTGCCACATGGTGTTGTTTTGCATAGTAGTAGTTTAGTTTAGAGTTTAAAAACTTTGATGCTGGGCTCAGGTTTGGCAGGCCAGTTTGATAAAGTGTGACACGGTGTCACCTATTTCATGAAAACTGCGACGCTGGAAGTGAAAGTGCGTCGCAACGGTGCCATATAGCTCTTTTTGGGCTCTAGCGTCGGAGTTTGAGTAAAATCAAATTGCGATGCCATCACAAACTATGCCATTAGGGAAGTTTTTGGAACGCCCGATCAAAAAAAAATCAAAATTTTTAATACAGCGACTTTCCTTGATGCAGGACGGGTCGAGGGAGCTCTACTCTCAGGAGCATCGGTCGCAAGATTTGGCCAGCATCTTGCAAGACTTGAGCGATAGGGACCAGGACCAACTCAGAGTTGTGGGGTTATGGCACATTGCGTATGCGGCGCCCATGCGCACCCACATAGGGATGTTGTCAGCGCTGGCCGAGAGGTGGCACAACGAGACATCCTCATTTCATCTCCCCACTGGCAAGGCTACCATCACTCTAGAGGACGTCTGGTGGATTTTACAATTTCCTATTTATGGTTGCCGAGTGATTTTCAATATGGATGAGGGGCGCGAGGCCTGTTGCAGATTCCTTGCCACACGGGACATTATCTTCTGTGAGGGACAGATAGAGCTGGAGAGATATAGGGTCATATCACCTCCCTACCACTAGGTGGTTGCAGCTATCATTTCGGGTCTTGTTGCCCTAGATAGATGAGGGTGATTCTTTAGTCTCGGCTGGGGGTATTGCTTGGAGCAGATGGTCTGAGACAAGCTGGTTCATTTCGCATGGGGGCCTGTTCTTCTAGCTTCGGTTTATAGGGACCTCTATGAGTACGTCTACATGGATGGTAGAGCACTGGGGGCTTGGGTGACTTTACTTCATGTCTGGGTGTGGGAGCACATTTTTGTGCTACGTCCACATGTCGTTCCAGTTCTGATGGGGCCAGACGATGCCCTCGTGGCACAATATAGAGACAGTGTGTCCTTTACACACACTAGTGAGCACGGGATCCCCTACTCGAGGCAGGTCTTAAATGAGATGCTAGTTTTTACTTGGTGACCGTACCTTGGTCAACCTGGATGGGTCGATGAGGCCGATCAGTTATTTTATTGCCACTAGGACCGATATATGCAGGGGCGGGAGCATACCATGATCGAGAGGTACCTGCCCGGGCACATGCAGTGTCAGTTCGGAGAGCCGCAGGATCGGCCTAATGACGCCTATGTAGCCATCTTTGCTTGTAGCATGACATAGGTGTCATGGGGACAGTACATTCCTACCTCAGAGGAAATCGATAATTTTAGGCACTTGGCAGCCCGACCATGGGCTTATGATCAGGGTTCGGTAGATCCAAGCACCACTTAGGCCTACAGGGATTGGTTTCGACCTCCACTTTGGCTGACCATTCCAGGTGAGGGCCTAGATGTGCAGAGATTTAGGGGCAGAGGGGGAGGATGAGGGTGAGGATAGAGGGTTGAGATTCGACAGGATCCACCATTTGTGCCCCCAGTCCCATTCGGTCACGGGGATGTACCGATGCAGGATCAACAGTAGGAGCCACCAGTTCCACCACCACAAGCTGAGGGTGAGGATTAGCCTCACGTGCAGCCACAGGTACATCTAGTAGGACAGGAAGATGCACGAGACACCTTGATTGTGCAGCTGTAGGCCCAGGTTCAGGCGGTGACCGCTGAGAGAGATCAGGCTGTGCAACAGAGACAGGCTACAGAGCTACAGGCAGCTACTGAGCTAGGCCGAAGGCAGCAGATAGAGAGTATGACAGCCTCCTCCTCCCAGGGTATAGTGTCAGTTTGATCTTACAGGGATGCTATCTGAGAGGCATATTATTATCGGTGATCCTATCACAAGGCCGTACCCAGAGTACTCAGAGCGAGCCAGCCATAGACCAGTAGAGGGTCATGGTGACAGGGGCGAGGGCAACATTCACAGGGACCGAGATTGATTGAGATGCTATGATACCTTTTGTGGCTTATGGGCTCATTTTTGATAGCCCGATGGGCCTTTTGTACCGATTGACATATATGTACAGTGATCCGATTTATTCTTTGTACTATCACAGTGACATTATTGATGATATATATATGAGCCGATGATGATTTTGATGAGATGTACCATGTTCTCTTTTATGCATGAATGGTTTATATCTATATGCTTCACAATGATGTCTTTATGGATGTATTTATTTTTGATGATGCATGCATTATGATTATGACTAACAGATCTATATTATGTTAACCTATGATATGCAAATGTGATATGTAATGATGATGTTTATATGATGATCTATTTTATGTTGATGCAGATGGTGATGTGATATGTGATATGGATGGTATATATGTGAAATTTTATGTGAATTATGCCAATATATGAGATGATTATGGATGGATGTATGCTTTGTATGTAATGAATTATTTATGCTTATGTGGAATGAATAATTTATGATGCTATTTATGAGATGATGTGGATGATGTAATGTGATGGTCGTGATATGATGCAAATGAGATGGTTTATTTATGATGCTTAGAATAACAAATATTATTATCCTAAACATATTAAATGATGATGTAATGTATGTGATGCAATGGTATGTTAATGCAAAGTGGTACGATGATGCGTGATGTAATATAAATGTAATGTGATGATATGATGTTATGATGTTATGCAAGTATGTATGCCTAATGAATTATGCAAAGATGATTATGAAATGTTTTTATTTACGCAATGATTTATATGATAGGTGGTAATGTGAAATGGTTATGAAATGCAAATGAATGTTATGCGATGATTGATATAATGTCATGAGATGCAAGGTAATGGGTGAATGCAATGTCTTGGATGCACCTATCTATGAAGAATGTTTATGATAACCTATTTATATGATGATTAAAATGCAATGCGTATGTTTCCTATATGATATGTTTATGCAATATGCTAATGAGTTGTGGATGCAGGATCGATGATGATGATGGTGATGATGATCTACTGTCATAATACCTTGTTAGTGTGGTTAGTAAGAAAAGAAGAAGTCATTTCAACAAGACATAAGATGATGCAAATGAAAATGATGATGATGATGATTACTTGCCAAGGAATTGGGATTTTCAAAGGGCCAAATTTTCTTATGTTTGATTACACACGTAGATACGATACAAAAAGGTATAAAGAACCAGGATGACATTATAACTAGTGTGATGGAATTTGACTTAACAAGCAGATAGGAGTATTCTTGTTCACACTTGACATACGAAAACCTTGCTAGGATACACTTAGAAGTTTCAGACACCTCAGACCAAAACACGAAAAGGTAAACCTATCCCTGCAATAGTCAACAAGTTTCCCTAAACCTCTTCCATACATACCTAACAAAGAAAGTATTCATTGAGGTTACATTACAAGAACGTCCAACAATCAATCATAACAAACAAAAGTTAATGATTGTTGCCCCATTCCTATTTCTCTAAATCCTCTGTTTTGGGATATCATCGAGATGTCCTTGGAATGAGCACAAATAAAATAAGTCAAAAGATAAAAACCAAGGAAAAAAAAAATTGATGCTCTTCAATACCGCTAACCAAAGGAGAATGTGTTTTCAAGGATAAGAACCGAAACTATTGCCAAAAGATAATGCCCATTGTAGGAAGGATTCATCCTAGGACATGTTAGTGGATGGCGGAACGTCATTTCGTTTATCCAAAGTGTTCCTTCTAATAAATAATGTCAGTTGTAGGAAGGATTCATCCTAGGACATGATGTTATCAGATGATTGATATTGGACTGATTGTATGATGGACTATCGATGCGAAGAGTTGACCAATTTGTTTACGTACTGACTTAGACTTGAGATTTGACATTTTAAGTTTTACTTTTAACCTGCTAGACTTGTTTCTAACTGTTTCACCAAAGGTTGAGGATGACAATTAGTTTATTATGGATGGTGTTATTGTGGATGAAAGTGAGATGGGGTGGATGAATTTTTTTCAAATATATGGATGTTTTTGATGTTTTGCAATCTTTTGAGGCTGTTTTTGGTATTTTTGAGATTTTACAATGTTTTGATTTTTGATTTTCCAATGTTTTTGGGATTTTCTGAGATTTTGACCAAGATACTAACCTAAGGACCTATCCTAGGGGTCTCGAGGGTTGATCAACAGATGACCCTTGCCTATGTTATATACGCAGAGGCCACATAGTTCAACTAACGACTTGACCGATTTACAGTTGACGATATGCATGATGAGATGTCAGTTTATTATGACAGACTCCTAAAGGACTGACCTAAATGTTTTGGGGGTGATAAAAGATCAACCTTTCCTACGTTCAAGCTCAAAGATGACGTAGTTCGACCAGACGACCTTGTTTTTGAATTTTTGACTAACTTTTTGACCTATTTTTTGGATTTTTGATATGTTTTGAATGTTTTTGGATTTTGTGATGTTTAGGACCTTAAGAGTATACATGAATCCGATCTGATAAGAACATTCCCCCAGCGTGATGCAATAGAATACTCCAATAAAGGCAAGACAAATTGACCTTGAGGATGGGCTGAGTAGTACTAGGAGGGGTCATGATACGAAAACAAGACCAAGCTATGGTGCGGATGCAAGTGAATGAGTGATGGATGGAGATCTGAATGTGATGGATGATGGAAGAGAAATGGGGGGATGATGTCGAACAAGCTGTAAAGATCCTAGTGAATGGAAAGTGCTTATTTACACAAGGCGCTTGTTTGCCAGGTTTTTGCCAAGGTAACCATTTTTTCAGGACTTTTTCTAATTTTTTGGATTTTTGGTTCTATACCTTGAAAGATTTAGGCATAATTTTTTTTTAGATCGGAGATATTCATGGGATCCTGTTGAGGTTCCCCTTCAGGTTTTGATAGCTGATATGCCCCTGATTTGTAGCTTGTTGTGATGATGAATGGTCCCAACCAATTGGGTTCAAACTTTCCTTTGTTGCTTGGGTTTGGGACATTCTTCTGATTTTCTTTTAAGACCACTTCTCCAACTTGGAACATCCTGCTTCTAATTTTTTTATTGTAGCTCCTTTTGAGTCTATTATGATAGACTTACAAATGATTCAAAGCATCTATACGTCTCTCATCTAGTAGCTCTAGCTCATTTAGTCTTGATACCCAGTAATCTTCATCCGTGATGAGGTTTTGTAGTGATATTCTAAGGGATGGGAGCTCAATCTCAATAGGGAGTACGAATTCTGATCCGTAGACCAAGGAGAAGGAGGTGGTGCTGGTGGGTGTGTGGATGCTAGCTCGATAGGCCCAGAGGGTGGGATTAAGCTGTAGATGCCAGTCACAACCTGCATCATTGACTGTTTTCTTGAGGATTTTTAGGATGGTTTTGTTTGTAGCTTCTACTTGGTCGTTGCCTTGGGGATAGTACGAAGTGGAGAAGCGATGTTGGATTTTGAATTTCTCACATAAGTCACGGACCTCCTAATTTTTGAATGGTGTCCCATTATCTGAGATAATGACTTGTGGAAGACCATAGTGGAAAATGAGATAGTTCAAGATGAACTTAGAAATCTACTTCCCAGTTATATATGTCATGGGTATGGCTTCTACCCACTTACTAAAGTACTTCATGGTGGTTATGATGAATTTGTGGCCATTAGATGATGTGGGTGTGATTTTCCCAATGAGATCGAGTCCCCACTATGAAAAAGGCCATGGTGTGATGATAGGATGAAGCTCTCGAGCTGGAGCATGGATGAGGTCCCCATGCTGTTGACATTGTAAACACTTTATGGCATGATCATGTGCTTCTCATTCCATTGTGGGCCAATAATACCCCATCCTTAGCAGTTTCTTGGCTATGGTCATTCCACTTGAGTGTGAACCACAAATACCGCTATGAACTTTAGTTAGAGTGGTTAATTCCTCCTCGATGTTTAGGCAACGTAGTAGGGTTCCTTCTATGCTCCTACGATATAGAGTATCTCCTAGGATGACGAATCTAGATGCCTTTTTGACAAAGGTTCATTTTAGGTTTGATGGTAGGTCAGTAGGTATGACTCCTATTCGAAGGTATGTATAGATGGGATACCAAGGATCATTGGGACCAACAATTTCACACAAGAATTCTAATTCTGGTACCTCAAATGCGGGCACGAGAAGCTGCTCAATCAGGAATTCATATTTTGGAACATTGTTGGGGATGTCCAGTAGGGACCTGATTGTTGCCATGGCGTCTGCAGCTCTATTGTTGGTTCTAGGAATCTGCTCAAATGTTATTTCTATAAAAGATTCTTTGAGAGTCTCCACCAATTTCTTATATGGAGTGAGCTTGTCATCCTTGGTCTGAGATTCATCATTTACTTGGTTTATGATCAACTGAGAGTCTTTGTACACTTTGAGAGCTATGATGTCCCATTGCACTACTATCCTGAGACCTATAGTCAAAGACTCGTATTTTGCAATGTTGTTGGTGCAAGGAAATTCTAGTTTGTATGACCTTGGTATGCAATCCCCTTGTGGGGTAATGAAGAAGACACCAGCTCCTAATCTGTGCTGCGTGTATGAGCCATCAAAGTATAGTTTCTAGTGGTCGGCTATGTTGAGGTTAAAAATGGATTCATCTGGAAACTCTAAGACAAGAGGATTCTCAAAATAAATAGGTTCCTTTGCCAGTTGATCTACAATAACTTGTCCCTTTATTGCTTTCTGTTCCACATACTCGATGTCATACTCTGATAATATCATTACCCATTTTTCCATTCTTCCTGTGAGCATTGCCTTTGATAGTAGATACTTGAGAGGATCAATTTTTGCGATGAGCTTTATCTTGTGCGCCAACATGTAGTGTCTAAATTTTTGGGATGCAAACACTATTGCGAGGCATGCTTTCTCAATGAATGAGTAGTTTAGCTCATGCCCGACCATTTTTCTGCTAATATAGTAGATAGCCCTCTCAGTTCCATTTTTTTCATGTTGGGCTAAGAGAGCCCCAAAGGCTATTGCCGTTGCTGACACATATAAGATCAATGGTTTCTTTGGGATGGGTGGCATTAAGACTAGCGGTGTTAGTAGATATTCCTTGATTTTGTTGAATGCCTCTTCACATTTTTTATCCCATTTGTACTCCACTCCCTTGTGGAGTAGGTGAGAGTATGGGTTCTTCTTGTTTTCCAGTTGTGCTATGAACCGTCAGATGGATTAGAGTCTACCTTGGAGGCCTCTCAATTGTTTTAATGTCTTTGGTGCTTCCATCTTGAGGATTGCTTCACCTTTGCTAGATCCACCTCGATGCCCCTCATTGATACTATATATCCTAGGAGTTTACCTAATTGTACACCAAGGATGCACTTCTTGGGATTTAGTTTGACCATGTATTCCTCAAGTCTGTCAAAGATAGCACTTAGGGTTGCTATGTGATCTTTTATTTTTCTTGACTTAGCTAGGATGTCGTCAACATAGTCTTTGACTCTTTTATGAATCATGTCATGGAATATCAATGTCATGGCCCTTTGATATGTTTCTCCTACGTTCTTTAGGCCAAATGGCATCATGTTCCAATAGTAAGTCCCCCATGGACAAGTGAAAGTTTTCTTATGTTGATCCTATTTTTCTATCATGATTTGATTGTATCCTGAAAATCCATCCATTAGTGATAGCATCTCATGTCATGTTGTCATGTCTACTATCATGTCGACGTTGGGAAGTGGGAAATCATCTTTTGGACATCATTTGTTCAAATCTCTGAAATTTGTACAGATTCTAATGGCTTCATCAGGCTTTGAAATAGGTACCAAGTTTGATACCCATTCTGGATAATCTATTGGTCGTATGAATCCTGCATCTAGTAGCTTTTTTAGCTCCATTTTGACTAGTAAGGCAATCTGAGGGTGCATTTTTCAAAGCTTTTGTTTGACAAGCTTTGCTTCTGGACACACTGCTAAGTGATGAACCACAGTCTTTGGATCAAGTCCTGGCATGTCAGCATAACTCCATGCAAAGTTTATTTGTCTTTCCCTTAAGAAGGCTGCTAGGAGCTCTTGCTCTTCTGATAATAGTGATTCCACATAGAATGTGATATGCGGGGTCTCCTTTGTTCCTAGGTTGACTGGATTGCATTTTTCGGCCAAGACTACTAAATTTTCCTGATGAATAGCTCTTAAAGGAAGATTGAATCCTTCATCCTCAGGTGCCTCAGAGAGGTTTACACCATTGGATACGTCCTTTCTTTTTAATTTTTTCTTGTCAGAGAGTGCCACAATATGGTTTTCACTCAAGGACTTGGATATTATTCTTAATTTCTTACTTTTACGACTGAAGGATTCAATTGTTTCCCCATAATAGGCATGCGTGTCCAAATCCATTATAAACCATGCTTTATGATCCCCATATGGAATGTTATCCTGCAATCCCATGAATTCTGAGAGTGCCTCATCATTTTCGAATGTATCAAGAACTGGTGGTCCTCGTTGGTCGCAGTCAATGAGTTGGGGGTATACTAAATGGATCTCATGATTTTGATGGTTTGTTTCAAAGGATAGGGTACTAATCATGCAAAGAGTGGTATCCTCAAATAGACTAGGTAGATTGGTCATGGTATCCTCATCATCGCTACTACTACAGACATCAGTTATATTAAAGGTATAGTTATCTAGAACACGACCTATGGATACTGGTAATCGTAGTTCTACTGTAGTTGGTTGACGAGGTTTATTAACCACTCTAACTAGAGGACTTCGACCACATCTGGTTATACTCAAAGGCGTACATCCAAGGCCAAGATTTGTTATTGGTCGCATCTCTAGCATGATAGGTATTATGAGCCCATTATCGTTTTGTCCAAGTCTTTGGTTTCTATCGTAGCCCATTACAAGCATCATTTGTAGGCCCTTGCTTCTCTCATCCATTGGTAATTCAGGTGTCAGTCTTTTATCTTGATATAGCATATGTGATGGATCTTCCTGAATAACCTCCTGGCCAAGGTCTCCCCAGCTTGTGAATTCAGGATAGTCTTCAAGAGATGTTTGTGATGTGGAAGCTTGGTTTTCTTGTGGACGTCCTCGTGATCTTGGAGATTGTGGTAACTCTCCTACCACAAAATAATTGTTAGGGAGATTGTAACTTCCACAACCGTCATCTTGGATGATGAGATTGATTTCAGAGATGGTGGGAATGGTGGGAGTGGTGGGTGTCTCTATCACAAAAGTGGATGCGAGAGTGGCGGGGTCGATGTATGGTGTGGATGGGCCCTCATCATTTTTTTGTACTTGGGGGATTTTGTAATACTTTGCTTTAAGATTTTTACAATATGAGAAAGGTTCAAGATCTCCATGGATGGTAACTTCTTGTCCATTAAGTTTAAATTTCACACATTGGTGGAAAGTTGATCGTACTGCTTTCTTCGCATGGATCCATGGACATCTTAGGAGGATATTATATGGCAAGTCAAGGTCCAAGACCTGACAAGTGGTTTCCATGATGGTAGGCCCTAATTGAATAGGGAGTTTGTTTATGCCCTGAGACACTCTTTCTTGGTCATCATATGCTCTTATCATGATGCCCTTTCCTTTGTCGATGGAATCTTCTGATATTTTCAATTGTTTGATGAGGCTAAGAGAACAAATATTCAAACCTACACCTCCGTCCACCAGGACCCTTTTGAATTTGATTTTATTTACGATGGATTCCAAGTGAAGTGCACATTTGTGAGATGGTTGGGTGGGGAAATATTGGTCAGAGAATGTAAGAAGATTAGGCGTAATGATATTTCTGACCATAGCTTGGAATTGCTCTGCATCGAGATCCGTGGGAATAGTGGATGAGGCTAATGCTTCCTCGAAGATCTTCTTATGAGTTGATGATATTTTTAACAACTCCATGATAGAGATGTGTGCTAGCATTCTCTTAAGTTGATCTAGGACATTGTAGCCATTAGGAACAGATCTAGATGCAGGGACTCTATTTGGCTGGGATGATCCTACGATGGTTACTTTGCCACCTCTTGTGGTGACTCCACAATCTTCGGCATGGGCGCCCTTGATGGTGATGACCATGCAGTCCTCATTTAGGGAGGAAATGACTAATTCATACACATGATTTACATTTCCCTTCCCTTTATCATTTTTATTCCCTCTGTTACCATGATTCGACATCAAATTCGTATATATCTTAAGATCTTGATTTCCCATAGGTTGTTCCACGTTTATGATTTTCTTATCGATGATATCTTGGATGATGTTTTTGAGCCTCATGCAACTATTTGTGGTGTGGAATTTGATTTTATGGAATTCACAGAGTTGATTCTCGTTATACCAAGGAGGTTTGACATCGGGTTCTTGGTAATTTTCAAATGTAGGAGGCTTGATGAGTTTTTCGTCGATCAATTTTTTCATTATGTCCTCAAGTGGTTCCCCCAAAGTGGTGTGTTTTAGTTTGGGATAAATTTTATGTTGGGGTGGTCCTCTTTGGTCATTGAGATTATTGATGGTTGGATTGTTATTTTGTTGGTATGTTGTGTGACGAGTGTTTTGGTGTTGTGTTTGGATTTTTGGTGTGGGTGTATGTTGGCATGGGGCACTAATGACCACCTTGGCATCAATGACACCATCATTAGTAATGTTTTTGTTCCTTTCCCACATATGAGGTTTATCATTGTAATTGGATGGTGGGTGGTTGTTTTGTTGTTCATGATATGATGTTGATTCCGTGGGTTGAGTCACAAGGGCTCTTTCGATGCTAAGCACCTTAGGGATCAACTGATCATATGTGGTGATGCCCTGAACCTTGAGATGAAATTCCAAGCATCCTTAAAGGTTAGATATGATGGTGCAAACTTGTTGTTCTTCTAGCATGTTCCACTTGCTTCGATTTGCCTTGGCTCGCCATCGTTGAAGGAATGAAGCGAAAGATTCACCCTTTCCTTGTTTTAGAGCTAAGAGTTCTTTGAGACTAACATCCATTGCAATGTTGCATGCATAATTTTTAATGAATGCATCCCTAATTTCTTGGAATTTTCTAATGCCTGAAGGTAAGCGAGAGAACCATTCTATAGCGGGGCCTTCCAAGCTTCTAGGAAATAGCTGCATCAGATAAGTATCGTCATATGCGACCTCCATGCAATGAACCTAGAATTCCCTGATGTGATCTTCAGGGTTTCCCATCCCTCGATATTTTTCAAATTTAGGGATTTCAAATCCCTTGGGGAATGGTTTCATTACTAGGCTCCTATCGAATGGATACAAACATAAGTTGCTTGGTGTCTTTGTTGTTCATCCTGATTGAAGGTCGAGCACTTGTTGCGAGTGAAACCTAATTTTTGTCGTGACATCATTTTGTGGATCAGGGGGTGGGATGAAAGTGTTTAAGGGTGTTTCAATCGTGGTTTGGATGGGTGGGTTGGTTGGTGTGTTGTTCGATGGTTTCTATATTTTTTTCCAAGCAAGGTAGGCTTCCACCTGCTTTTGTATGAACAATGCTTGTTGTTGATCTTGTTGTTGTTGTGCTAAGATTTTGGCTTGTTGTTGTGCTTGTTGTTGTTCCAAAAATTCTTGTTGTTGTGCTTGTTTTTGTTCCAACAACGCTTGTTGTTGGGCTGCCAATTTTTTTGCTTCTTGTTGTTCTTGATATTTCTTTATCGCTTGCTGATATGCTTGCAATTGTGCTGCTTGTCTTTGTGCAAGAAGTTGTGCTTGATATTGGGCTTGTTGTGCCTTATATGGAGCTTGCGCTGCTTGTTCTTTGGTTTCTTGTAATAAGGTTTGCACTTAAGTAGCCTTTTGTGCTTGTAATGCTTGCAATGCTTGCACGGCTTGGGTGACTTGTTGTTGTTGTTGTTGCAATAACGCTTGGGCTTGTTGCGCTTGTAAGGTGGCTTGTGCAGCTTGAGTAGCTTGTTGAGCAACTAGCTGTTTGGATTTTTGTTTTTGAACTTGTTGGTATCCTCTTTGGAAAGCAACTTGCAATGTTCCGTCATATTGGCTTGATGTGGTGGAAGTTGGTGTTGGTGGATTTGGAATGGTGTTTGTGAAGGTGGTGTTGGTGTTTTGTGTGATGGATGGTGTTGTTGATGTGATTGGTCCTTGAGAGACCATGCTTTGTGATGTTAAGGGGGTGTTTGATGATGTTGCAATTTCTTGTGCATTTGTCGTCTATTGTTATGATATCAATGACAAATTTTGAGCGTTTGGCATGATGCTTTGATTGATATTTGGGATAGTGGTTTGATTAATATTTGGTAAAGGGGGAAGCCCTAAACCAAGGAGTGGTGTGGATGATGATGGAAATGGTGGAAAAGATGGAAATGTGAGGGGTGCAAGTTCTTGTGAAAATGTTGTGGTGTCAAAGATGCCCCCTGATCCGAACATATCTCCCTCCCCTTGTGAATTTGTGAGGAGGGGAGTTTAGGGCATTGCACGAAAGTATGATGATGATGGATCATGATGGAGGGTGAGAGGAACATTCATATGTAATGGGCTTTCGGATATGTTTTGTTCCAAGGTGTTTGCATCCAAGTTTTGATTATTAACAAGGGGGTGTGCTTGAAGAGAATTGATGAATGCATTTCCCTTGTTAACATTGGGTTGGGTTGGAGAAAAAGATGTTGTGATTTGTGGAATGTTTTGAATGATGTTTTGGGATGGGGGTGTAGATGAGATGGGGATGGCTGATGAGATTGGAGGAAATGATGTGTCCACTATGGTACTCACGTCAAAATCCAAAGGTAGTTTGGCCCCTTGTTTTGCTAGTTCAAGCATGTATAATGAAGGGTTGAGCCTCATCATGATGTTGATGATTCTATGGTTGTCCAGATTTTGGAGAATTTCAATTATTTCTTCGTGAGACATCCCAAGGGTAAAGTCTTCTCCTTGGTTTTCCTCTTGCGGATTTTGGGATGATGAGATGGTTAATGGCTTGCTTGACTTAGTGGGATTTATCTCAACATTTTTTTGGCTAAGATCACTTGAAGTGGGTGTTTCTTTGTTGGCTTCCATGCTCTTCTTGTATTGAGATCTGGTTTGAAACATAAAACAAGGATCATTTTTTAAGAATGGGAGATGAATCTCTTGATTTCTTTGGATTGATCTTTATTTTATGCCCCAAAGTGAATTTTTTTTAGGATATCTTGAGGATTGAAAGATGATATGATGATGATGCAAGCGATGAATGATGTGGATATTATGGTCTTTTGATCAATCTTTATGAGAGATGCTAGGATTTTTAGACTTTCGGATATGTTTTGGATTTTTTATTTTGATTTTGAGTTTGTTCTTGATTTTGATTAGTTTTGATTGTTTTTATTTTGAACAAAAAGACCCTAAGATGTTGGATGATGATCTAAGGGATAGCTTTGTTCAAGAGATGATGATTTGAGTATGTGTGGGGAGAATGATGCATCTACCCACACCTATTCAAATAAGGTGATAATTTAGCTAAGCATACAAATAAGGATGCATCTATGTATACTAAGATAAACAAGATGATTTTGATGACTTTGACTAAGCATATGCAAAAGGATGCCTCTACATGTACCTAGCCAAAAGGTGATTTTGATAATATTTTCAAGGATTTAGACTCAAAGATTTGATGATGTTTGATTTTTCCAAAAGGCCTAGCATTAAGGGATGCTTTCAAGATTTTACAAAAGGTGATGGTGAGATGATGTTTGATGTTTTGAAGGGTGGATGAAAATATTTTGATTTGTTTTTGATCCCAAGATGAAGCTAACAAAGACACTTTGTTTGCCTAGACCTAGGTATTGAAGAGCATACAAATGCTTCCTATAGACCTTTGTGACCAAGAAATGATTTCATTTGAACATTCATTTTCGGATTTCCTACCAATGATTTTTTCTTTGGGATTGTGAGTCTTCAACACATATGAAAGTTCTTTTTTCGTAGCTTTGCTTAATGGCTTTATTTTACCAAAAACACTTTCTTTGATTAGTTTTCAAACTAAGGTGTCCAATGTCTTAATTTCTTCAAACCCCACAAGATATGTTATGTGGAAATTCGGTGAACTTAAGACAAGGATTTTCCTATTGTTTACTTAAGGAGACAAATCGAGCTATAATCCAATATTTAGAAACCTCTAAGGATGTAAATCCCAAGGGAAATCAATAACATATAGATTGAGTCAATGGTATTTGTCTCCAAAAGGGTTTGAAATTTGGATGATGTTAAGTGTTTGTTTTTGAGATGTTTTTGATCAAGCAATGCATTTTGTAACCCAAAAATAAGTACAATCCTATGGATGTGTAAGACAATATTTGTTGGATTCTCACTTGGACAAGTCCAGCTACACTTATCTCTAGCGAATGGTTAGATGTTTGACCCCACTGGCTCCCCTCCACGACACTCACTTATACGGGGCAGCCAAGCATCAACACCCATGAAACTCCCATGGCATGTTTTCCATTTCTACTAGAAGACCGTAAAAGTGTGGGGTGGCTTCAGAATGACCATTCTTGCAACAACAAATAGATTAAAGGATTTAGGAAAATTTTAGCACATGGGTTTTAATAGGGACTTTCCATTCGTGGAGATTGACCCATATGGCAAGAGTACCCTTTTAGATCCATCTTGTTAGAATCAACTGCGTGATATTGGCATTTCTTCCAATATCCACATTTATATCTCAGTTGAGTCATTCTCCTGGGTGAGTACTTTTTCTCCAAGGTAGGCCCTCTAGGATAAACAAAAGTGAACTGAGAACACTATTCATAACTCGATCAATCCTTGTTGGCAACAAGGAGAGAGAATATATGCAACAATGCCCCCACTCACACTCACATAAGATGTTGTTCAATTTTAAACCCAAATCGAAGTGTGGAGGTGATTGCTTTGTCTCACCCTAAAGTCATGAAAAATGCCTTTTGATTCTCAAGATCGCTATAAAGCACGAGAGAAGCGCATATGTCCTTTTTCAATGTCTTTAGTTTAAGTAAGCTTTCACAAAAACAAAATTGTACTTGTTCTTTTTAAATCCACAAAGTAAAATGTGAGTTCTTTTTAAGCACCAAAAGACAAGTGAAAAACATTTGTTCAATTTTTAATCAAAGAAACAAAATCTAGTAAGTTGTGATCTAAAGTTCATTTTAGCCTTTGCAAGAAATGGAAAGATTCTTTTTTTAAACCCAAATGAAAATTAGTGTCCTAAGAAAGAGGAGATAATAAATTCTTAAAGAAGTGTTAAACAAAAACTAAAGTGCTTAAAAACACTTATGATTTCGTAAGACATTGTCCTCATCTTCCTCCTTCCTTTGTTTTTTATTTCTAACCTAGAAGGGAGAAAAGTAGTCAGATTCTGGAAAAACACAGAAATTAAAAAACATAAAACAGAGGATCAATTAATCATCAATCAAAAGCATGTGCTAAAATTAAAGTTTCCCTTTTTACTGTCTTCTAGTGTCGTAACTCGTAACTGCATCACAGTTTGATTTCCCAGTGGTGCCCTCAGAGCGTCGCTTACCAATCAGCGTCGCTTTGTGTCAAGACAGAGAGCTCAACTGCATCACTCTTTGTGCCCCACGTCACAGTTTTCGTCCAATGTCGGAGTTTAATATTTTTTGAAAAATTTTGTAGGTCGGCGAGTCCAGCGACAAAGTTTGAAATTCAAATATTTTGGCGGGACGAGTCCAGCGTCGTAGTTTTGATTTTAAGTGGTGCCATATAGCGATGCTGAGCTCCCAGTGTTGGAATTTTCTGTGTGAAGAAAAAATGCAAAAATTTTGAAAAAAATTGATTGAAAGTGAGATGTAGCCCTCCTTCTAGTACCAAAATGTGCGAACCTCAACCTTGGTACCTACAAAACAAAGAGAATAAACACCTCAAGTTAGATATTGCAAGCCAAAACAAGGATTCCCCATGAAATCCATTTACAACTTCGAACAAGGAAAGAAAATAACAAAGAACACAATGAAGCAATGAAATATTGATTGAATCCTAATTAGATGTGCAAACTCATGATCCCATGGGGGAATTGGTGCCAATTTGATTTGAAAATTGGCCCTTTCCCAATTCCTAAGATGCAAGCTTTGAATGTTGAAGAGATTGATCCACTTTGTTGATGAAGGATGAAAGCTCCAAGCCAAAATATGCAAAAACCTAGCTAAGAACTCAAGATTGATGGATAAAATTTGAGAGATATTTGAGCATGGTAACTTTGCCTAAATTGTGGATGATCAAACGAGGATATGAGCATTTTATTTATAGAATGCCAAGATGGATGAATGTCCAAATTTGAGCAATGTGGGACTAACATTCATCCAATGGCATGATGCGACTTGTCAAGCTATGAATGGGTGAAGGATGTGCAAGATTTGGGGTTTGTGCCAATAAATGCATAATTTTGAATTTCAAATTTGTTGAAATGACATGTAAGAGGGAAGGGAAAATGTAATAAATGCCACTTGGCTCAAGGAAAAAGGACTTGTAAGATGAATTTATTGCCTTGTTGGATGTACATGTTGACTTGGAATTTTTGAATTCAAATTGAGAGAATATTCCAAAAGATGCCTTGTGAGGAAAATAGAGATTTAATAAATGAATTAAATCTATTTTCATGTGCAACTTGCATTATCTAGAGGATGGGACATAAGATGAGATTAAATCAATCAAGGATTAATTAATTTAATGAGAGGGGTTAGATGATGTGACCTATTTGACTCAAATTTATGGATTTATTTAAATAAAATAAGAGAGGAATATGACAAAAGATTAATTAAATAAAGATTTTGATTTATTTAATTAAGAGAGATGGTGTTAGATTAAATCAAATAAGGTTTTAATTTATTTAATTTAATGGATAGACTTTAGAGATTTAATCAAATAAATTGATTATTTAATTAAATAGGGATAATTAGATCAAATGAATTGATTTAATTAACATAAGAGATTGACTTAATTAGATAAAATGATTTATCCAATTAAGGGATGAAAGTTGATGAATTTAACCAAATAAGGAGATTTGATTAAATGGTTAGACCGAGGGATGATTCAAGAAGAAACGATGTTAGTAAGTCAGGATCATATGCACAATGTCAATTGGTACATTTTACATGTCTACACCAACAAAAAATAATAATTGAATTTCGATACATACAAAAAAGTTGTGTTAGCAAGTAAACCTATGTCTAAATTGTAATTGGTTTGACTTCAAAACTTAATTATGAAAATTTTTTCAATAAAACACTATGAAAACAAATGCATGCACTAGATATCATAGTTACAAATCTAAATTAAAAAAAATAAAATTATATCCTTCATAGAAGAAAAGCAATGTGTTAGCAAGTACACATCACTCTCTAAAAATGGTGTTTATGGTTAAAAACTAGTTATTGAAGGAGATGGAAAAAGAAATACAATTTGATTCCAATTTTTTTAAAAGAAAAATACTTAGAATCTAAAAAAAAAAATGTCACAAATCACTAGTTTGCATCATCTTCAAATTCCTCATGGTTTAGCAACTATAGGTGTCTGAAAGTGAAGAAATAATTCAAAATGTTCATTTCAATGTCAAGTTTGGCCAAAAAGTGTAAACCACTATTGTGGGATCACCCCTCTACTTCTTGATTAGTTTCTCAAGATCAAGTAGCATAATTTTTATGTTAATTTCCTATTTGATTTTTTAAACACAAAATTAGAGAAAAATTCATGTTTGCATTCATTGTATGTATATTTTTAGATGTATCTTTATTTATTATATCAACATTTGTCTCATTTCTAGGCCTAGCATAAACATTCCTAAAGGATCTAATATATTTGATCCTATTATCATTTGAATCATTTGATGTATATTAATCATAATCTTTTGATGCATCTCATCTACTTCAAGTACCAACTTTTTTAGTACTTTCAGAATTATTTAGAGATAACATACCTAGATTATTTGCCTTTCATTAGTCTTGTCATCTCCTCACATTAGGGGAAATTATATAAGGAATTTCCTAACCTTTGAATTGTTATTCCTTTCCATCTCTATATTTTATCTTCTCAAATTGAATGCTATATTTTCCTTGATAGAGTTACCACTCCTTAAAAATGAGAAAAAAATTTATATAAAAAAATTCTAATTATAATACCAAGTATCAATGTTTTCCTAACTACATAGTGCTTATTGATTAACCTAGGTTTTCAATTTTAATGTTGATTTAAACTATTCCCCAAGAATGACACAATTTTTTTGTGATCTGAGTTGTGTGTCCCAAATCCCTAAGGTTGGAAACTCTTCCAAGTGCCAAGGGTTTCAAACATGGGAAGAAATCAAGAAAACCTACATTTAGCTTGGGCAATTGAGGGCCAATTATTTAGGCGGGTAATACATCCTTCACTTTTGGCTCTACCATACCAAGGGGGTTTCCATAAGATTTCAGATTGATTATTGAAGTTGTGATTGACCACTTCCTTATAGAAAACTATACCCCCTATATAATTTTTGAACATATGTTGTCATTGATTTCAAAGGAGCTCATTGATGTCAAAAGAGTGATGTTTGAAAATAGATGAGAATTAAATATGTCAAAGGAGTGATGTAAGTAAAAAAATGATAATTGAATGTAATTACTTCTATCATTTCATATCAAATCATCTTGAGTTTTGTATGTATATGTGGCTACCTATGGTGATGGAATTAGTTAGAGAATATTTGTAATATCTTACTACATCTATTCATGTAATTACTTCTATCAAGTTATCTTTCCTACAATAGGATGCTTTAGCCAATTGAGCTAGGCCCCTTAGGACAAAAATCTTGGTACATTATGTATACATAGTTTAAGAATAAAAAAGAGCCTCTATTATTAATTTCCTTATCCCAAAAAATTCTAGTTCTTATTATACTCCTTGTCCGCTATAAGTTTCAAATTTATGCAATTGAGTTTCAAAAGAGGCAATACATATTTGAATCAAATTATTATTAGGGTTAACAATAAGTTGTTTCCTAACATGTTCCATTTTACATTAAAGATATTTTTCCCCTTTATTTACATTGTGAATGCATTGTTCTACCAAAGGAATGGAGGAATTCTTTAAGTTGAGTGAGAATTTTACCCCACCATTCAATCTATATTCCTCTTCTTATGGCTTGGGTATATAATTCTAAATTACCACTAGGCTATCTATCTATACTTAGGATTTTTTAAGTGTGGGTTATTTAGTTTGAATGAAAGTTGAGAGTGTGTAGGGGAAGAATGAGAGAGGAAATGAAACAAATGATGGTAAAAATGATTTGATAGAGAATCATAATAATCAACATGTAGATAAGAGCTAAAAGGAAACAAGCTAATATGAATATTGTGAGAGATATAGAGCCTATCTAGCCTACTAAATTTTTTATCCATTCAAACTCTATAGTTTGACCATGTAAACCAATTATGAATATTGATTTTTTTAATGTAGGGGGTTAACCATACCTAAAAAAATTGGTAGAAAATCTAGTTTTGGTGGTTGAAAGTACAAATGTCAAAGTGGATAAAGAATTTCATCAAAGCACACGAGTAAGAAGACTATATTGGACTAATGAATCTACCTTCACAAAGGAAGAAGTTGAAAAATATGAAAAAATCAAATATACAAAAGAAGTTGATGGAACTAGCTACGTCAAAGAGGTATAAAATTAAAAAGGAATGGAAGTAATGGATATTAGAAAAAAATGTAATATCATTCAAATATAGAGAGAAGAATATTTAATGCAAAGTGGGTTTAATACAAAAACATAGTTTTTGAACTATGAAAATACAAAAAAATATGTTCATCATTAGTTGAAGAGGAAACATCCAAAAAGTGATTTTTTGTAGAAGAGGTTAGTTCCTCTTAAAATAAGAGATTGGTGTCTCCGATGGGTTGGTGCCTACAAATTTTGTAAGTGGGGATTGTTGTCTCCAATGGTTTGATGCTTGCAAATATCATAAGATCATTTTTCTTTGTGGTTGGATTTGAATAGTAGATCCAAGCAGCCCTTCTCTGTGGTTTTTCCCTAAAAGGGTTTCCACATGTAAATCTTGTGTTCTTAATTATGAGGATCTTATTTGTTTTTTGTTATTGTGGTTGTTAAGTTTTAAATAAGTAAAATATTGACTTGTACTAATTCACCCCCCTCTTAGTATAAGTGTTTGATCATCATGTATAAATCATGTGACTAATACCATGTGCTTACAAAACTATTTTCCCCCACATTTATTTTTTGGTACTAAGTTTTCCTAGTATTAAATAGTTATCCAATGTGTAAACCCACATTAAATGTATCAATGGGTATTTTTTAGGATTATGGTTAGCATGATTAAATCAATAATATAATAACCCAAAGAACTATGAAGTAAAATGAAAGAAAATAACAACTAGATCGATTATACCATATCGCCTTTGAAGATTCCATGATAACACTTCATATAGCTTACTGATTGTTGCCCTCATATTCGTATGTGTGAGCAATTTGATAACAAAGACAATGTCCTAAACAAGCTTTGAAGGATTTGAAGTGACTAAATGAAGTGTAAATGCCTATGCCTATGATAAACTGACCATAATATCTAAGACTAGAAATAAGTATGCTAAAATCATGAATTACTAAGAAATGCAAGTATATGTGTAGTAAGTTGTCAGTCCAAAATAATGTACAAAATTGACATTTTATAGAAAATGCAAATGACAAAGACTAAAAGTTGTTAGAAGCCTAAAATCAGAGGTCAAGATTGTGTGTGACAATCCCTAATTAGGGTTAGGGAAAAATTATTAAATGAGTGGCCAAGATTTAATTTTAGAAAATAGCATCGATGGTTGAGAATAAATGTGACAATTAGCCAAAAAGATAAAGATTTTTGAAAATCAAGAAGATAAAGGTTGAATTGAAAAATCAGATTTGGAAAATCAAGAATTTGATAAATTACTTGATTTAAGGAAGAATATTACCATTTTGAATTAAAATTAATTCAGAAATGTGGATTTTGTGTGACAGTAAATAATCTTTTTTAGATTATTTACTAAAAGGAGTGACAATGAATAATGTGAGGCCATTTTAAATAATTTATTTATTTAAAATGAGAGAAATGTTAAATGAGGCAATTAAATAATTAAAGACAATTATTTAATTTAGAGGATGTGACCAATAATTGAATAAATTAATAAATATATTTAATTATGAGAATTAGTGACATTAAATAAATAAATAAAATTCATTTATTTAATAATTAGGAAGACATAAATGAATAAAGTTAATTACAAAAACTAAGAAATTTATTTAATTATGGGAAGAATTAGATAATTAATGACATATTTAATAAATAAATAAAATTTATTTATTTAATAATCATGAAGAATACGAGAGACATGAATTAATTAAATAATAATGAATTATCTAATTAATAGTGGAAAGTGGACCAAGGACATGTCATAATTATGCTAGGATGAAAGTGGTAAAAATAGAGCTTACAGGCCTACGTCAATTTTAAGTGTCTACATTTTTCCCCTCTTTGTCATAATGTAGCATGTCGCATTGTGACAAAGAAAATTTAGTTAAAGTCATGCCCCAATGAAGGTACAGAGTATCGATGCCCCCTCGAGAAAATTTTTGAATTTTGGCTAGGTGATAGAAAAATTTGGAAAGTGTCCCAATAAGTCAATTTTAATGGCTAGAGAAAGACAATGGCATAGACGGTTTCCAATTTTGACATGTTTAGGGCAGCCGAAAGGGTGGTCAAATTTGGTCAAAAGGGGCCTCCAATAATAAAAGGTTTGACAAATGCCATTTTGACCCTATAAATAGGTTGAAAATGGGGTAAAAGTCAATTCATTTAAACTTTTCATCTTAGTAAATTTGAGAGCCTAGAGCGAGAAGAGTAGACGTGAGGATGGTGATTCTAGTGACTGAGCATCGCGAGGAGATCGTGTGGACCTTCAAGTGGCCAAAGGGATTAGAGGCAATAGTATGTACCCCTATCCCACTTTGTGATTTCATCGTTTTACATGTAATTTTTAGGCTTTTAGAGCCAACAACAAATGTGCCGCAATGCATAAGCGTGAGCGTAAGCTGCATTCACATTCATGTTTGATGCATTTGATGCATCGTGATGCAAATGCAAGGGGTTGTTAGGTTAGGAAATCAACTTGTCATGCATTTGCAAGAAAATGTGATGCATTCACAAAATCATGCTGCAAACGAGGTATAATGCCACATATGGAAAATTGCGATGCATTCGCGAGTTCAGATGAAGCATTTGAATTGAATGACACATGCAAGAAATTATGACACATGTGCTCTGTTGTGACACAAGCATGGTCCAGAATGACGCAAACGACGGATCATGACACAATTGAAGTACGAAGTTATGCAAATGCCATTTCGCGGTGCATATGAAGTCAACACGATGCATTTTACTATGACTTTGACCGATGCTGACTTTGCTTGGTTTCAAATATTGAATGCTTTTAAAATGATAAGGATGATTTTCAATAAAGTGATGACATATGTTTGGCCATTTACAGAGACAACTAGCGCCCATTTATACGCAGGAGAGTAGGCCATCAACCTACAAGTTTCAAGATTAACTGCGTTCGTGAGAGGGATGATGGTTGATGCGACTAGGTTTATATTATGTTGCCTATATGCCCATTATTTGAGTGAATAGGGGACTACTGATTGTATTGTGCAAGAGATGGAATTTGGAGACATGTCTGTTCCATCTACCGATAGGAGAGGCCACTGTGAATCTCGAGGATGTATATAGTATTCTATGTCTGCCGATCTGAGGAGAGAGGATCATATACGACCCACAACATGGCCAACGGACATTCACGACTTACTATGATGACTAGGGAGTCAGACTAGGAATTGAGGGATATGAGATTCGCTGGGAGTTTATGGTAGAGCACTATGACTCATTTGATGCATTGCTAGCGACATTGATCGGTGGGATACTGATTCTAGACCGTCGAGGACACGGGTTTCCCATTGGTTGGGGAGATGTTCTAGTGGCTATTATATGGGACAAGACTATTTACGCATGGGGAACCTACTTGCTTGGTATGCTTTATCATCAGCTCCATGAGGTAGCCTATGGGAGGGCATAGAGTATTGGATGTGGTACAATGCTCTTGATGATTTGGGCATGGGAGAACGTGGCTATCTTCCAACCTTTGATCCAGAGATCACAACTAGCAGATGGGATGCCATATGTTTATTATTATGCCTGTGCCCTACACCAGACTAGGGTTGGGGAGATAGGTTGGTGGCGACATTGGATCAACACTATGATTTCCTTCATTTGGAGGTTGTATAGGGACTGTGGATAGTGAGATGGTGAGGATGACCATCTCAGCTTCTGTAAATAGTACTGATACTTGATTGGCCAGATAGTGCAGAGTCAACTCATTATAGAGATGTATCTTCCTCAACATGTACTGTGACAATTTGGAGAGCAACATGGTGTACCCATGGGCAGAACTAAGTACGCTAGATCATCCAGAGAGGCAGCTTGGGGTTTGCCTATTTCTGTACATTTTTCCATGTAGCAGATTGATGGGCTAGTGGTGCAGTAGTGGGGATGGAGGGGTGGGATTATAGATCTATGGATGAATGCCCATTTTGATTTATGGTGGCAGACACATCATCCAGTGCCACTAATAGATTCAGATGGGCTAGTGCCGATTGACTAGAGATCAATTATACCATGAGTTTTGTGAGGTGGCTGAGGAGGCAGAGGTGGAGACAGGGGTAGAGGCAGAGGTCGGGGGAGAGATAGAGGCCAAGGTGGAGGGAGAGATTGGGATGATGGAGGGGATGGTAGGAGGAGGAGGAGATATGGCCAGAGGAAGGCTAGGAGGGTCAAACAGCGTGTGGAAAGAGAGGCATTGGATGCTTTCCCAGAGGTGGTCGAGGAGGGGGATAGAGAGGAGGAGCTGACGTAGGAGCAGGAGGAGGAGAGACATGAGGATGATGTCAAGGAGGAGCATGTGGCCAAGGAGGAGGTTAGACAAGAGTAGAAGGTTGAGATGGATGTGGATGTTCCATAGGATGAGGGAGTCGGTGGAGAGGAGGTCAAAGAGCAGGAGGATGATGATGGAGAAGATGATGATGAGGCCATGGATGAGGCCGAGAGGCTCCTAAGATGGAGGATGGTAGAGGGAAAGGAGGAGATACCATCTGATTCACCATTACCACATGACGCCATGACAGACAAGAGGGTGGAATATTTGCAAAGGAGATTGGATGAGAGTGCAACACAGGTTAGGGCACTACAAGTGGAGCTAGAGGTGACCAGGGTAGAGAAGGTTTAGGTAGTGATCCATCAGTAGGAGGTAGTGCAGTGGTTCATAGAGTTTTCATGACTATGTATAGGACCATCTATAGATTTGGCTCAAGAGTTTGGTAGGGTTAGTGTACGACTCGGTTGATACAGGAAGTTGTATGAGCAAGTTGTGCAAATCGAGAGGGGAGATCCCACTTTGATGAGGACACATACGATGATAGGTAATGGTAGTAGGTTAGGGAGTGGCAGTGGTATCTGAAGTAGTGCAGGGGGTTACACCTCTACAGGGTAGTCCTTAGGACACAGATCTAGCCACTCTCATAGGCATGCCTCGAGTCATAGGCCAGGACACAAGTCATCTCACAGCCAGCCTCCTGTAGTAGACCCATCAGTCACAACATTAGTGTAGCTAGTAGTGTCATAGGTATAGACTATAATGGAAGATCTTTCTGCATCACAGACACAGGTGATAGTGACCATGATGGAATTCATCCCTCTGACTGAGCATTAGTCTCCTAGGTCTTCTCCTCAACAAGATGAGGAGAGTGCACCATAGTTATACCCTTTGTTTATCATGCTTTGGGACATTTTAGACACATGTTATGACATTTATATTGGACCAACGAGCCTGCGAGCACTTATTTTTGGGATATCTCATGACTCTATCCTATGACATTGATTTTTGATATGATATACATGATGCATTTTTGATACGGCCTATATGTGATGTGATTTGAATTATGCATTTATGATGGTTATTTATGAGCTTATGTATATGATGTTATGCCATGGATGATGATGATATGCATAATGTATTTATTTGAATAGATGCCATGTTTTATGATTATGTTAATGCATGACCATATATGAATGATGCAATATGTGATGCAATGTTTGTAGTTTTTATAATGATGTCAATGATGATGTATGTATTGACCTAATGCAATGCCTATATGATCATGGATGCACTTTATGTTTTTGTATGTCATAGAATATCGTCGAGAGATGGACAAGACAAGAGGATGAGATAGAAGGAGATGCATGTTAGTTCTTAGACCAAATCCTTCAACATGTTGTCATAGGACTTTATTATTTATTTCTCTTCAATCATCATTAGGCAGATTATTGTAATGGACAACAAACACCATGATGTGACATAGATCAAGGTGTACAAGGTCATACCATCACATGAGATAAACAGTCACAACCAAGGATGATTATGACTCATACTAAGAGCTCGATTGCCCCAGTATTTTTGTCACAATCAACCACAAGCAAAGAAAGAAAAATAAAGCCAAGAAAAAAAAATAAAAATGTTGTTGCTCCTCTAAATCCTGTTTCTAGGACATCCTTGAGGAACTAGAAACATGACTTCCCAAAACAAGACAAGATAAATCCACCATCATGATACACAATTGTTTCTCTAAATCCTGTTGTTAGGATGTTGCTGAGAGACTAGTAATATGATAGTTTGAAAAGATATGACAAATCAATCATCATGAAACATTGTTGTTTCTCTAAATCCTATTGTCAGGATGTCACTAAGAGACTAGTAACATGATGAAAAATCCAAAGACAAGTGCCAAGTGTTTTGCAAGTTTCTGAATGCCAGGTGTTGATACTGTCAAGATGCCAGGTTTGATGATGTTGAGATGCCAAGGTGTCATGGTTTCATGATGCCGAGATGGTAAAATGATGAAGATTTATCGAATTTAGGAAGGACACATCCTGAATGATGTCAATGTTGAGAGGATCGATCCTTAAATTTCAATAGGATCCCTCAAAAATGCTAGATGATAATGGCGATGCCTAGGAAAGACATATCCTAAGGAAAACATGAAAAAGCTTATTCTTCAGAAGGACACATCTAAAAGATACCGATATCGAGAGGAGTGATCTTTAAATGTCAAGAGGATCGCTCAAAATGTCAAATGATAGTGACAATGCCTAGGAAGGACACATCCAAAGGCATGAATGACAGAGGCTATTATTCAGAAAGATGCATCTGAAAGATAACCAAGAATTGATAGTTTGACTAGTTTGGATTGGGTTTGATTGAAGTTGACAGAGATTGACCACATGTAATTATTGACATTCCGATGAGATTGTCATGTTGATTACAAGATTGCCAAAGTTTTTTTTAGAAGTTTTTCTATTTATAAAATGATTCATTTTGACTTGAAGACTTTTGACATGTGTGCCAGTGTAGTGCCATGAACCCTAATGGACTGACCTAGTGTGGCCTCAGGGGCTCATCTATAGATTCCCTTTCCTACTATTGGAACTATAAAAATCTGGTGTTTTTACGTATGCTTTCATTCATAAAATTCTTGATTTGGTCCTATAGTATGCATATTTCATCTATTGTCTGCCCTTTTACCCCTCTGGGCTCATCCATGTTTGCATTTTACACATTTTGGTCCTTATCAGTGTAGGTTCATTCTTGTCTCCCTGATCAATACTGCGTTTTTCACTTGCATGAGTCTATATTGCCTATCGACAAGACTCATTTAATGTCACAATGATTGAAATTTGTATACAAGTGGCATTCGGCAGGACTTTTGTATTGTCACGGCGACCGGTTTTCTCCTGCTGGCTATCGGTGAGACGTTCATGTGGTTGTGGTGACAGTGATGACATTCATTGGCATATGTTGTGGCTATCAGGGTGGTGTCTCACCGAGTTCTGTATGTCTCCCCGACTTGCACATATGGAAAGATTCATCGGTGGGAGTCAGATGGTCGGGCTAATGTCTTACCGAAATATTGATGTCTCAGCGATAGGTGCACTATGGGATCCCTTCGACTTATGTTATGATTTACGGCGGGAGGTCTTGGCAACTTTCATTTGTCTCACTGACGATGTAAAGGGATTTCTTCCAAATGACTTTTGGTAAGACTATGGTGGCTTTGGCGGGGGGTCATGGCGAAAGGATCGAGTCTTGCTGACAATGTTCAAAGTGGATTTTTCTTAGTGTGCTCGGCTTTTGGTATAACAACTTACTCTACAGGAGGTCTCCCCAATAGATGGATGTTACAGTGACTATGGGCGAGATAAGGGAGGCTTTTCGGTGTAGAGGGCTCTATCTACATGAGGTCTCAGCGAATGACCTTCGGTCTCGCCGATGGAAAACTAAAGGAATGTCGACATGAGATTGAAACTCTCTTGGCGATATGAAACAATCCTCAGGCTTTCGGTATAACTCAGCGAGCTCTGTGGGACTTCTCCTTGACCATGTGTTGTCTTGGCAAGGGTGACTGAAGATTATATCTCAGTGAGAGTGTTGGTGACTTGGGAATGATGAATGTCTTTCAGTTTGACATAATGATCTCGGTATATTGTCTCCCTGATATTGCAATGTTACAATGATTGAACATAATGGTACTCTATGGCTTCGTGTAATGAACAGACTAATGATGTACAGGTGATAAGAGGCATATCGATAGGACACAAAATGGTCTAAGTGATGTCTTACCGACCCGGATGAGCTACAACGAATGTGAATAAGGCAGGGAAGCACACGGGTTGACAGCATTTGAATTGCCTTTGGCAAGATGTTCCATGATGTCTCGCCGACTATTCACTGGCGAATAAAAATAGAAATTTGAATGTTGTGGCTGACATGTATACATTTGATGAATGTTGCAAGCCAGCCCGGTTGGAGCCTGAGTTCTATGGAGGGCCGACATGATTTTCCAATATGATATTTTCTTCAAATGCTTGTGTATAAATAGGCATTTTGGCAATTGTAATAGGGACCAGTTAGGAATTATTCAATACAGTAGGAAAATTATATGGATACAGAACAATAAATTTGTCAAATCAGAGGCTGTCATGCATGTTCTAAAATGAAGGTATCTATGAATGTCAATTGATGTTGCTACACATGTCTGGTATCAGTTATCTATTGAATTAAATAAAAGAATTGCTAAGTTGTCTCCAAGATGATTTCTTTCTAATTGTTTAAATTGATATGAAAAGTTTGTATTCAATTTATCAGTGCACATTTGCTACACTTGTGTGATCGATTGATTGGTTCTTTCAAGTAAAGAATAAATCCTTTCAGTTAATCATAGTAATCAGTGAGATTCGATTGGATTATTCAAGTAGAACTTAGTAATCACATTCTTGCTTGTTTATACAAGTTCTTAAGCATAATATATGCCAAATAATTTTAATTTTCTCAAAGAAGTGTTGCTCATCTTGATCTCATTTGACTCCGCATACCCAACAAGGCACTAGTCTCTGCACTTCACCATTTGAACTTATTCAGTCTTCTTTACATCTGTTAATTGAGCATTTATTTTAGGATTCAGATTAGGATATTGTTACTATTTTCAAGTTGGATTTCATTTGTTCACCCCTCATTGCCATTGTGAACAAATTACTTTAAGATAATCACAAGTTAAACCTTCATTGTTCAAGAGAGGTACACCCACCTAGGTTTTGCAGCACCTAAAGAGTAGAAGGTTGAATTCTTTTAACCTTGTCTGTTACCCTGAAGTGTATTAAGAGATTGGTAGCCTCTTGAGGCATCTTGCCTACATTTTTGAGAGCTAAAAAATTGGCGACTCTACTGGGGAACAATCAGAATCAAGACCTTAATCATAGAGTCAGAAATCTTGCACAGACTCCGTTGGGAGCTAGAAGTATCAAACATTTTTCTCATTTTTTGATAAAAGTGAGTGGCAACTCTGAATTTTTTTTACAGCTGTTCATCGTGAATGGAAGAAGATCTCAGTATAGGGGAGGTCATACTGGAGCTCCTGTTGGCAGCATTAAATGGACACACAAAGATGATAGAGCTGATAAGGGAAATGGAATAAATGAGGACATGTGCATAACAAACAAAGGTAAAGCACCAAGAGCACATGGTGAGACATATAATTGCTATGATACATGGAGAGATAATTCAAGTGTAGAACTTTGCATTCTGGAAGATCAAAGAAATCCTTTTCCTTTTCATGATTCTCAGAAGCTGGCTGAGTTTAGAGCTGAACAAGAGGCTGAACGGATCAGAACTCAGAATGAATACGATTAGAGGATGGAAGGTAATCATGAAAATCCTAAAGGAAACCATGAGCTTTCTATTTCTGATGAAGTGAAAGCACAATTGGAACTAAAAGAAATAGGATAAAGGAACTAGAGGCTAAATTATAGAAAGCCCAAATTACTGATCAGATGGCTGGTGGCCCAAAGTATTTCCCACCTCACAAGCAGGGTGATCATGGCGCAGGGCCCTCCAATCAACAAAATGATCCTCATCAGATAGGGAATCATTACAAGCAGCCAAATCATCCACCTCACATTCCCACAGAGCATACATGTATGTATCCACCTCCTAGTTAGCATTATATCCCACAACCTAATGCACAGTAAAATAATCACATGCATCAGTATCAGCATCCACCTATTCCTCCCTCTCACCAGCATACAACCATGATCAGATAGTTTGATTTAGCTGGATTTCAATTATATCCTTACCCTATGGATGGCAGTTAGAGAAATATGGTGCCCAAATTTACAAGGAGTAATGCAATCATAGCTGAAGAACATCTAAGGAGTTTTAATGTTTTTGTCCAAGACATAGATATGCCTTATGAAGATTTACACATGAAGCTCTTCATGATGTCACTTCTTGAAGATTACAGGGATTGGTTCAACAGCCTGCCAACATTCTCAATTATTTCTCTTCAGGTATTTCAAGACAAATTCTTAGAGAAATATGAGAATCAAAATACTCTAGATGCAGCTCTTCATGAATTAATGAGAATTCAAAAAAATCAAAATGATTCAATTTATGATTTCAACCAAAAATTCAACAAGTTGCATACTAAAGTACCTCCTGGATCAAGGTTTCCAGATTCTATTGCATTGAGTGTGTATTGTATTTAAATGCATTTGATCCTAAGATAGGGTATGAACTAAGAAATAGATCTCCAAGAGATTTGGTTGAAGCACATGAAATTGCATTGACAATTGAAAATAATAAGAAATCTGCTGGTATAACTAATAAAAGAGACAAACTGAGGCCTCCTTAGCAAAACAATAATTATCAGTATAGACAAGAGAATACATACAGAAATGAGAAAAAAAATGAAAGTCCAAGGTTGCATGATATGCCTTACAATACAGACTGGAAAGATGGGAAATTTGTAAATGCCATGCCTAGAAACAAAGAGACTCATGATCCATTGAGCAAAAAGGGAACTTACATAGTGAGTAATAATTACTTTTGTGAAGTTTTTAATCAACCACATTCCCTAGATTATTGTGTTGTAGCTCAAAATATGCAAGAAAAGGGAATGTTAATGGAGGATAATGGAGAAGATCACAAGATCTATTTGACTTCAAATACATTTTACCATGATGAAGAAGGGTACTCATCTTCAACGGATGAAGGCTATAGATCAGTATGAGGCTCAGGAAATTGATTTCAGTGCTTTTGGTGAAGAAGTGGATGGGAAGCAAACTGTGTTTGGCAAGGAGATATTGCAGATCAAAAAAAATAAATTTTCCAAGAGTCTAGTGGCATTGGAGAGTTTGTATGATGGAAATGATAGATCTCTAATGAAACAAACGCCAGTTAGAAGAGAAGATATTGAAGAAGTCAACTTGGGGACTGAGATAGCACCAAGAAAGGTATACATTGGAAAGAAGATCAGCCCTACAATTAGAAGAATGTTGATAGAGTTGTTAAGAAAGTACAAGCATGTTTTTGCTTGGTCTTGTGAAGATCTGAAAGCATACAAGGAAAATTTATTTCAGCATGAAATACCACTGAAGCTAGATGCCAATCCTTTCAGACAAAAGAAAAGACCTATAAATCCAACATTGGAGCCTAAAATGCAAGAGAAATTGATAAAGCTTAGGGATGGAGGAATTATCAAACCAATCAGACATTCAACGTGGGTTTCAAATCTGGTTCCTATGAGAAAGAGGAATGGTGATATCGGATTATGTGTGGACTTCAGGAATTTAAATATGGCATCTCTCAAAGATAATTATCATCTACCCAATATGGAGGCTATATTGCATAAGGTGACAGGGTGTGAGCTGCTGTCCATGATGGATGGGTTCTCTGGATACAATCAGGTCAAAGTCAAGGAATCTAAGCAATACAAGACAACATTCACTACTCCTTGGGGAACATATGTATACATAAGAATGCCATTTGGTCTCACTAATGCTGGAGCCACTTCTCAATGGGCTATGGATGTAGCATTTGATGATTTGATTAATGCTATCATGTTGGTGTATCAAGATGACCTGACTACTTATTCAAAATTGGTTGAGGATCATGTACAACATCTAGAAAAGGTATTTATTAAAGCTCTTGAATACAATATTAGTTTAAATCCAAAGAAGTGTCATTTTGTGGTCACAGAAGGTAAGCTCTTAGGGCATATCATTTCAAAAGAGGGAATTAGAATAGATCCTGAGAGGGTTGAAGCTATTGATAAAATTCCTATTCCCAAAACTGTCAAGGCAATACAGTCATTCTTTGGACAAATTAATTTTGTTAGGAGATTTGTTTCTAATTTTGTTGAGATCATTAAACCCATATCAAAAATGTTGAAGAAAGGACAAAAAATGGATTGGACTGTTGAAGCTTTGGATGCTTTCATGTCTATCAAAAAGGCTATCAAAGAGGCTCCTATTCTTAAATCTCCAAATTTTACAAAGCCCTTTTAGATATTTTCATTTGCTTCAATGCATACTATTGCTGCTATTATGTTACAAAAAAATGATGATGGTTATGAACAGCCTATGTCTTTCTTCAGTAAATCATTACAGGGGTCTGAATTGAAATATGGCATAATGGAAAAATAGGATTTTGCATTGGTAAAGACCACAAAAGCATTCAGACCATATCTTGTTGGAGCAAAAGTGATTGCTTTTGTCCCTCATGCAGTTGTCAAAGACATTTTAACACAATCTGAAGTTACAGGGAAAAGATGCAGATGGATCAATAGGATTCAAGAATTTGACATGGAGATACAAATCACTAAGCTAGTAAGAGGTCAAGGCTTGGCTAAGTTGATGGTAGAATAAAATTTTGAAGCAAGTCAAGTATGTAATGTAGAAGAAGGAACTGCAATTGCGAGCATTGAGCACACTCCTTGGTATATTGATGTTATGCATTATCTTAAATACATGAAGTGTCTAGATGGATTGAGTGACAATAAGAGAACTTTGAAGTTGCAGGCATCCAAATATGTTTTTATGGATGGCGATTTGTTTTGGAAAAATAGGGATGGCATATTGTTGTTATGTTTGGATGAGTCACAGGCTAAGCATGTTTTGAAGGAAATACATGAAGGAGTTTGTGGAGGTCATTATTCAGCAAAGACAATTGCACATAAAATTCTTAGGGCTGGGTATTTTTGGCCAAAGGTTTTTAATGATTATTTTACACATGTGAGAAAATGTGAGGCTTGCCAAAATTTTTCTAGAAGATTGAAGTATTAGGGTGCTTTAACACTTCGACCTTTGTAGGCTAATGCCCCTTTTCATCAATGGGGAATTGATTTCATTGGAGAGATACAGGAGAAGTCAAGTGGAGGACATAGATGGATACTAGTTGCCATTGATTATTTTACAAAATGGGTGGAGACAATCCCAACTAAGCAGACTACAAGTAAAGTTGTAACAAATTTCTTGATGGACAACATTATCACCAAATTTGGTACACCATTGAGGATAATCATAGACAATGGGATGTGCTTCAGGTCAGATGAATTCAAAATATTTTGTGGTAAGTATGGTATTATTATTTCTTATGAAGCCCCTTATCACCCACAAGCCAATGGTCAAGCAGAGTCCATCAATAAGAGTCTTTTGAAGATTATAAGGAGAGTGTTAGGACAGAACAAGAAGGCTTGGGATTCAATATTAAAATTGTCTTTGTGGGTTGATAAGATCACTGTGAAAAAGGCAATTGGAAAACCTCCATTTGAATTAGTGTATGGAGCACAGGCTAGGATGCCTCTGCAGAATTTATTACCAATCTACAAGTTTGTCTTACAAGAAGATTTGGAAGTTCTTGAACCCATGGAAGACAGAATGGAGCAACTTGCTGAACTTGATGAAGTAAGGAGAGAGGCCCAAAGTCAAAACATGAAGTTACAGGTACAGATGAAGTATCTATTTGACAAGAAGGAAAAGAATAGAAAATTTCAAGAAAATGATTTGATGTTGATGTGGAATGCAAGGTGTCAGGAGAAAGGCAAGCATGGTAAATTTGAGGCTCTTTGGTTGGGACCTTTTGTTGTTGTTGGAAAGAAGGGTGAAGACTCATATTATCTACAGAACATGGTTGGTGAAGATCGGGAATTTCCTGTTCATGGGAAATTCTTGAAGCTTTTCTTCTCTTGAGTAACACAGAGGATTGGGGGTTGCCAATGCATGGACAACTCTTGTGTATCCTCTTAAAAATTATTTTCCATGCACAATAGTTTTAGGCATTCATCCATCTCCATTTCACTATCATTTTCCATTCACTTCCACTTTGCATTCATTTCCATTACCATTCATTCCATTGCTGCTCACTGGTTCTTCATTTTATGTTTGGTCTACTCACCTAAAGATTATGGATCCTTGCAATGATCTGACTATCATTCATCCCCAGACGGAGCCACTATTGGAACTGTAAAAATCTAGTGTTTTTATATATGCTTTCATTCATAAAATTCTTGATTTGGTCCTACAGTATGCATATTTCATCTATTGTCTTCCCTTTTTCCCCTCTGGGCTTATCCATGTTTGCATTTTCCACATTTTGGTCCTTATCAGTGTAGGTTCATTCTTGTCTCCCCGATCAATTCTGCATTTTCCACTTGCATGAGTCTATATTGCCTATTGACAAGACTCATTTAATGTCACAATGATTGAAATTTGTATATAGGTGGCATTCAGATAGACTTTTGTATTGTCACGACAACCAGTTTTCTCCTGCAGGCTATCAACGAGATGTTCATGTGGTTGTGCCGACTGTGATGACATTCATTGGCATATGTTGTGGCTATCGAGGTGGTGTCTCATCGAGTTATGTATGTCTCCCCGACTTGGGCGTATGGAAAGATTCATCGGCGGGAGTCAGATGGTCAAGCTAACGTCTTACCGAAACATTGATGTCTCAGCGATAGGTACACTATGGGATCCCTTCGGCATATGTTATGATTTGCAGTGGGAGGTCTTGGCGAGTTTCATTTGTCTCACTAATGATGTAAAGGGATTTCTTCAAAATGACTTTTGGTAAGACTATGGTGGCTTCAGCGGGGGGTCATGGGAAAAGGGTCGGGTCTTGCCGACAATGTTCAAAGTGGATTTTTCTTGGTGTGCTTAGCTTTCGGTATAACAACTTACTCTACAGGAGGGCTCCCTGACAGATGGATGTTACGGCGATTGTGGGTGAGATAAGGGAGGCTTGTTAGTGTAGAGTGCTCTATCTACATGAGGTCTCGGCGAATGACCTTTGGTCTTGCCGTTGGAAAACAAAAGGAATGTCGGCATGAGATCGGAACTCTCTTGGAGATATAAAACAATCTTGGGGCTTTTAGTATAACTCGGCGAGCTCTGCGGGACTTCTCCTCGACCATGTGTTGTCTTGGTGAGGGTGACTGAAGATTATATCTTAGTGAGAGTGTTGGCAACCTAGGAATGATGAATGTCTTTCGGTTTGACATAATGATCTTGGTATATTCTCCCCGATATTGCAATGTTACAACAATAGAACATAATGGTACTCTGTGGCTTCATGTAACAAACAGACTAATGATGTACAGGTGATAAGAGGCATATCTATAGGACACAAAATGGTCTAAGTGATGTCTTACCGACCTGGATGAGCTACAACGAATGTGAATAAGGCAGAGAAGCACACCGGTTGACAGCGTTTGAATTGCCTTCGATAGGACGTTATATTATGTCTCGCCAACTGTTCACTGGCGAATAAAAATAGATATTCAAATGTTGTGGCCGACATGTATACATTTGATGAACATTGCAGGCCAGCCCGGTTGGAGCTCGAATTCTATGGAGGGCCGATGTGATTTTCCAATATGATATTTTCTTCAAATGCTTGTGTATAAATAGGAATTTTGGCAATTGTAATAGGGACCAGTTAGGAATTATTTGATACAGTAGGCAAATTGTATGGATACATAACAGTAAATTTGTCAAATCAGAGGCTGTGATGCATGTTCTAAAATGGAGGTATCTATGAATGTCAATTGATGTTGTTGCACATGTCTGGTATCAATTATCTGTTGAATTAAATAAAAGAATTGCTAAGTTATCTCCAAGATGATTTCTTTTTTATTGTTTAAATTGATATGACAAGTTTGTATTCAATTTATCAGTGCACATTTGCTAAACTTGTGTGATCGATTGATTGGTTATTTCAAGTAGAGACTAAATCCTTTCTGTTAATCATAGTAATCAGTGAGATTTGATTGGATTATTCAAGTAGAACTTAGTAATCACATTCTTGCATGTTTATACAAGTTGTAAGCATAATATATGCCAGATAATTTGAATTTTCTCAGAGAAGTGTTGCTCATCTTGATCTCATTTGACTTCGAATACCCAACAAGGCACTAGTCTCTGCACTTCACCATTTGAACTTATTCAGTCTTCTTTACATCTATTAATTGAGCATTTATTTTAGGATTCAGATCAGGATATTGTTACCGTTTTCAAGTTGGATTTCATTTGTTCACTCCTCATTTCCATTGTGAACAAATTACTTTAAGATAATCACAAGTTAAGCCTGCATTGTTCAAGAGAGGTACACCCACCTAGGTTTTGCAACACCTAAAGAGTAGAAGGTTTAATTATTTTAACCTTGTCTATTACCCTGAAGCGTATCAAGAGATTGGCAGCCTCTTGAGGCATCTTTCCTGTGTTTTTGAGAGCTAACACCTACGTCATGCACTCAGAGACCTCGTAGTTCAACACAAACAATGACTGTCTTGATGACCAAAGATTGAGTCATGATTTTATTTTAACCTAAAAGGACTGACCCAATGTCTCGGGGACTCCAAAATGAGTCTTACCTACATCGAAAATGCATAGAGACAACGTAGTTCAGAAAAATGACAAAGACTGGCCGAGTTCATGGACTTCGACAAGGAATGCCATTGGTTTGGAATGTTCAAGACATTTTGAATTTTGTTGGGATTTCTTCAGGACGTTTTTCAATTTTTAGGTCTTTCTTCAGGATGTTTTATGATGTTTTTTTTTTTTTCATGACATTTTATGATGCTTTTGGTCTTTGTTTAGGATAGTTTATGATGTTTTTGGTCTTTTTTCAGTACATTTTACAATTTTTTTTGTCTTTTTTCAGGACATTATAGGATTGTTTTTTTCTTTTTTCAAAGACATTTTAGGATTGTTTTTGTCTTTTCTCAAAGACATTTTAGGATTGTTTGTCTTTTTTCAAGAAATTTTAGGATTATCAAAACCATGTGTGATACCCACTGTAGTCACATGATAAATTTTTTCTCCTAGTTAGGTCCAAGACTTCGCCAATTTTAAAGGACATGACAAGGATGTGAGTGGTATGTCAGATGAAAATTATGCAGGACTTGATGTCAACCATTTCTCAACCATGAGAAGAAGGGTGTGATGTCATTGAAAATGTCGTGGTGTTTCCATAAAATGTGTTTCATAATAGGCCAAGACAGATAAAGTGATAGTAGATGGTGGAGCAATGATTGACTATGCATGGTGCCTGTCTGCCAGGTTTTCACCATGGTACTTATCCATAGCACCTGTTTGCTAGGTTTTTTCTATTGGATGAATTATTTGTCTTTACTATTTTTGTCATTTTTCAATTTTTTTTATTCTTTTTTTTGGTGTCACCAAGACACCTGTTTGCCAAGTTTTCATCAAGGTGACGATTTTTTATATTTTTCATTTTTTTTGTATTTTAAAGTTTTCGGCCCAACTTTCTGATGCTATGCATAGAACTTCTAAAGGTGAAAAATATTGATTGGCTTTGTTATTTGTTCACCATCTGGAGTAGCTAGCTGATATGCTTTAGAGCCAAAAGAGGATATAATTATGTACAAACCCAACCAATTTGGTTTGAACTTTCTAGGCTTTTCTCTATCAGCTTGATTCTTAGGGTTCTACATGAGAACTAAGTCACCAATGTCAAACTTCCTGACCATGAATCTCTTGTTGTAACTATGACAAAGATAGTTCTGATATGCTTGTAGATGGTTCAGGGAATTTTTTCTTCTTTCCTCTAACATCTCATGCTCATGTAGGCGCGACTATCTATACTCCTCATCATCAGTTAGACCCTTTAGGGAGACTCGTAAGGAAGGAATTTCAACCTCGATGGGAAATATGGCTTCCATGCCAAAGACCAGGGTGAATGGAGTGGCTCCTATGGGTGTGCGAATGTTGGTGCAATAAGCCCATATAGTAGGGTGTGCCAGTCACGACCAGCATCATTGACAGTCTTTTTCAAGATTTTAATGATGGTTTTATTGGATTCCTTAGCTTGACCGTTTCCTTGTGGGTAGTATGGGGTGGAGAAACGATGTTGTATATGGAATCACTCACATAACTCATGAATGTCATGGTTTTTGAATGGACGTCCATTTTCTGTGATGATGGACTATGGAATACCATACCGGAAAATGATATAGTTGAGAATAAATTTTGAAATTTGGGTGTCGGTTATGTATGTAAGTGGGGGATGGCTTCGATCCACTTCATAAAGTACTTCGTGGTGGTGATTATGAATTTGTGGCCATTGGACGAGGTAGGATGGATTTTTCCCACGAGGACGAGTCCCCATTGTGTGAATGGCCAAGGAGAAGTAATCGACCAAAGTTCCTATTCTGGAGCGTGAATCAAATCACTATGCACTTGACATTTTCGTCAAGCCTTGATATATTCTATTGCATCATTTTCAATGGGTGGCCAATAGTACCCAAGTCTCATTATCTTCTTGGCATGAGTAGGACCACTCGAATGCGATCTGCATATACCCTCATGTACTTCACGTAAGGTTTTGCATGCTTTTTTGGTGTCGAGACATCTAAGGAGGGTGTCGTCGAAACTATGGCGGTAAAGGGTATCACTGAAGATGGCATATTTGGTAGATTTTCGGATAAAGGATTTTCTTTCATTATTAGATAGGTTGGGTGGAAGAGTTTGGGTCTGGAGGTAGACATGAATGTGTTGATACTAGGGAGAATTGGGACCAAAATCTCATAGACCATCTCTAATTTAGGAATATCATAGGCGGGGACCAACAATTTTTCTACCAAGAACTTCAATTGAGGCATATTGCTTGGAATGTCGAGGAGTGAACCGATCGTAGCCATTGCATCCGCTACCCTATTTTGTGCTCTTAGAACTTGTTCATAAGTGACTATGTGAAAATATGTCTGAAAGTTGTCAATCATTCACTTGTAGGGCATTAGTTTATCATCTTTAGTGTCATAGTCCTCATTGACTTGGTTGATGACTAACTGAGAATCCCCATAGACCTGAAGTGTCTTGATTTTCCATTTAATTTCCATTCTAAGTCTTGTGACAAGTGCCTCATATTCTGCCACATTATTTGTAAATGGAAAGGCTATGCAAAAAGGCTTACGAATGGAATCTCCTTGAGGGGTGATAAAAAATATTCCTACCCCTGAGCCATGATTGGTATGGGATCCATCAAAGTATAGCCTCCAAGGTGACTTAGGTTCTGTATGGAATATAGATTCATCTAAAAATTCTACCACTAATGGATGATCACTTTACACAGGTGCATATTCCAGTTGGTCTACTATCACTTGTCCTTTTATGGCTTTTCTTTCCACATATTGAATGCCATACTCACTCAAGATCATGACCCATTTTTCCAAACGTCCTGTCAATGCTGCTCGACTCAAAAGATACTTTAGGGGGTCAATATTGCTACCAACCATGTCTTATGACTCAACATATAGTGTCTTAGTTTTTGAGCAGCAAAGACAACTGTTAGGCAAGCATGTTCAATTTATGTGCAGTTCATCTCATATCTGACCAGTGTCCGACTGATATAATATATGGCCCTTTCCTTTTCTTCATGGTCATTCTATGCTAGTAATGCCCCAAATGCTGAAGTAGTGGAAGAGATGTATAGAATTAAAGGTTTTCCTTGAATGGGAGGCATAAGGACTAGTGGTGATAGTAGGTAGTCTTTGATTAGTTGAAAGGCCTCCTAACATTTATTCATTCATACAAAAGGGATAATTTTGCACAGAAGATATTGGAATGGTTGACACTTGTTAGCCAATTTTGCTATGAAGTGTTGAATATATTGTACCCTACCTTGTAATATATTGAGTTCACTTATCCCTCTGGGAGGAGGCATGTCTAAGATGGCTTTTAATTTTGCTAGATTAACCTCAATTCCTCTTCGAGAAACTATGTATCCTAAAAGCTTTCCTGATGTCACGCCAAAGATGCATTTCTTAGGATTCAGTCAGACTTTATATTCTTCCAGCCTCTTAAAAATTGTGTCTAATACCTTCAAATGATCTTTTCTTGTTACTGATTTAGCCAAAAGGTCATCCACATAATATTCCATTATCTTATGCATCATATCATGGACTATGGTTTCCATAGCCCTCTAATACATGGCACCTACATTCTTAAGAACAAAAGGCATGACATTCCAGTAGTATGTGCCCCAAGGACAAGTGAATGTTGTTTTATGTTGATCTTTGGGGGCAATACAAATCTGATTATAGACAGAGAAACCGTCCATGAGGGACATCTCATAGCTTGTCATGAGGTCGACTATGATATCTATGTTTGGCAATGGAAAGTCATCTTTTGGACATGCCTTGTTTAAATCTCTAAAATTTGTATAGACACAGATCTGACCATTTGGCTTTGTGATCAGTACCAGATTAGATATACATTCAACATAGTCAATAGACCATATGAATCCTACGTCCAATAGTTTCTTGAGTTCAACCTTGACTAACAAGGCAATTTGTGGGTGCATCTTTCATAGCTTTTGTTTCACTGGCTTGACATATGGAAATAATGGAAAGTGGTGCAAGACAAGTTCTAGATCTAACCTAGGCATGTCAGCATAGGACCATGTGAATTTGATTTTATGGTCTACAAAGAATTTGTGAAATTCTGATTTCTCTTCTTTAGATAAGGATGTTGCAAAGAGGACCATTTTGGGATCTTTTGCTATTGATCTATTAGCTTCGATGGTGTCCTCTATGAGCATAGCTTATTTTTCTTGAGTTACGGGAAGAAAGTCCAGTCCTCCATATTTGGGCACCTAGGAGAGGTTTTCACCCGTAGATGTGTCCTTTATTTTTACCTTTTTGTCATCAAAAGGTTCCTTTCGGTTTTCACCCAAAGATGTTTCATTTTTTGATTTATTCTTAGTTTTCATTTTGTGACTAGAGGACAGAGGAGTCTTACCAAAGTAAGATGCACAATCTAGGTCAATGGAAAATCCTTCCTTGTGATCACCACTAGGTATATTCTAATGAAAATACCATAAATTCTACAATGGCTTCATCATTTTGAAAGATGTCCAGGATTGGCAGGCCTTGTTGGTCCCAATTGATTAGTTGTGTGTAGACTAAGGAAACTCCATCGTTAGCATTGGTGAATTGTGGGGAGGAAGAAGAAAGCATGTAGATAGAGTTAGAGACGTTGAAAGTGAAATTGTCATCATCCAATTCCACAACGAACTCTATCCAATATTCCCCTTCACTTGTTTCATATTCTTTAGAAAAGTAGGGGATGAAGGAATTAGAGTAATGAATGTTAATGTCATGTGGTAATTCAGATGGTTGGACCAGTATGTCATGATGAGAACTAATGGGGTTAGGGGTACACTCTGGCTTTTCATTGTTCCTCAAGCCTTTTGGGATTGTGATTATTTGACGCTTGATCGATTTTAAATGTTTTCCAAAACCTTTGTTCAGAGGTAAGGTCTCTAGTTTCAATGAACAAGTCATCAAGACAACAATCGCTTAGGGACTGTTGGGAATCGAATTCCCACTCATGGGAGTTAGTTGTAGTAAATGTTTCCTTAACGGTCTTGAAACTTTTTGAAGAATGCACGCTCTCACTCAAAAGTCCATTGGTATGTTGATCATCATTGTCGGTCAATCCATACCCTATTCCAAGAAGTTTTGGTTTATCAGATGGCATCAAAGGTTCTTGCAATCCTATTTTGTTCTTACTAAGGCCACTAGTACTATCGTAGCGTTTTTCCTTCATCATGTAATAGCCTTTGCCATATATATGGACTAGTAATGGAGGTAAGTTTTCCCTTTCTTTGTAGATCCATCCAAATATGTCAGTGATGTCTTCATTGTTCATGTCTCCCCATCTTATGAAAACTATTTTTGGCAGAAATTTGAAGATTAATTTAGGCTCCATTCTAAAACATGGTTGGCCATAGATCTAAGGAGACTTGGGTATATTTGTAATGGAATATGCCGTACTTAGTTTGAATTCACCACAACCTAGGTCCTAGATCTTGACATTGGACTCAACTTTAGGAAGTGAGGAAGGTGATGGCATGGCAGAAGATGTGGAAGGAGTGGAAATGGATGATGATGCAAGTGTTGATGGGTCAATGTACTTAGAAGGTCTTGATGCTTCTTAGTTCATGGGAACTTGGTTTTTGAAAATACCTCTTAGGTTGGTACAATATTGAAAAGGTTCAGGGTCTCCATATATGGTGATTTCTATGTTGTCAAATGGGAATTTCAGGCATTGGTGATATGTGGAGGGGATGACCTTTAGGGAATGAATCCATGGGAAGCCAAGCAAGATGTTGTAAGGTAATTCTAGATCCAGGACCTAGCAAGTTGTGTCCACAATGACTAGTTCGACTCTGATAGGAAGAGAAATAACACCTCTAGAAGAATGTTCTTCATCATCATATGCTTTTATCACTATGATCTTTGTAGGGTCCATGCATGCATCAAAAAATCCTAGAGCCTTAACCATTTTTAAGGAGCATATGTTAAATCCTGCTCTGCCATCTACTAAAACTCTTCTAACCTTGTGCTTATGGATAAAATTTTTGATGTGTAATGCATCATTATGGTTGGTCTTGGGTGATGAGTAATCTTGATCTGAAAAGGTGACATGGTGAGGTGTAGTGAGGTATCCTACCATAGTCTCAAATTGGTTGACATCAATATCCTTAGGGACAAATGACTCTTGCATGGTTTTATCCAATATAGCCTTATGCACGAGAGAAATGAGAAGCAACTCAAGTATGGAAATTTGCGTCGGGGTTTTTCCTAATTGATCAACAAGGTTAAACTGACTCTTAGGCTGCCACTGCTTTGTGGATGACATAGGTTGTGATTGTTTGGGTGATGGACCAGGTATGGTGATTTTAGGTTGTCTAGTAGGAGGCGAACCAACTATGGTGACCTTGCCACTTCGAGTAGTTTCATTGCATTGAGGTGCTCTTTTGACTGTGATGGTATTGATGTATTCATCATCAGTTTGGACATTGTTAATAATAGGTCCACCTGAATAGTCATATTTGGTGCAAGCGTAACTGGCTTGATTTCCATTTTTCTTAGGACCTGATGTTGAAGCATTATTAGACCCATGGTCTTGCAGTGGGTTCCTATGGATAGTATGGTCAACATTTGATGGAAACTGTGGCCCACCCAATTTGATTATTCTACTTTCAATAAGGTCTTGCACAATATTTCTGAGTTGTCGACAAGATCATGTATTATGTCCTTTAGCTTGGTGGTAATCAAAAAAAGCATTTCCATCCCACCATGATGGTTTAAATTTCCCTGGATCATATGGCTTAGGTTATTCAAGTGTGATGGGACCATTTTTGAGGAACTTCTTAGGGACATCCTCAATTGGTTCTCCCAAAGCAGAGTATGTTTGTCTTTCTGGGAATTATCTTGTCTGATGGTATTGTCCTTGAATTTGACTATTTTGGTTGTTTGAGGTGGTATTAGTGGGGGGTGTCAGCATCGTCGTTGGTTTGTTTTTCAACTAAAGCCCTTTTAGAGTTAGTACAAGACCCTTTGTGTTTACTGCTTTAGCATCGACCACACTGTCATTGGTAACATGTTTATTTTTGACCCAATACTTATTTTGTTAGTGAGAGGGTTTATGTTTTTTGTTTTTAGGACCATATTTTAGCTCTCCTTTTGTAATAAGAGCTTTCTCAATTTGGACACCCTTTTTGACTAGATCTATACAAGTTGTGCAGTAATGCACTTGCAATCCATACTTTAAGGGGCCTAAAAGTGTTTGGACAAACATGCCAACCTTTTCTTTTTTAGGTATGATGATGTGGCAATGACTTGCAAGACTTCTCCATTTTAGGAAGAATGGGATAAACATTTCACCAGCGTCTTCTTCTGTAAGATTGAATAAGCTAGTGATGGAGGTGTCCATGTCAATGTTGTATGCATAATTTTTTATGAATTTTTGTTTAATTTCATCCCATGTTTTGATATCCTTTTGAGTGGAGAACCATTCAAGGGTAGGACCTACAAGACTTTTAGAAAAGAGTCTCATCAAGTATGTTTTTCATAAGGGATATCCATACAGTTGGTTGCCAATTCTCATACATGTTCGATAGGATTTGTTTTTCCCCTGTATTTGGTGAAATTTAGTGACACATATCATAGAGGAAATGGCGACATGTATAAGTTTGTGTCAAAGGGATCTACAGATAAGTCATATGAAACTTGTGATTTCTTGTCAGATATCTACATGTTTTCTATGGTCTTTTCTAGACCCATTAGTTTATCTTGAAAGACATTGATTATAAGATGATTCGTGGCATCATACATTGGAGTGATTGGTACACCATGGGTCCCCATTTGTTGTGAGTGGATGTTGGTGTTTTGTTGAGGGGTGTATTTTTGTCCAATGTATGATGTGTTATGGTTTGCATGATGTTGGTATTGAAAATTTGGATTGGGGAAATGTTGGTGAGTTTGAATATGGGATGAATATGTCAAAATGTGTCCTCCAGCCATTTGAGTCAAGATTTGGAGAATATGGTGACCATGAATATTTTGTTGTCTGAATGATGCCATAGTTTGTGTGTTTTGATTTCCTTTTCCAATTTGTTGGGATTGTCCAAGTGGAATGTTCGCATGTTGTCCTTGGGAGGGATTGGTGATAAATTGTGTTGATGTGTTAACATTTGGTTGTGGTCCTTGAATAAAGACGCGTTGTCTATTTTATCCCAAGGGATTAAATGAAGTACCAATGAGAGGGTTTGATGAGGATTCACTCATGGTAATAGATGTAGTTGTAAGTGGGGGATTTGAATGGCTAGATGATGCCCCCATGGAATTAACTGTAGTGGTGAATAAAGGATTGGAATAACTTGCCCACATTGTTGAGGACCCAAAAGTGGAGCCAACCAATTGTGACGATATTTTGGAAATTGTTGGTAAGGATTGTGAGATGTGTGGTGTTCCTCCAACAGATGTTGTGTTGATTTTATTAGAATTGTTTTGATTATTGGAGGTAGCACTAGTGGTGTTTGTGACAGTTTGTGAGGTGGCCTCAAAAAAGGTATTGCTTGTGTTGTTTTGAGGTTGACTATTATTGGTCATGTTGTTGGCATTGTTGACAATAGGGTAAGGTGATGTTGATCTCAAGGTATTGATGTCAAATCCACGTGGTAATTTAGCTCCTTGACTTAAAAGTATGGCCAGATATTTGTCTCTATCATATAAGACCATTTGTTCGACAAAGAAGGCTACCTTTGGATCTTGTGCTGCTACCTCTAGGTTTTCCTCAAGTATTTTTCCATATTCATCCTTACATAAGAATGGTTCAAAGGGGCTATTTGATGAGGATGACATGCTCATGGAAGATGACATGTTTATGTTGTTGAATAGGTCAGAATAAGTCCAGTTTTGGTTTATGTCCCAAATTTTATTGTCGATGTTGGGATTGAAATCTTTTCCAAAGTTTTCCATTTGTTTTTTCTTTCTTTGGAGTCTAGTTTCCACCATAAATGAAATTTGCTCAAATGAAGATGATCAGAATGACGAGTAAATGCAAGGGTGACACTAGCCTATGTTTTTGGATTTTTGTGATAAAGGATCACAATGTAAGGTGATTTTTTTATATTTTTGATAATAAGCGAAGAAAAAGCAACAAATTTGTCTAAAGGAAATGATTAATGCAAAATGAAGACTAGGATGACAAGTTATGACAATATTTTTTTGTATTTTTGGAATAAAGGATGACAATGCAAGGTGGTGATGACGTTTGCCTAAGGAAATGATTAATGCAAGATGACAAGGTTGTCAAGGTCAAATTGCCAAATGTTGTATAGGATAAACACTATTAATGCAAAGTCTAGGTGCAAAATTTTGACTAAGGAGATGATTAGTGCAAATTTTAGGTTTAAAATGACATCTAGGATGGACAATATTAAAGTGAAGTTTAAGTACAAGATGAGGACTAGGATGGACAATGCTTGGAGAAAGGTTTGTCTAACCAACCTAAGCTTAACTTATGTTTCAACTTTCATTATCAAGGGACTTGCTAATGGGACTAAGTGACGAGGTCAAAATGACAAGTGAGCCTTCCTAACAAGACTGTTGAGTTGGAGGTTCTCACAAAAGGAAAATGAATGAAAATAGTAGTAATGACTAAATCCCAAGACAACCTACTTTTAAAAGCAATGGTTTTGCAAAGTGTGGTGAGTTAGCCTAATCCAAAGTCTGCTAATATGATGCCTAAGGACAAATTTATGCTAGAAATGATGATTATGACACCTAGGGAATGCAACTAAAATTTGGAAAAATAAACCTATGGTGAAAATGCAAGCTAGTGAATGCAAATGATGGATGTTTTGAGAAATTTCAATTCTGGTTTCTGATAGAGACTTCTGTAAAAATGTGTTTGACAGTAGGCTAAGATGTCTGAACTTGGATTCTAGTCTCTGATAGGGTTTAAATTTCTGCCAGGTGAATGTGTCATTTCAGGTAGCAAATGCGTTGCAATTATTAGATGTGGTGTTGCAGACTACAAATACAATTTAGTTTATCAAATATGGGTTTTTAGATTGCAAATGTGGCTTAAAATGTTGTATGCGGGTTTATAATTAATAGATGCGGTGAAAGACAAGCAAATGTAGTGTTCAGATCAGAAAATGTTATTTAGGAGAGCATATGCATTGCAAAACTTTTCAAATGCATTGTAGCACAATGAATGCATTTTAGCAATTGTGTTGCAGAATGCAAAAAGTCAATTTTATGATATTTTGGTCAAAAACCTGAATTATTTGAAGTTTGACTGTTTGTTTCCAGATGTTTGAATGTTTTTTGTTTCATTTTAGTATCCAACAAACACTTGGAAAACATGATATTTTGAATGTAACCAAACACAAAAGAGAACAAGTATGATCCTATGGTTAAGACAGGATAATATTCGCTAGATTCCACATGGGTTTTCTCAATTGCATATCAATAGCGTGTGAATTCAGAAGTTTGGATGCATGGGCTCCACCTTATAGTGCACTCTCTTCTTAGGCCAACCAAGCTTCCAACCCTCATGAAACTCCCATGGTAGATTGATCACCTCTACTAAAGACTACAAAAATGTGGATGCCTTTACATCAATCAGTGTTGTGGTAGAAAATAGAAGGTTTTTTGCTACTACACAATGGTGTTTAATTTGGGACCCCCGTTTGAGTGGCCATACATGGGGCAAAAGATTAATCTCCAATTAGGAGGCACTTCAGCCTAAAGAGGTTAAGCTCAATAGGGTTTTGGGGAGTACTACTTGGTCTGTATGACACATCCGCACTCATAATCTTAGGTTTTCCCTTAAGATTCACATTTATATATCGGTCGGGGGTTGCTTGGCTTTAGCTCCATTGTTGGTCTGAGTCACCTTGGGGTGAGTACTTTTTCCCACCAAGGCAGGCCCAAGTTTTAGAGGCAATAACTATTTCTCTTACACCTAGGATCGCATGATTGCGCAAGGAGAGGATACTTTGATTATTGCATCAAGGTTACACAGGAACAAAGTGGGTCTGGCTTTCTGATCACCTAGTTTGCACAGGGTGAGAGCATAGTCGCCTACCACTTTCAAATACAATCAAACATAAAGGAATAATTTTTCATTTTAAATGCACCAAATGAAATATTTTTTTATTCTAAGAAATAACAAGCACAATGTTTTCAAATGGGAACTTCTTGGACAAACAAATCTGCAAAACCACAAGTTAGTAGCTCTAGCAAATTGTCATCTACCCATGAATTCTTGGTGCCACACACAGTGAATGAAGGTTAGTAACACAAAAACACCTATGCTAGGATGAATGCAAAAAGAAAATTAGAATGCAAAAATGAAAAGAAAAAAAAAAATTGAAAAACCCAAATGTAGAAATGAAAAGAAATATTACCAGGAAAATGCATCACAACAAAGTGAATGCATTGCTCTGTGCAACAAATGTGACTCGATCTTGCATTCCAGTTTCTGGTAGGCATATGTGATCTAGAAAAATAGATGCGTCATTTGAAGGATCATATGTGGCTCAGTCTATCAAATGCGGCTTTCCAGACTATGTATGTGACACAACAAAGCTATTACATTGTTTCAGCTTATGAATGCGTCATGATGCAACAGATGTGGCTCAAAAATCATCATATGTGTCATTTCGTACTTGTACCTATAAAATAGAAAAAAATAGAAAAATGGACGTATGAAAATTTGCAATAAAGGAGTCGGGTTCACCAATGTATCAATGGGTATTTTTCAAGATAATGGTTAGTGCGATTAAATCAATAATATAATAACCCAAAGAACTATGAAATACAATGAAAGCAAAGAACAATTAGATTGATTATACCATATCGCCTTTGAAGCTTCCATGATTCATCTCCATAGCACCTTCTAGCTCACTGATTGTTGCCCTCAAATTCATATGTGTAAGCAATTTGATAACAAAGACAATGTCCTAAACAAGCTTTGAAGGATTTGAAGTGACTAAATGAAGTGTAAATGCCTATGTCTATGATAAAATGACCATAATATCTAAGACTAGAAATAAGTATCCCAAAATCATGAATTACTAAGAAATGCAAGTATATGCGTAGTAAGTTGTCAGTCCAAAATAATGAGCAAAATTGACATTTTATAGAAAATGCAATTTTGGATGAATGACCAAGATTAAAAGTTGTTAGAAGCCTAAAATCAGAGGTCAAGATTGTTTGTGACAATCCCTAATTAGGGTTAGGGAAAAAATTTTAAATGAGTGGCCAAGATGTAATTTTAGAAAATCACATCGACGGTTGAGAATAAATATGACAATTAGCCAAAAAGATAAAGATTTTTGAAAATCAAGAAGATAAAGGTTGAACTGAAAAATCAGATTTGGAAAATCAAGAATTTGATCAATTACTTGATTTATGGAAGAATATTACCATTTCTGAATTAAAATTAATTCAAAAATGTGGATTCTGTGTGATAGTAAATAATCTTTTTTAGATTATTTACTAAAAGGAGTGATAGTTAATAATGTGAGGCCATTTTAAATAATTTATTTATTTAAAATGAGAGAAATGTTAAATGAGGCAATTAAATAATTAAAGATAATTATTTAATTTAGAGGATGTGACCAATAATTAAATAAATTAATAAATCTATTTAATTATGAGAATTAGTGACATATTAAATACATAAATAAAATTCATTTATTTAATAATCAGGAAGACATAAATGAATAAAGGTAATTAAACAAATTAAAAAAATTATTTAATTATGGGAAGACTTAGATAATTAGTGACATATTTAATAAATAAATATAATTTATTTATTTAATAATCATGAAGAATACAAGAGACATGAATTAATTAAATAATAATGAATTATTTAATTAATAGTGGAATGTGGACCAAGGACATGTCATAATTATGCTAGAATGAAAGTGGTAAAAATAGAGCTTGTAGGCCTAGGTCATTTTTAAGTGTCTACATTAAATATTTGTCCCAATGTTACATGCAAAACATAAAGTGACCTAAAATATGTCTAACCCATGTGATGCATGTATCCATGGATACCTTGGGAGCACTACAAAACTATTAAATTACATTATAACATTATGCAAGGTGGACAACATACATTATCCTAATATCTAGCTCTCCCTTTTATTATCCCAACTCTATCTCACTATGATTATTGACATAAATGCTTAAAAATCTATATAATATGAGAAATTTATGTAAAATTTTACATAACATGTTTGTTTATTCATCATTTTTTATTCAACACTTTTTTTGTCCCCTAATTTGGTGCACTTACCCAAGAGTTTCTCTCTATATGTAATTTTGATTGTGCCAATAATTCATCATTATTTTAGGACACTATAATTTATCAAACAATTTCCTTTAAAATAATTAGTCTATTGCCTATTGCTTTGAGTCATTTTTATATCTATATAAATGATATTTATGAATGCAATTTTGATCTCTAGCATGTAACTTTATTTTTCTTTTGTATATTTTATTTATCATATTTTTGGAACTCTAATTTACAATTACCTTGATGTCTAGATTTACAAAAAAAATGCCTAACAATGTTAATTAAAACCATTAAGGGCTTATTATGGGAGCATATTCTACTAATATTAAATGCATGGATCTTATTAAATATTTTTAAAATAATGATCAATTAGAGCAAGCAATCATGCAATTCATCATGTTGATGAAAATTTCAAAATATTTTTATTTTTATGTGCACTAGATGTTTGTTTTAATCTCTATAGATTTCCTAGATATTGATAATGAATTACAAGTTTTCTATATCTATACAACATTATACCATACAAATTATCAATTTTAAGGTTAAAGTCAACAAACCATAACTAGTTAAGAGGGAATCTACTTAAACTCTTCAATTTAAATTTAAATTTAAATTTCTAGAGTCATTCTATACTCTAGAAATGAATAAAATTAATTTTAATTCTACCAATTTATCCTAAAACAATTATAGAAATGTTAAAAATAATATCATATTACATCCATTTATTAATTACCATCTTTTAGTAAAACCATGTTATAAATTATTCATTGTCTTTGTAATTACGATGATAGACATTATATTAGTGAGGAGCATAGATGAATCACATAGATTTATGATGGACTATCATCAACAAATCTTGGTTGTAGATTTTTAAACAATGTCATAAATACTAGGAAACAAAAAACATATTGCTTTATTATTATTTTAGTTTATTTTTATCTTTTTCTTAGCTTGTTTGGCAATCAATTTCTACTTTTTGGTTTTGTTTTCTACAATGTTAGATGGTGAAAGGTTCATTAAGGAAGCCAAAATTTTCAAATTCATAAGGTGCAAATTCATTCCAAAGAGCTAGATGTGCATTCAATAGAGTTTGGAGTGCATTTATAATGTCCAATATAATTTGTTGACATCAAATTGGAACCACTTTAGCTAATTTTTGTGGGGATACCAAATATGATACTCCACTAGTTGGATGACATGGTAGTAGGTTAATATTATAGTAGTCAAATTACATTAACTTTAGATAAGAAAATGCATGAAAATTTGACTTTAGGCTACCCATTACGAGTATGTGATTGCCCATCTAAATTTGAGGCCTATAAATTGATATCTTACTCAATAACTAAAATAATTCCTCTAGCTCATCTATAATCTCTCTATCTCATCAAAAAAGTGGAGAACCTTACAATGGTAATTGCAACAATAGAAGTACATGGTCACCCCTAATCCATTACAATGGTGAAAATTACTTGCCTTCAAATAAGGAAGATGAATTTGATTGAACCAAATTGAACCCTCTCATTGTAAGCTCTATAGGATAGTCAAATTATGAACACTAGGTGATATTTTTTATGTATATCCCTCTAATACCCAATTTTAAATATATAATATAATATTCTAGACATCTCTACTAACATATTTTCCATAGAGACTTTAAAGCTGAAATGGTTATCTTTGTTAACACCTAGTATCTCCCAAGCATATGATTTTGCAATTACAACCATAAATTGATTAGACCAATAGAAAAATTATAAAACTTTATGTCAATTACCATTACAATCTACATAGAATAAGAATTTTTTTGAAATAATAAAAATAAAAAACAAACATTATTCATTGATTGTAAATGCATAATAAAAAGAGGTAAATTGAATAAAAATATGGCATATTCATGATTTTTTAAATAATAAAATATAATAAAATACTTTATATCAATAAAAAATAAAAAACATCTATTAATTTGAGCCATAAAGTTGTGTCCACTTGTTAGGAAGATTCTGGTTAACTGAATTCCTCTTCTTTGTAGACAATTTTTTTCTCTCATAAACAATAAACTAAAAAATGTTAAATCTTGATTGGAAAGAAGTTAAGTGAAATCCTCGAGAAAGCTGACTTTTTCTAACAAGTGGACACAACTTTATGGATGTCACGTGAAATTTCTTTCTTAGATACGCGCCATCTTTTTGGCTAAATCAGTCCATGGTGAGAATGTAGACATCTGAATTTGGCCACTCTCATATGCTCAAATTCGTCCCCTTTATTCGTCTATTTTGCATCCCCCATTGAAATTAATTAAATTATTTATTTAATTAATATTCCTCATTTTTCTAATGTTCCTAAGGTATTTAATTCAACTAATTAAATAATTTATCTTTATACTCCCTTCTGCTCTAAATTAAATAAATGCTCTAACTTATTTAATTTAGTCACTTTATCTTTTGAATTTAAATCAATTTTAAATTCAATATTTTCTCTTTCCTTGTACAATCCTCCACAATCCCCCTTTAATATGGATTAATCTGATTAATCCATGATTAATATGTGCACACCTTTAATCAAGATCAATGTCACATCCTCCATAATTTACAACTTGTTTCTAATCCTTGATTAGCCACCTAATCACATGTTTGCACAACCTTAATTGCATGATTAGGTCAACCTAATCCTTATGCCATTTATGGCATATATCCTTAGTTAACCTTTATTAAATTCTTTCTCCTTTTGGAGAAGGAAACCTCTTCCCCATGTGAATTAAAAATTCACATTTATTCCTCCAAGGTTTTCCTCTTCCCCATGAGGATTATTAAGGAATTTTAAATTACTCATGTGTCACATCTCTCACATGGAGACAAGGACCTCGTTTATGAGGAGATATTGTCCCAATCCCAATGGTACTTTAAAGTACCTCCACCTCACCTTCCCCTTTGACCCTTCATTGCCACATGGCAAGATGTGAGGCTTGTGAGTCCCCAACTCACCATAGCCCTTCATCTTGTCCATATTGGCTAAATCTTAGCCCTTCATTTTGAAAAGGACATTCACCCTAAAAAATATATGATTTTCCCCTCATTTGACACATTCACCATTCACCATTCACACATTCAAGCACTCAAGCCTTCAAGAACTTAACTTTGCATCCTCTATTAGTGCAACATTCAAGCTCATTTTGCATCCATTTTGTACACCCACTCATATACCCACTTGCATCCTTTGAATCCCCATCATCTCACCATTGTTTTGCATCTAGTTTCACATGATTTTCCATCCAAAGGAGCACACAAATGATTGGATCAATAGGCACAACCAACCAATCGACTTGGGAAAGGTAATCAACTATTTTTAACTCTCTTTGTTCAAGTTTAACTAGGACAATCTTGAGGTGTTGTTTTGTGTTGTTTCTTATTTACATTTCTTTCCATTTTGCATCGTTTAGGGTTAGAAAAAAGCATTGCACACATTTCTGGCATGCCCAGTGGGACCCTCAGATGGGTCTGTGCTTTCATGTTCTTTGTTGTTTGAAGTTTTGCAGGTTCAGGTTTACACAAGGGAAAATTTACACCTTAAACAAGTGAAATTTCTCTTGAAATAGGAAAACCTACTACCTAAATAGGAAAACCTACACCTAAAGGGGTATACCTACAATAATAGAGGCAAGTTTTTGTCTTGCAAATTCGTCCATTTGTCAAAAAGGGGCAAATTTTCTCCTTGTCTCTGAATAGGTGAACCTGCTGCTGATTTGGGCGAACTTGTTTTTTTGCAAACATGCGAAGTTACTTCATAAAAGGGTGAATTTTTTGATAACAGGGGTGAAAATTCTCTCCAAAACAAGCGAATTTCCCTCTTACAGAGGTGAATATGAGGTAAAAACAGAGACTTGAATTGTCTATTTTTTACTCCATTTTGGTTTCATTTTTAGGTACTGACCTCCTAACCTATTTATTTGTGAGTGTGCCTCATTTTGCTAATGTTTGTGCAACTATTTCTCATTTGTTCAAGATCGGTGGTTGAAAATTACTAATGTATTTGCTGTAGAATGAATGGTCCAAGATCTTTAGTTAGTTTTTTTTTGTTTTTCTATACTAATCTAGGCACACGTAACTTTAAGTAGAGTGTCAATTTACTTGCTTTCTATGTTTGTGAGTGGGATGTTGACATATCCAATCCCCTTGTGCCATTTGGCAATCCTGGGTGATGAGAAATCATAGTTCACTCTAGTCCATTTATGTCTACCTAGGAGATACTAGTGTGTCTAAGCTCTCCCCTTGAGCTATGTGAAAGCCTGGGGACTAGTCAAAATGTCTAGTATCTTCTTCCCTTATTGAGACCTACCTAGGATTTCATCACTTGGGGGACGATCCCAACCACGTGTACCAGCAAGGTATATAAAGGGGGAGAGCCAAAGTTGTACCCCAATCTAGTCACGTCGTGTCTATGCAGAGCATCGAAGCTAGGGTGATACCTAGATAAGATGTGAAGAGTTGTTCTAATTTTCTAGTACCTCACTAAGGCTCCTGACTCACACTTTTGATGGGCTGGTGTTCACAGTTGTGCCTCAAATATCATGCATATATCGAGGACTCCCTAGATAGCCTTGTTTTTCCTAGATAGAGACCCTTATTTTAGTCGCGGCTTGGTATAGTGTAGGAAATTTGCACTGTACCCCAAAGTTACTCACCACATACTCCCTTGGGTTGAGATAGGAATCCTCATGGTGGTCTATGATAGTCTTTGAGTCAGAGTGTGAAGGTGAGCCCATGGTGTCTGTTGATGACCCTATTCCACTGGAATGCTATCTATCCACCTTCGTGAGAAAGGGTGATCTAGAGAACCACCTCGATATCACAGAGTATTAACCTTGGGTTGTCCGCTCAAGGTGGTGGGCCTACATCAAGTTTGTAAACCCTTCATACTAATTCTAGGATTGTACTACTTGGTGTGTTTACTTGTGAGATACCAATGCATTTCTTTTTAGTTGAGTCAACCTTGCCTTTTTTCTATTATTTTCCTTGGTTTTTATCCTTTGCCACAGTCAGCACCTGACTTAGAGGTGAATTTTCCCCCTCATAGAGGTGAATTTGCACTGAAGACAAGCAATTTTTCCTTGTAAAAGGGAAAATCCATATCTTAGTCCAATCCAGGTCTCCCTATTTGGGAAAATTTTCCTTTGATAGAGGCAAATTTTCCTATGGGTCACTTTCTTAAGCAACCTCATTTTCACCCATTTCTTGGAACGAGTGAGTCTATTCATCCATTAGGAAAGTCTGTTAGTCCTCGTTCATTGAATTCACCCATTCTCTACATAATAGGTGAATTTTCTCCTTGTTTGGGAGAATTTACTACTGTATTGGTTGATTTTTATCCCTAAAGGGGCGAATTTGATTGCTATTTTAGTCCCCTGTCAATCCATTTGAGTCATCAAATTCTCCCATCTTTGGTGAAAAGGAAAAATTTCCATCAATTTGGGTGAACCTGCCACTGATTTGGGTGAATTTTCTTCAAAAAGAAGCAATCTTGTCTTCTACTCAAGTCTCTATCCATCCATTTATCCATTCATCGAGTCTATTTATCCATTCATTGGGTCCATTTCCCTATTCATCAAATATGTTTCCCCATTAGGATAGTTCGTTCATCCATTTAGTGAGTCCTTTTCCCTACTAGGTGAGTTTATTCATTTGTTTAGTGAATTTGTTTCCCTGTTAGGAGAGTTTGTTCATCTGTTTAGTCAGTCCATTCATTTTTTTAGTGAGTGTATTCCCCCATTAGTGAGTTCGTTCATCCATTTAGTGAGTCTGTTCATTCGTTCAATGAGTATGTTTGTTTGTTCATCGAGTCTGTTTCCCCATTTGTCGAATCTGTTTCCCCATTAGGATAGTCCATTCATCCGTTTAGTGAATCTATTTCCCCATTAGGAGAGTTTTTTCATCTGTTTAGTGAGTTCATTCATCTGTTTAGTGAGTATGTTTCCCTGTTAGCGAGTCCATTCATCCATTTTGTGAGTCTATTCATTTGGTCAGTGAGTACGTTCATTCCTTTTGTAGGGCCCATTTTTCCATTTGTTGAATCTGTTAACCTATTAGGAGAGTCTGTTTATGCATTTTTCTAGGTTGTTTGTTAGTTTTCCAAGCTTGTTTGACTATTAGGCGATCCTATTTTTAGGTGAATCTGTTTCAGTCCATACCGTTCAGGAAATAGGCGAAGTTGTCATCTCCACTAGGTGAATTTGCAAATCATACCCACCCATTTCCTAGTTGTTCTTATGAGTTTGGGCAAACCTAATAGCTATTTAGGAAAATTTGTTACTAGAATAGGTGAGTTTTCTATGAGTTTAGCTGAATTTTCTAATTGTTTAAGCTATTCTACTGTCTATTTAGGTGAGTTTGATACATGTCTAAGTGAATTTGTCAGGAGTTGGGAAATTTTGATCACTGTTTGGGTGAATTTGAGACCTGGTTAGGCAAATTTTCTATCTATTTGGGCAAACCTAATTCTCAAATTCACCTGTTTCCTATCCCAGTCAAGGTTTGGCCAAACTTGCAACCTATTTAGGTGAATTTGACTTGCAAATTTTCTTGTTTTTTGAGTCACCTCTATTTCGAGAAAATTTGTGGCATTGCTTGATAAACAGGGATATTTTCTCACATTATTCCAGAACGAGAATCCTTTTGGCCACTAAAATCCTATGTTTTCCCAGGTTCTTTATCACGATAAAAAAGTATTTATCACCATCTGTCTTCCCATCATCTTCATTTTCATCCATTTCCATCCTCCAAAGGTCATCATTTTATCAACCAAACCATCTAGGTGCATCTTAGGACATCCATAGGTTGCACATTCATCATCGGTTTATCAATCTGAATCCCCAAGTCTTCATTTTTTAGGCTTTCATCCAAGTTGGCATAGGCATCTGATCCTGATCGCTATCATTCATTTCTACTTAGGATTGCCATCCATCTTGAGTTAGTCATCATCCTTGGTCCAATAAATCTACTTCCATCTTGAGGTAGATTCGGTGCTGTATTCATCCTCTTTGTGGTTTCACCCAATCAGTCAACACCAAATGTCAGCTAATCAAACCTCTAAACTTGGTTTAGAATCAGTTTTATAATCCTATCCAAATCTATCATCCAAACCAATCAGTTGTCTCATCTTATCAATCAAACCAGCCCCAATCCAATCAATCAATCCCTTAACAAACATCTAGGTCACCCTTATTTGCATCGTAGGGTGTAGTGTCACCTTAGTCCACTTGGTATTCTTGCACTTTCATGCCTGTTCAGACCTAATCATAAGCAAAGAAAATGGAAGAACAACAAGGCCAAGGTGCCTAGAAAATTCCTTAGCAAAACAATCCTCAGGATCCCAACAACAATGGTTCAACCCAATCCAACACTGAAGTCCAAACCACATCGCCTCTTGGTGATGAGAGCATGGTCATACAACCTAAAGTCACTATCAATGAGTATCTCAGTAACTCCACTAATCTCCAGATGACTGATCATGTGCTCAACAAGTGTGAAGATAAAAATTTTGCCACCTTGCTAATGAAGGGTGTCAAACCACTGACGGGATTTGAATTATCCAAATATGTCAATACCACACCACCTATGCCCATGTCTCAAGATCCCTAGGCCTCACAAAATGTTCTAGGAAATTCATATGTCCCTAAGGGTCCTCCTATAAATGATTGGTATCAAGAAGGATTCAGGAACACCGTCCTCTATGAGGTTCACCCTCCTCCCAAGATCATTATTGTAGGAGCAGCCCAGTCGGGTCCTAATCCTAACAATCCCCTTGCCTATGGAATGCCACAAAATTTTCCAGCGCCACCACATCCTAATGTCTTGCAAGGTCTAACTACCATTCCATTTGCACCACCTCTTCCAAACCATCTAGGACAACCACTCATCAATACTAGGGGCAACCCTTTCTTACCACCTCCAGGCTCTACACCCGTATCCAATCCATTCATTCCCCAACAACTTCCCTAGGGAAATATTCCATCTCAATAGCAGTCACTACCAGGTAACCCTCAACATACCACCATTTTGCAACAAACACCACAACAACAACCCCCACAACAAAGTATTCCCATACCGATGGTGCAACCACAATAGCCTCTACATCAACTGCATGGTATTCTATCACAACCCCAACCAAAAATTAACCAACAACCTAATATCTCATCTATAACCCTTTGGGAACAACCATCTCACTAGCATATGCAAATATCAACACAAAAACTACCATCTCACCAGCATATCCCACAAACATCACTTGGTACATGTATAACCCAAATACCTTGCTTTACACATGACCTGCCACATCTAACCCGAATCTTGGTCATGCGCATCACATTACACAAAAATCACACCAACAACCACCTCATTCCAACACTTCACAACCACCCTATCAACAACCAATATATCAACACATTTCTTTTGCTTCTTATCGGTAGCCTAATGCCCAACAACCACCATATGCTTCACAATAATACACTGCCTATAATTATCTATCCAACCCATACTACGCTTCGCAATTCCGTCTTACCAGCAACCATCCTATCAACAAGGTGCTTCCACCTCATACTATCAAGCATGTCCATCCCACCAAAAAAGGGCCTCTACCTCTTATTATCAAAATCCACCATACTATCAACAATCCTATGCCACTCAACAACTAAAATCCACCCACACCAATCAATATCAGCCTACGCCTTCACATACACCTCCACCTTCATATGATCAAAATGCCTCCATTCCATCATCATCATATCAATAGTATTCTCCATATAACCAATCCATCTCATCCAATCAAGCTTAGGCTCCACCCGTCAATAAGGAGTGAGAAGAAATGAAGGCCACATTGAAAGACCTATAAGCAGGTACATCTAAAAAGTCTTTCAAATTCGAGGAGATTTTTCCTTACCTGTTTGATCCCTCAATTTCACTTGTTACTTTTCCAAAGCACTTTGAAATTCCCAAATTTGACAAGTACATAGGAACCAATGATCCAAAATCCCATCTTCAAGAATTTTGTGTAGTGCCAAGATGTTCAACATAGCGACAATTACCTCCTACAATTGTTCCCCAAGAGTTTAGTGGGGCTGACTTTAGATTGGTTTATGGGTCGTACAAAGGGGTCAGTTTCTTCCTTCATATATCTTTTGGAGAAATTTATCACACAGTTCTCCTTTAACTTGGAGAAGGACATTGATACATTAAATCTCCGGAAAGAAAAGCAATGTGAGGGAGAAACTTTTTCTAGCTACCTACAAAGGTGGCATGTAGTGGCTAGTCACATTAAAACCCCTCCCAATGAGAAGGAAATGGTAACCCTTTTCATAGCCAATGCTCATCCTGACATGGCATACAATACCAATCAACACTATGTCACCACCTTTGCAGAGGTTATAGAAAGGGGTCCCATCCTTGAGAGAGCACTTGTCGCAAAAGTGCAAATCAAACTGCACAATTTTGATAAGGACAAATCATCTAGTGAGAAATCCCATTACTGAAACAAAAAAAAAATGTATTCAATGATGGTGTCACTAACACTAAACATGTTCAAGTGGTGAATACCTCATAGAGGCTGCAGTACACCCCTCCACAACAATCAATTCCTAATGCTATATTGGTGCCACATGGGCACCTCATCCTCCTCAACAATCCAATCAACAAAATAATTAGAGAAATAATAAGCATCAATTTACTCAATTAGGAGAACCCATAAGTGTTGTCTTCAATAGGCTATTGGAGGTTAATTATCCGATTACGTATCCTATGACCAAGCCTTTTGATGAGTCCAAGCCCAAGCCATCCTAGTACAAAGAGAATGAGTATTGTGATTTTCATAAGATTAAGGGTCATTCTATGAAAAAATGTTAGGGATTGAAAAAATATGTCCAAGATCTAATAGATCAAGGAGACATTCATGTGGATGGAAACCAGGCATCTTCGTCTAATGCTCAACTACAAATCTATCAGAATGCCTTCTCGAAACATAATCAAGATGCTAGCACATCTAATGCAAATCTTGGGCCTAATAATAATAATAACTAGAATAACAACAAAAACACCATCACTTACAAAAATGTCCCTTATAACTACAAGGGTCTCATCATGCATATTAGTCAGGTGGAACCGCCTGTGTCTATGATACGTGTAAAAGGAAAAGACCCCCAGTGTGTTGTTACCACTCGCAACACTTGCATCACTGTCCCTGGAGCCTCAACATCAACCCAACCACCTCTTGTAAGCTCCCAGTATAATATTCTTGACCACCTAGGAAAGACTAGTGCAAATATCTATACTAGATTTGTTGAAGTCTTTCCCTATCCACAAAGAAATTTTAACAAAATCTTTGTAGGATACCCATGTCCCCAATGATATAGACCCTATGCAATTTCAAGCTTTAGTGGGACATCTTTCATCCATCTACTAGCTAATATTTAGTCAAAATGACATGCCATCCATTAACTCCAATGATAATCTTCGCCTCCATATAGAAGTCCTTGTCACTTGACATAAAGTGAAAAGGGTCTTGGTAGATAATTGCTCTACTCTAAATCTTTGCACATACATTTCATACAACAAGTAGGTTACACCCACACTGACTAAAGTAATCAGATTATCACCATAAAGGCTTATTACAATGCAAAAAGAGACTCCTAAAGGGGTTATTTGTCTTTCAATTCAGGTTGGTCCAGTTGTATAGTACACTACTTGCCATGTCCTTGAGATGGACCTCCCTTACAACCTTCTTCTTGGTCGCCCATGGATCCATTCCATGAAATTCATCGCACCCACATACCATCAGTGCCTAAAGTTCCCCTTAACGAGATGGAAGTTACAATACAGGCTGATCCTCAACCTTTTGAATATTTTCACACACTAGAGGCTTCCTTTCCCCATTCTCATTACCGCCCAGAAGTAGAAATGGGACCACCTCGAGTATCATCATCTCATCCATCCTCTGATCCATCATCCACTCCATCTTCTACATCTGACTCCACCATTACCAAGGTCCAAATCATTGACAAAGGGTGTGGTGAGTACAAAATGCGTACCACTTTAGATGTGGAAACCATTCCACCCTCACTGCATGCATATGGCGAACCTTCTCAATCTGCACCAAAGGAAGAAGAGAAGATGATCACCTTGAGCTCTAAAAATGTGGGAACCATCACTTTCATATCCCCCGAGTTATGACAAGATGTCCCTATAGATGACATTAGCCAATTGATATATCATGAAGAACCTAAACCTACTCCCCCCCTTAAGGAATATTTCCAAGAGACCTATCCCTGGCCCTCTAAGTATGCTGAGAAATACCATTATCAAGGGGGAGGCCTTGGCATAGAAGATAAAGGAAAACTACAACTAATGGATACTTCTATGCATCCAAGACATTTGGACTTAGGATGTGATACCAAAAAAAAGGGCCTCGTAGCATCATCTAGTGCCTCCAACAATGTTAGTATGGAAAATGGTCTTCTGGAAGGCATACCTGAAGAATAATCCATCATACGTGCATACAATGACATGGATCACGTGGATCTTTCCTCCATGTTTGAGTGTCTATCCATTTTCACCATTGACCTTTCCCTTTGCCACCTTGAACTTATTGACTGGGATCTACATGGTAGTGCACCCATCGAAACATTTTCCTTAGTGGATACTTATGTGCATCTTAAATATTGGGGGAGAATGAATGCCCTAACCAAAAAAATAAAAATAAACAAAATAAAAAAGGGTCATCTAGCGAAAATCTCTCAGTCCTAATTCAACAAAGGGTGTATCTAACATTGAAAACCTTGATGAGGCACTGGAAGAGGAGGATGTTCATCTTCCCTTTGTTGGAACTCAACTATCCGAATGATCTTCTATTCTCATCGAAGAAATGTAGGAAGTAAATTTGGTAACAAAATAAAATCCAAAAATCACCTATGTAGCCAAGTCCTTGTCAGAAGAAGAGCACTCCATCATCATCCAACTTCTCAAAGAAGGCATAATGAATTTTGCATGAGCCTATTCAGATATGCTAGGCCTGGATCTTACTCTAGTCATACATCATTTTTATTTGAATCTTGATGCTAAACCGATTAAATAGAAACTCAAAAAAATGCATCCACAAGTCACTCTACTAGTCAAGAAGGAATTAGAAAAACTGTTGGAAGCTGGTTTCATAAGACCCACTGATTACTTTGATTAGATCTCCAACATAGTACATGATTTGAATGGATTTCTAAGATCTTAACAAAGCATGTCCTAAGGATGACTTCTGCCTACCTAACATTGACATGTTGGCCGACTTGACAGCAGGACACGAGATGCTATCCCTCATGGATGGCTTCTCCAGGTACAATTAGATCAGAATAGCACCTAAGGACCAACATAAAACTACCTTCACTACACCTTGGGGCACATTTTTCTACAACATCATGCCCTTTGGCCTCAAGAATATGGGGGCAACGTACCAACATTCTATTATAGTCATCTTCCATGACCTTATCCACATAATCATGGAGGATTATTTTGATGATTTGTTGGGAAAATATAGAACAAGAGCAAAGCACCCTATGATCCTAAAGAAGATTTTTGAGCAGCTAGAGCATTACAAGCTATGGTTGAATCCAAAAAAGTGTGTTTTTGGGGTTCCATCTAGAAAACTACTAGGTTTCATCATCTCTAGAAGAGGCATATAAGTGGATCCAGCTAAAGTCAAATCTATTATGGAAATGCCTCCACCATGCAATTTAAAATAGTTGAGGAGCCTTCAAGGAAAGCTGCAGTCCATCAGATGGATTATTACTTAGTTAGTTGACAAATGCCAATTTTTCTCTCATCTCCTGAAAAAGGACACATCCTTCAAGTGAGATCCGGTGTGTCAATAGGGTTTCGACAAGATCATAGAGTACTTGGTTCATCCTCTCATCCTTATGCCTCAGATTCCAAGTAAACCACTCCTATTGTATATTTCAACTACTTCAGTTACACTGGGGGCATTTCTAGCACAACATAATGAGTCTTCCAACAAACGTGCAATCTACTACATCAGTCGGACCTTAGTAGGCTACGAGCTCAATTATTCACCAATGGAAAAATCTTGCCTAGTCATAGTTTTTAGTTCACAAAACCTCTTCCATTATATGCTCAACCATCCAGTGAAGTTGATATCAAAGGATGATCCACTCAAATATTTGTTATCCAAAACTACTTTGACTGGTCATATGGCTAAGTGGGTCCTGCTATTGAGCGAGTTCAATATAGAGTATGTGGACCAAAAGGCTATTAAAGGGAAAGTGATCACAAATCAGCTGGCCAATGCTCCTTTGGTGGACACCTATCCCTTGGTCACAAAATTTCCTAATGAAGAGGTTCTTATAGTCACAGAAGCCCCTACATAGACACTCTATTTTGATGCATCATACACACACTATGAAGCTGGGGTAGGCATCTTGTTTGTCACCCCACAAGGTGATTACATCCTGAAGTCATTCAGGTTAGCTTTTCCATGCACGAACAACATACCAAAATACAAAGCTCTCCTCATTGGTCTTTGAATTGCCATACAATGGAATATCACTCACTTGGGAGTCTTTGCTGATTCATAGCTAATCATCAAACAAGTCAATGATGAGTTTCTGACAAGATGTGATAAGTTGTTACCTGATAAGCACATGATGAATGACTTCAAGAAGTATTTCACCTCCATCCAATTTGAATAGATCCCTTGGGTACAGAATAAAGCATTAGATGCAATGGATATGATTGGTTCCCTAATAGACATGCCAAAAGATCAAACAAATTGTGAGTTCATAGTCGAACAACTACTAATCCCTACTTATGACATCCCTGAGAGAAAAATGGTGTTCAACATCATAGGTCTCGAATCACCATAGTATCACAATATCTACACCTACCTTCATGATAACATCTTACCCCCTGACCTCACATGCAACCAACACAAATCTTTCATCCAACACACCTCCCATTACACTATCATAGGGGATACACTTTATTATTGTGGGTATGATGGAACCCTTCTTAGGTGTTTGAACGAGACAAAAGCTTTCACTGCATTAACTAAGGTTCATAGTGGTGTTTGTGGGGCCCATTTAAATGGTATGGCCTTAGCCAAAAATATTCTTAGAGTGGGCTACTATTGGCGAACAATGGAGCATGATTCCTTTGAATTCGTCAAGAGGTGTTTTCCCTACCAACAACATGCAGATTTGATTCACTCTCTTGCACAAGATTTACATCCCATCATTGCATCATGGCCCTTTTCACAATGGGTGTTGGCCTCTTACAATGATCTCATAACTAAGCCTTTACCGCCATGATTCAAAGATTGGAAATCTAACCTGAATAGCTATTCAATCATCATGAAGGTACATTTAACTTGTCAACCTAGGGACATGAACTTGAAATGGGTCAGCATAGTATGTGCACTAAGGGCTCAAGTAGTCATTGCATTCTACAGCTAAGAAACATAATACTGAAAGTAAATTGCTTAAAAGGAAATAAAGAAAATGTTGAACATCAACCAACAACTATGCTAAGCTGAAATGTAGAGCAATAATGAAAATTTGAGCAACAAATAGGAGACTACTCTATCTATTTTGGCTACAAGAACAATCACATAATGGAATTCTAGTGGTTGCAAAAACAATTAATGCCAGATTTCTAACTAAGTACTAAATAGAAAGTAATACTAAACTAATGCTAAACTAAGAAGATAGATTACTCACCAAGTGGGCCCCCTTAGATAAGTATCCTCTAAACTAACAAGAACTCAGATGGTTGAACTCAGAACTTTATTTTATTCATTATAAATCATGCATACAAAAAGAGTAATGTATTTGTATCATTGAAACTGGAGAATGAGAGTACAATATCAAATTTTGCAACTTCCTGCAGGAGCATAAAATCATTATTTATACTACAACTAAATAAGGCAGTCAACTCCACGATTAGGAGGATTCCATTTAGGGAAAATAGGGGGAAAGTGGAGTGATGGCTGTTATGCATGCATGTAATCTAGTCAGACATGCAAGTCAAGCATAGATCTAACCCATCAGCAACACCCATGCATTCTCGATCATTAAGGCCCACTATAAGGCGGTTACGTTTAGTTGGATGAAGAATCTTTGTTTCCAGCTGCCTTTGACTTGGAGTGATTCCTTAGCTAGACATTATGGTGCATTCCTAGCTGGCGGTGTCTTCCTCCACTTGGCGTATTAAATCTATATGTCAAGGTTAGTATGCATAAGAACTGCACATCTAAAACCACTCTAAGAAACATTCATTAATCACATGTAAAATCAATATAGATAACCCACATATTATGCTAAATATCATTATAGCTTACAGAGATAGGATAATATCAAATTTCAATGGTTTGAGAGAAACATTATGCCAATACTAGCACTTAAGCATTAAATTCCATGAAATCTATGAGCAAATAGGCTATAGATTCTACCCAAAACTAGACCAAAAACTAGGCTCATCACTCCCCCCAACCTAATGTTTTGTTGGACCTCTAGTAGGCGAAGAGTTGTTCTTCTGCTTAGTCAATGCTCTAAAATTTGCAACTGAGAGTTGTCTGACATTAGTGGCTATAGTACATGAGTCAAGATCCCAATAGAATCCTCCCAATCTATCAAACATGTTCCATCTCTACCTCTCTGCAATGATTTCATACTATAGAATTTGAAATTTGGCACAAGCCACATGAGCATGGGTGGCTAAAAAGTTAGGGGAAGCCAAGACCATCCTTGAGTTCTCACAATCTAAATATGACTCTCAATTCCTTTTAATGCTACAACATAATTGTGGATGGAATGAGGATCAACCTATTTTAGCTCATCAGTCAAAATATTCCATCTTTGTGATAAACATCTCCTCACAATTTCTTCTTTTGATGTTGTCTTTACCTCATACTCAATGTAAACTACCTCAATCCAAGGCATAATCCTATTTCCACAACTTGTTCTAAGTATCATTCTATTCCATTCTCTATAAATACCCCTTGGGTTGCTTGATTCGGATCTACCAAGCAGAGAGATATCAAACTCCAATTGTTTATAAGCACCATGTTGCTATCCCCAACTAATCTCATTTTGCACCCAAGACATTTATGCTCTCAATTGAACATCCCCAACATACATCAACATATTCCAATCATAGTCTTTTGTGACAAAATAATTATGTAAATAAAATTCACATAGCAAATTCTTCATTTCGAATGAGGCAATCCTATAAACATTGAAAAATTCCATAGCGGTATCAATAGAAGGATTCAAACTTGAGGCAAGTCTTGACATATTAAAAGAGAGATAATTCTCTTTTAGGAGTAGAGCATAGACCCTTGGAGGATCTCTACATTCTAGAATCTTTGGTGCCAAAGATGCCATATCATCTACCCTCTGCTTTAGGGTGGCAATTTGTACATTTTATCCTCAATCTCTTCATCCTTGAGAATTTCCTCCAATTTTTGTTTTTCCTTTTTTCATTATTCCTCCCTTCTTTGCATTTCTTTCCATAAATTCAAAATTGTTGAATGTACTATAAAAATAGGAGGATTATTAATTCCTACCAGTTGTTTTGTTGATGGTAGCTCCTCGTATGGCACTATTTGCATGGACTTAGGCTATCCAGTTATCTTTGGTTGCAAGGGTATTGTTTCTTCTTCCTTTTGCTACAAGGACTCTTGTTCTTGTTGTGGCTACAAGAACTCCTACTCTAGTTTTGGTTGTTGCTGTAGGACTTTCGGCTATAGGAGCTCTTGCTCATGCTGCAGAACTCTTACTCATGTTGCAGGGAGTCCTGATTTTCCTCCAATTCTTCTACAATGTTAGCAAGATCAACTAGTGTTATATTTGTTGCTCCCCTAAATATTCCTTCTTCTTCTTCAATATGCTCTTGCTCCATTGGAGCTTCAAGGTCCTCATGTGAGGTCTCACTAGGTTTAGGGATTTCCTATAGAGGCATACCTATTGCAGGCTTGACTGATCTTTATTTTGTGGGTGGTCTCTCATGTTTTCCTTTGGCTATAGGATGAACAATATCAACCTTCCTCTTCTTAGAACATGATACTTTTCTTTCTATATGTTTTAGCATTCCCTTTTCTCATTTCTACCTCTCTTTATTGTTCCCTAGTTTTCATGAGAGTTTCAAGTGGAACTTCATCATCAGAATTCGAGGAAGATCTTTCTTTTTTTGAGAGCTCTATTCCAGAAGAACTAATTTTTATAGAGTTTTCTGTTGTAGGAGGATTCACACTGGAGCCAACACCAGAAGTTGAAGCACTAGGAATGGCTTCAGTCATGCTTACTCTCCTGCTATACCTATGTGATTGAGGTATAGCCCTAGGTGGCAAGTGCTTAACATTGAAAAACTCTTCTCGATGATAATTTTGATCAACATTGATAAAATCTTCCCAGGTCATTCTAGATACATCATGCAGAGAATTTTCAACTAGTAATTTAATCAAGCAATGGTGGGAAAAAAAATTATCCCTACCTTTTTGGATCTCAACCACCAGATTGAGAGAATATTGTATAGCATGCTGGGCACATTCATCCTCCTTTCATGCTTCATGTGATTCAAAATCTTGAAGTGGATAGAATGCAAATTAGGTTGGCGAACCTCACAAGTGATGTATTTTATAACATACACAATTATCTGCTTCCATGGCTTGAGCAGAGACATTCTCTTTGCACCATGTTTATCTATGCTCAATGGCGGGTCGTTTGGCTATGTGAATTCAGCCTTGGCTGACCTAGCGTGTTTGTAAGCAGGGTAATTTTCACCATCAGCAAGTAACCCTATAACCTCTACAATTATTTCCTATGTTTCCACAATTTCTAACCCTTTTACTGTGGCTTTTCCTTCTAAAAATGTTTGGGAAAATTCGAGGGCAATTCCTTCATCAAAACCCTCCAACTATAAAAAATAATATATCCATCCACAGTTTTGAAATTCAGCCAAGCATTGTGCATCCTAGATTAAAATATCATGCACCGTGGGTTCATTTCGAACTAACCCACCTCCCATTATCTGCAATCAAACAAATGCTCTACAACTTATTTTCCTGCAATTCCCCTTCTTTCCTGCAATTCTTGTCTAAAAATAAAATGCACTTCCCTGCAATGTTTGCTAAATTCCAGGACCAACCTGCTAAATTTCTAATGCCAGTGTCTACTAAATTTCCTTTCTTTTTTTTTTCCTTTTTGCTTGCAACTCAAGATTATGACAGGGAAATAATGGCAAGAAAATGAGTGATAAAGGGAAATTATGATAGGAAAAAATGGCGGCTGCAACTATTGTCACTTCACACATGCAAGTTGTCCTTCCACTCATATTTCAACTAAGCTCATTTTTAAATTTTCTGATGTAGCCTAATATGATTTGACACAAGGGTAATAAATTCACAAAATATTTGCATCTTTATATTCCCCCCCCCAACCTAAATTTGGACATGTGTTCGCACATGTGAGATGGGAGTAGTGATTGATAGGTAATGATGGAATTTATGTGAATACCTATACTAACATACAATGATTAAATGAACACACATAAAAGATGATTAAAGATAGAAATTAATGTGCACATACCTAAATGTGTGGAAGATTTGCTGCAAAGATCGCAGATAAAGTAACACTCACCTTGTTGGAAAATAAATTGAGCAATAAATGAAGATGAGGTGGAATGAGGTGATAGAAGAGAGTGAAAGGTGGTGATGGATGGGTGGATGGGTGGATGATGAAGAAATGGACTTCCACATAAGTGGAAGTATTTATTATGAAAATTATGTACCTCAATTAGGCTAAAGGAGGGACACTAGGTCCACCGCCTTCAACTGCAAGAAGCTTTGAGTGTTGGGTGAATTGATGCAAGAACTCTTCTTTAGAAGCTGGCTTATGGTATAATCTAAGGTGATGACCATTGACAAGTAATTTGAACCTGATAGGTTCAATGGTGGTGAGCTGAACAACTCCATTAGGAAAGACCTTAGCGAATTTGTATGGTCCTAGCCACCTTGTTGGCAATTTTCCTGCATTGTCCTGGTATCTTGAATCATAGAGCAAGTCCCAATCTCCTAGTTTTAACTTCTTGTCCTTGATAAATTTGTCATGCCACTTGATCCTCTAATTCTACACTACTTCTATATGTTGTAGGGCTGCTCTTCTTATCTCATCCAAAGAATTTAGTTGCATGATTCTTTCTCTGTGCTTCAGAAATATCCATCCCTAAATCCACTATAGTTCATAGAGTCTTATGTTCAAATTCAATTGGCATCATAACTATCTTTCCATATAGCAACTCAAATGGGGTGAATCCTGTAGTTGTTTTCTAGGTTGTCCTATAGGCCCAAACAACTTCTGGTAATCTATTTTCCTAATCCTTTCTATGAACAACTATTATTTTAGTTAGGATGGCTTCAATTTCTATGTTGGTCACCTCAACTTGGCCATTAGCTTGGGGGTGATAAGGAGTATAATTTTTGTACCTTATATTGTATTCATTCACTAGTGCTACAATAAGAGTTGATGTGAATTGTAGCCCTTGATCAGTCACTATTTCTCTTGGGACTCCATATCTTGTGAAAATCTCCTCATAAAGAAAATCAGCAACCTTGTTATCTCTTGCATGCTTCATGGCCTTAACTTCTACCCATTTTTTTACATAATCAGTGCATACCAATATATAAGACTTACAATTTGATGGAGGGTCAATTTGTCCCACAAAATCCAATCCCCAATTGTCAAAGGGTGTGATTACTATCTGAGGGAAAAGTGGCATTTCATTAGATCTGGTTGGTTTGCCCATTCTTTGACATCTATCACATTTTCTGGTATACCTTCCTACATCCTTATGGAGTGTTGGCCAATAGTATCATGTGTTCAAAACCTTCATTGTTGTCCTCTTGGCTGTAAATTTTCCTCCATGTGGTTCATTATGACATGCATGCAAAATGTCATATGTCTCATATTCTCTCACACATCTTCTCATGACATGGTCAAGTCCAGTTTAAAACAAACATCCAGTAATCCAAGAGAAAGGAAAATATTTTTCAATGAGTACCCCTTTCTCTTTTAGGAAGAACTGAGAAGGAACTCTACCCGTAACCAAGTAATTGGCTATGTCAGCATACCGAGGTATCGGTACACTAAGAGAGAATAGATTCTCATTAGAATAAGAGTCATCTATGGGCTAATTGTCTTCTGATGTAGTTAGCCTTGAAAGAAAATCTGCAACAACATTGGCCTTCCCTGGCTTATCCATAATGGTTATATCAAACTCTTGCATCAACAATAACCATCTTTCCAATCTACTTGTGATGAAAGGTTTATTCATGAGATATCTAATGGCTGGATGATTAGTGTGCACAAATATTTGGTAGCCCGTTATGTAATGTCTAAATTTGTTTAGTGCATAGATTACCGCCAGCATCTCTTTCTCTATCACTGTATAATTGAATTAAGCTCTTTACAAATTTTTACTGACAAAGTAAATAGTATTTCCAACAGCTCCCTCTTTATGTCATAAGACCATTCCTATGGCATAATATGATGCATGAGTGTGGATGTGGAAAAGAAGCTCCCAATTAGGTCCCTTAAGTATAGGAGCATGAGTCAAAATTGCCTTTAAGTCAAAAAATACCTTGTCACAAGCTTCAGTCCATTGAAATTCTACATCTTTAGTGAGAAGGGTATATAATGGTACTAGTACCTTGCCAAAATAATTGATGAATCACCTATAATATCCTGCATGACCCAAGAAACTCCTAACATCCTTTTGTTTTGTAGGTGTAGGCAGATTTTTTATTACCTCATTTTTTGTAGGATCTACTTGAATTCTCTTGTGGGAAATGTAGTGGCCAAAAACTACACCCTCTTGCATCATCATGAAACACTTTTCACTATTTAATGACTAGTTTTGGTCTTCACATCTTTTTAGGAATCTCCTAAGATTCTCCAATGCTTGATTAAAATCAGCACCATAAGTGGTGAAGTCATCCATACAAATCTCCATGTAATCATGAGAAATGTCTGAGAATATGCTAATGACTACCCTTTGGAAAGTTGCAGGTGCATTGCACAAGCCAAATGGGAGTACCGAATAGGAATAGGTCTCCCATGGATAGGTAAATGTGGTCTTCTCCTGGTCTTCTAGTGCAATTTGGATTTGGTTGTAGCCACTAAATCCATCTAGAAAAGAGAAGTATTGCTTTCCTACAAGTGTGTCCAAAACTTGATCAATAGAGGGTAAAGGAAAGTGATCCTTCTTGGTGGTAGCATTAAGTTCCCTATAATCAACACAAACTAGCCATTTCCCTCTATTCTTGGGCACAATCACTAATGGAGACACCCACTGACTATTTGAAATGGGGTAGATAAATCTTGCATCTAGCAATTTCTATAGTTCTCCTTTAACAATTTATCTTAGTGCAAGGTTAATTCTTCTTTATGGTTGTCTTACTAGAGTGAAATCATCTCTGATATTAATTTGGTGGGTACAAAGTTTAGGATCCAGTCCCTTAATATCATGATAATCCCATGAAAATGCATGCTCATGGGCCCTTAATAGGTTTTCCAATAACAATTACTGCTCTTCATTCAATTTACTATTAACATATAAATATTTTCCCTCTGACACTTGGACTTGTGTAGTTAACTCTAACATGGATGCTTCATTAATAAATGGTATCTTAAGTTCATATGACAACAATGTATTGAACATACTTGTTGCTACAGGAACTTTTTCTGCAGGAATAGTGGTTGCAGAAAGAGTGGCTATAGGAAGATCGTCTGTAGGAAGAATGTCTATAGGAATAGTGGTTGTAGGAAGAGTGGTTGCAGGAAGATCGTTTGCAGGAAGATCATCTGCAGGAACTGTGGTTGTAGGAAGAGCAAGCAAAAGTGCCTTGACCAAAGTAGAAGATGATGCTTCCTCCACTTCATAATGGCTCTGAATGAGATTAGCCAACACTTCATCCTCATCTTGGAGCTACATGAAAGATATTCTACCTAGCATCATAAGCTTCCCCATAGAATTAACTTCCTCGGCCTCTTCACCAACTTGTGGCCATACAAAATCTTCTTCATCATGAGATGGCTGAGCAGGTGGATAAAAAAAAAACTTTTTAGTACTCCTTCCATCTGAAATGATCATGTCACCTGCTCGAAATCCAATGTATGCATCTCCAGTTGCCAACCAAGGCCTTCCAAGAATGATGAGATACCCACCTAGTGTAGCCTTAGGAGAAAGAATCATAAAATATGTTGGGTATTCCCAGGATTCTAGAACTACCACAAGATCCTCCACTACACCATCAAGCTTAACAGCAGAGCTATCAACAAGCTGCAGAATAGTAGGAGTAGATATCATACTTGTAGTGTTTAGTTGTTGTAGGATGTCTTTGGTCATTACATTGATTTCTAACCATAAATCAATCAAAAAATTATTCACTTGGATCTTGTTAATGACAACTGCTACTACATGATTGCCTAGGTCATTATACTTTGGAATAGTCACTTTTCCCAACATGATATCAACTAGCTGGCCCACCACATGAACCGTAGTCGGGTCTCTCTTCTTCCTTCCTGGCTTCTTAAGACAAGCTTCCTTGATAGATTTTCCATAGATTGGAACATCCTTTATGGCATGAAATAGGGGTATCTAAACACATATATGCTTTAGCTAATCCAAGATGTCAAAAGTGGTATCCTCCTTTTCTTCTTTCTTCTTGGAAACTTCCAACTTCTAAGGGAATGGTGGTTCTTGTGAACTGGTTCAGGATTTTTAGGTGCATTTGGCTGAATGGGATCCTTTAGAGGCTCCTCCTCCTCTTCCAGAGGAAGCTTACTGATAATGGGCTTATAAGGGCCTGACAGATTGGTTCCTAAACGTAGGTGGATATCACTTACACTCACAACATATGTAGGGAATTGATTTGACTCAGTAGAGTATGCAGGCTGCCATTGTGGTTTGTTATTTGGATTGGGTGTGGGCTGAGCTGGTATCTAAGTGGGTTTACATGAATTTGAGCTTGGACTAGCAGGTGGAGGCATTAGAGTAGGTTGTTGGGGCTAAGAAGGTGGTTGCATGTAACTAGTTGTCTAAGTAGGCCATTTTTTTCCTCTCCATTGATTTGTTTTCTACCAATTTCCTAGAGGTGGTTTCCAGTGCCTTTGAAATTGCTGCCAATTCCCTTGAGGTTGTTGCCACTAAGATGGAGAACATTGATGGTTGGGCTAAGCATTTGGAGGGTTAATCTAAGGCTATGGTGGATATCCTCTATAACTGAGTGGATACGTGGGCTGCCATTGGTTACTAGATGAATAAGAGTTAAAATATGGTCTAGCATAGGATAGTGGATCATGTGGCATACCTTATCTTGGAACCCAAGTTTTCCTTTGTGCAACATAGTAGACTTGGTCTTCTTTAATCTGAATTGGCTTGAACTCAAGTGGAATCTACTTTCTTTCTAGGTTAGCTACCAATTACATCTGTAGTCCTTCTTCTTTTGTCTACAGTGGGGACAATACTCTATCAACATCGTCTCTACTTCCTCTTGCTTCTTTTTGGCCTGAAGTGTATCTAGCTGAGTAGCTAGATTGTTGATAATATCTTGCTTGAAGTCTGCTAGAAAATGAGTGATGTCCATTCTTGAAACCCCACCGGTAGTTGACTTACCCATGGAAGATTTATAAGCTCTCCCTTTCTTTGAAGCTTCCCTAGAGTAATTTTGGAATATTTTATCGATATCCTCCCAAGGAACTCGAGAGATTTCTCATCTTGCCATGAGGTCCAAGTGATGCAGGAGCATCCTAGGTTCTTGGCAATCTTGCATCAACCAAAAACATTTTCTTTTAGTTTTTCTATTCTTATAATGTTCTTTCTCAATTCATCTTGAGACCTTATGGATCCTAGAGTACATTGTCTACATGTTCATTTTCCTTGTCCCAAGATTTGGGCATGATTGGATTTATTTCCAAAAATTTATCACTTCCAAAATTCTTGGTAGTTTCTTGAACCGACACTAGAATAATTTAAAAAAAATTCGGCCAGTTCAATCATTGCAGATCATCCCCGTGACTTGCGGATCTCATTGTTGTATTTTTAAATGTTCCTGAGATTATCCCTGACCTTTCTTATAGGTCCACACTTTGTCTTATGCACTTGATGGAGAGTAATTCAAGTTTGAGGATGACCTATTCATGTGCACGTTACAATTTCTTTCCTTGGAGAATGTGATGATCTTTGGCCGATGCAAATTTTTATTGAGTTGCACTTGATTGATCACTAGAGGAAAGGATATTACATACTGGATAGAGTAGACTAAGATAGATCTAAATTGTAAGATTTCTCTCACATATAGGAGCATGTTAGAATGTTAATCATGTTTTATTAGGCCTGTGAGCCAAATTTGCAAGTCTGGATGTTGTCGGCTGAATGTAACTAAGATTTTTGTTAATGAGAATATTTCCATTTGCATTTGCCTCCATATTCTGTGTTGCTTTTTGTTGTGTTACTCTTACTGCATGGTCTTGACTATTCTCTTTTGAGGACCCTCCTACAGTGGCTACACTAGATTTGTATCAAAGTGAAGTTCATTCCTTGTGATATTATCAGAGTTTGTGAAGTCCTGATTGAAGATTTTTTGTGGGGTGGCGAATTGAGGATTCAACCTATAGCTGTAGAGGGCTTGTGTAAAGATGGCAGGAAGAAGAAAAAGTAGAAATGGATTGTGTGGAAATGAAGACCCAACTATAATGGAGATGTTAAGGGGAATTACTACTAGATTAGATGTAGTTGAAATGACCTAGAGGAGAGGTTGACTAGTTAATGATGTGAGCGATGAAGAAGTAGAAGTACAAGAAGAAAGAGGAAGAGATGAGAAACCTAGTCTTGATCAAGGAGAAGAGAGGTTCATAAGAGCCCTAACTAAAGTGAGTACAAGACCACATTTCAATCCACCAAATTATAATGGTAAGTTGGATTCAGATGTATTGTTAGATTGGATTACAATGATGGAAAATTATTTTGAATTTGAAGGTACCTCTAAAGATAAGAAGGTGAAGTTTGCTTGTACGAAGTTGAAAGGACATGCATCCCTTTGGTGGGAACATTTGTAGACAGATAAGAACAGAAGAGGAAAAGAAAAGATAAAATCATGGGATCGGATGGTGAATAAGTTGAAGTCAAATTTTATACCTGTAGATTATCAGATTAGTTTGTACAAGAAGTTGCATAATCTGAAGCAGAAAGAATCTAGTGTGACAAAGTATACTGAAGAATTCTATAAGTTGAATATCAGATCTGGACATTCAGAGGATGAGATTGAGCAGATAGCCAGATATGTGAATGGCTTGAGGTCATCTATATAGGATGAGATTAGTTTTATCAAGTTGGTGAGTGTGGAAGAGGCATATCAGTGTGCCCTAAAAGTAGAGGAGAGGTTGAATAAAAGACATGAGCAGAGACAAAGAGGAAGAGGTGGAAGATTTCAAAGAGGAAGGACTTTCACTAGAGGAGGAAGAGAATATTTTTCAGATCAGAATAAGGATAACAAGGTTAGTAAGAATGTAAATTCATACCAGAGAGGTGATGATAACTCTTATAGAAGAGGAGATTATGTTGGTTATCGAAATGAAGGTTATAGAAGAGATGATAGAGGACAGGAGAAAAGGGTATTCAGAGGAACTTGTTTTAAGTGTAGTGGAGAAGGACATAGAGCATTTGAATGTAATCAAGGAGAGACAAGCAAGAAGAAAAAGAAAAATAGAAGAACCTTTTTAGAGGAGGATCATGCTGGATCATCTAATAAACTAGAAGATGGAGAAGTGTTGGGGAATAGGAGAGTATTATGTCAAAGTGATATGGAGAAAGAGCCATTGCAGAGAAAGAACTTGTTTTGGACCAGATGCAAGGTGAATGGTAAGTGTTGCAAAGTGATTTTTGATAGTGGAAGTTCAAAGAACCTGGTTTCTACAAAGATGGTGACCAAACTGAAGTTGGAAAGGTTGAAACACCTGAAACCCTATCAGATATCTTGGATTCAAGATGAGCATAAGATACTAGTAAGTGAACAATGTTCGGTGAAATTAAAAATAGGAAATTATCATGATGAAGTTTTGTGTGATATCATGACTATGGATATATGTCATGTTTTGTTGGGAAGACCTTGGTAGTATGATAGACAAGCTATTCATGATGGAAAGAAGAATATATACACCATTGTTGCTAATGGGATGAAGCAGATTTTGTTGCCCTTGGAAGATGTTCCTACAGTAGAAGTTTGTACGAATGCTAGGTTTTTTCTAGTTGATGGAAGAAGATTCCTTGATGGATTGAAAAATGAGAATGTATGTTATGCCTTGATGCCTAAGAAGGCTGAAGATTTGAAGCATGTAGAAGAACACCTAGAAGAGATAAAGGAGATACTAACCAAATATGAGGAGATCATTTTAGATAATGTACCTGATGGATTACCACTTGTGAGGAGTATTAATCATTGTATGGATCTCATTCTTGGAGCTAGTTTCCCTAATAAAGTAGCACACCAGATGACACCAAAAGAGAATGAAGAGTTGGATAGACAAGTGAAAGAATTGTTGAAGAAGGGTTTGATCAGAGAAAGCTTAAGTCCATGTGCAATACCTACTATGTTGGCACCTAAGAAAGATGGAGAATGGAGAATGCGTATAGATTCTAAAGCCATAAAAAGATTACGGTGAATTATAGATTTCCTTTGCCCCAGATGGATGACATTATGGATTTCTTGAGTGGAGCTAAGTAATTTACAAAGATAGATTTGAAGAGCAGATATCATCATATCAGAATCAAAGAAGGAGATGAGTGGAAAACAACATTCAAGACAAATGAAGGATTGTATAAGTGGTTGGTGATGCCTTTTGGATTGACCAATACACTGAGTACTTTCATGAGGTTGATGAATGAGGTATTGAAGAAGTTCTTGGGTAAGTTTGTGATTGTGTACCTAGATGACATCTTGATTTTCAGTAGGAGTAGAGAAGACCATTTTTTGCATATCATACAAGTCTTGCAGAGGTTGAAAGAGGAGCAGTTGCTGATAAACATTAAGAAGTGTAGTTTCATTAAGGAGGAGTTGGTATATCTGGGATTTGTGATCTCTGTGGATGGATTGAAGATGGATCCTAAGAAGGTAAGAGCGATTGTTGAATGGCCTACACCAGATTGCATTGGGGAGGTGAGATCATTTCATGGATTAGCTAGTTTCTATAGAAAGCCCATTAGGAATTTTAGTTCTATTTGTAGTCCTATGATAGAAACAATGAGAGGAGATATAAAATATTTTAGATGGACATCAAGAGCTGACCAAAGTTTTGAATTGTTGAAGCAGAAGGTGACTGAGCAACCTGTGTTGGCTTTACCAGATTTCAATTAGGTATTTCAAGTAGACTATGATGCAAGTGGAAATGTAATTGGAGTAGTACTAAGTCAAGAGGGAAGACCTGTAGCTTATTTTAGTGAGAAGTTGAATAATGCTAGGAGAAGATATTCAATGTATGATCAAGAATTTTATGCTATATTTCAAGCCTTGAAGAAATGGAGACATTATTTGTTGCCTAAGGAGTTTGTGTTGTATACAGATCATCAGGCATTGCAATATTTGAATAGTCAGGGTAAGTTGAACTAGAGACACATGAGATGGGTAGAATTCTTGTAGAGCTATACTTTTTTTTTGAAACATAGGAGTGGAAATTAAAATAGTGTTTCTAATGCTTTGAGTAGGAGAAGGAGTTTACTAACATAGGTGAGAGTGGAGGTGTTAGGCTTTGATGAATTAAAGAACTTGTATGAGGAAGACCCAGATTTTGCAAAACCATGGAGAGCTTGTATGGAACCTGTTTTAGAGGATAGAAGCCAGTGGTTGGATTATTTCATTTAGGAGGATATATTTTTCAAAGGTAATCAGTTGTACATAACTCAAATTTCAATGAGGGACAATTTGGTGAAGGAGAAGCATAGTGGAGGATTGTTAGGAAACTTTGGATTTGATAAGATAGTGGCATTGGTGAGTGAGAATTACTTTTGGCCATAGATTCATAAGGATGTTAGGAGGTTTGTGCAGAGTTACAGATTTTGTCAGGTTGCAAAAGGGAGTATTTAGAATGTTGGATTATATAATCCTTTGACAATTTCAAAGAGACCTTGGGAAGATATCAGTATGGATTTCATTCTTGGTTTTCCAAAGACACAAAGAGGTAATGATTTTGTATTTGTAGTGGTAGATATATTTTCTAAGATGGCACATTTCATACCTTGTAAGAAGATAATAGATCATGTACATGTAGCAAAAAAAAATTCAAGTGGTTAGATTGCATGGATTACCTAGGAGTATTGTTTGAGACAAAGATGTGAAGTTTGTTGGTTACTTTTGGAGAACACTTTGGAAGAAGTTGAAGAAAGATTTGAATTCCAGTTCTAATTTTCACCCACAAACTGATGGATAGACAGAGGTAGTAAACATGAGTTTAGGGAATTTGTTGAGACATTTGGTTGGAGAAAAGACTAGAAGTTGGTATTTAGCCCTTGCACAAGAAGAGTTTTCCTAAAAAAAATTAGTGAATAGGAGTACAGGAAAGGAAACTTTTGAGATTGTTACAAGAGTTCATCCCAGAGGTATATCAGAGTTGAGAGACATTAGTATTGAAGAAAAGAGGAGTGAAGAAGTAGAAGAGTTTGTAGAACACATGAAGAATTTGCATAGTCAAGTAAAACAACAATTGGAAGACATGAACAAGAAGTATAAAGAGAAAGCAGATGAAAAGAGAAGACATAAGGAATTTGAAGTTGGAGATGACATGATGGTATATTTGAAGAGGGAAAGGTTTCCAATGGAACATATAATAAGTTGAAGATGAGGAATTTTGGACCTTGTAATATCATGAGGAAATTTGACTCTGGTAATGCATATGAAGTGGAGTTACCAGATGGTATGGGTATATCGCCTATATTCAACATTGCAGATCTATATCAATATCACGAAGTAGAACCTAGTGAAGACAGTAAAGCAGAATTGGAGATTCAATTTCCTAAACAATAGTCAGATGAGGTTGAAGAGATTTTGGATGTCAGAGATGGGAGGAAGACTCATGGAATACAATACAAAGAATATCTTGTGAAGTGGAAAGGTAGATTGGTTACGGATTCTTCTTGGATTTCTTAGGCTGATGTAGAATTTTTTAGTTTTCCTTTGGCCCCAACAAAGTGAGGGGATAAATTTTCATTAACCCCAGATGTCTGATGTAGGAGCATCCTAGGTTCTTGGCAATCTTGCATTAACCAAAAATATTATATTTCATTTTTTTGTTCTTATTTTGTTCTTTCTTAGCTCATTGTCAGACCTTGTGGATCCTAGAGTACATTTTCTACATGTTCATTTTCCTTGTCCCAATATTTGGGCATGATTGGATTTATTTTCAAAAAGTTATCACTCTAAAAATTCTTGGCAGTTTCTTGAACCGACACTGGAATAATTTCAAAACTTTTCAGCCAGTTCGATCATTGCAGATCATCCTCGTGACTTGTAAATATCATCAGTGTGTTTTTTAAATGTTCCTAAGAGTGTCCCTAACCTTCTTTATAGGTATACACCTCATCTTATCCACTTGATGGAGAGTAATTCAATTTTAAGGCCAACCTATTCATGTGCATGTTACATTTTTTGTCCTTGGAGAATGTGATGATCCTTGGCTGATGCAAATGTTTCTTGAGTTACAAATATTCTATAAAGCTTGTAATCGATCACTAGAGGAGAGGAGAGTAGATAGTGGATAGAGTAGAGTAAGATAGATTTGAATTGTAAGATTTCACTTTCATATAGGAGCATGTTAGAATGTTAAGCATCTTTTATCAGGCCTGTGAGAAAAATTTGTAAGTCTGAACATTGTCGGCTGAATGTAATTGAGATTTTTGTTAATGAGAATATTTCCATTTGCATTTGCCTCCATATTCTATGTTTTTTTTTTGTTACTCTTGCTACACTATCCATACTATTCTCCTTTGAGGACCCCCTACCATGGCTATGCCACCAATGCATCAGTGCATCTATCATTGATTCCTCTCAGGAAAAGAAACTTTTGTGAGTCCTCATTAAGTGTGTGGTGTGGGGAATTTTGCAAGAAAAACAAGAACCTTGCAATGTAATCTTCTAGGTTCTCATCTTCCTTCTGCTGCATCCTAAAAAATGTCACCTCCTCTCATGTCACTACCCTTGCAATATTCCTTGTATTTCTTAAAGAATTTTGACTTCATGTCTTCCCAAGTTTCCACAATATCTCTACCTAGTCTCATGAACCATCTTAATGCACCCTCTTTCAAAGTGGTTGGAAATAACTTATGACGATGGGAATTAGTAGTATAATCATAAATCTTGCAGAGTATGTCAAACTCAAATAAGAAGGTATTAGGATCTTTTATCACAAGTCCATAAAACTTGGGGAGTGTTGAGGCAGGAATGTTCATGATGTTTTCAACTTCATTTTGATGGGAAATGGGAAAGGGAAAAGTTGGTTGGTTTTTTATATTCCTATTTTCATCACCCATGCCTGCTTGATGTGGTTCTATGACAAAGGGGTTCTCAAGATGATTTTGATCTTCCGAGGAGACTTCAGAGCTAGTTAGATCAGGATATGCATCAACAAAGGGGTGTGAATATTCTTCTTCCTCTTCTTCTGGTAGGTTCTGGTACTCAACTAGTTGGAATGAACGAGGATTGTTAGTAATAAATCTCCCATAAGCATCCATTCTCCTTCCTCTATACATGCGGTGTCACTCACTATCAGTCAGCTCACATAAAGAATTGGTGAAGAATCAGTGGGTTCATTACTTCCTAAATGAGGATATGCTAAGAACAACTTCCAGAAACATTGTAGAAAGAAAAACTACCAATGAATCCAAAAGACTTCCTAGCTTGATACCATTCCCAACAACGATGCCAAAAATGTTGGCCTCCTACAATGATTTCATAACTAAGCCTTTACGGCCATGATTCAAAGACTAGACATCTAACCTGAATAGCTATTCAATCATCATGAAGGTGCATTTAAATTTTCAACCCAGGGATGTGAACTTGAAATGGGTCAGCATAGTATGTGCACTAGGGGCTCAAGTAGTCATTGCATTCTATAGCTAAGAAACACAATACTGAAAGTAAATTGCTTAAAAGGAAATAAAGAAAATGCTGAACATCAACCAAAAAATATGCTAAGCTAAAATGAAGAGAAATAATGAAAATCTAAGTGACAAACAAGAGACTTCTCTTTCTGCTTTGGCTACAGGAACAATCACAAAATGGAATTCTAGTGGTTGTAGGAATAGTCGATGCTAGATTTCTAACTAAGTACTTAAAAACAAGTAATACTAAACTAATGCTAAACTAAGAAGACAAATTACTCACCAAGTGGGCCCCCTTAGATAAGTATCCTCTAAACTAACAAGAACTTAGATGGTCAAACTCAAAACATTATTTTATTCACTATAAATCATGCATACAAAAAGAGTAATGTATCTATATCACTGAAACTGGAGAATGAGAGTACAATATTAAATTATGCAACCTCCTGAAGAAGGAGAATCAAATCATTATTTATACTACAACTAAATAAGGCAGCCAACTCCATGACTGGGAGGATGCCATCTAAGGAAAACAAGGGGAAAGTGGAGCAATAGAGGTTACACATGCGTGGAATTTGGTCAGACATGCAAGTCAAGCACAAATCCAACACAATAGTAATGCCCATGCATGCTTGATCATTAAGGTCCACTATAAGGCAGTTACGTTCGGTTGCATGAAGAATATTTGTGGCTGCCTACCTTTGACTTGGAGTGATTCCTTAGTTGGACGTTATGGTTCATGCCTAGTTGGGGTGTCTTCCTCAACTTGGCATATTAAATTTGCATGTCAAGGTTAGTACGCATAATAATTGCACATCTATAACCACTCTAAGAAACATTCATTAATCACATGCAAAATCAATATAGATAACCCACATATTGTGCCAAATATTATTAAAGCTTGCAGAGATAGGATAATATCAAATGTCAATGGTTTGAGGGAAACATTATTCCAATACCAACACTTAAGCATTAAATTCCATGACATCTATGAGCAAATAGACTATAGATTTTACCCAAAGCTAGACCAAAAACTAGGCTCATCAATGGGGTTTCAACCTAATCGGAAAGATTTACCCTTCCTCTTTCGATGACCACACATTGATCATCACCGCCACTAAGTACTTCACCAAGTGGGTGGAAGCAATGCCACTCTCCCAAATTATAGGTAATCAAATTTCCAAATTCATCCTCTTCCTTATCCTTTGTAGGTATGGAATCCCTTCCACAATCATCATAGATAATGGAAATCCATTCAAAAACTAGGCTATGTAAGATATGTGTGAAACTTTTAACATCCAACATCATTGGTCTATGCCTTATTACCCTCAAGGTAATGGTCAAGCAGAGGCTACAAACAAAACCTTGATCAAAATTTTGAAAAAGGTTGTTAATAATATTGGTCAAGATTCGCATCTCTATATCCATCTTTCCCTTTGGGCTTACTGCACTTCCATTCGCACCCCCATACGCACCACTCCATATTCTCTCATCTATGGTGCCAGTGTTATCTTACAAATAGAAGTCAAAATACCATCCCTCATAATATCTCTGAAGAATCTTATTAGTGATGAAGATGCATGAGTTATCCAACTCGCTCAGTTGGAGCTCCTAAACAAAAAATAGATCAAAACATATAATCATTTACAAGTGTACCAACATCGTCTCAAGAGAAGCTATAATAAGAAATTTTTTCCATTCTAGTTTAATGTGGGTGATCTCATCCTCAATGAAAATCAATGTAATCTACAAGATTGAGACAAGAAAGGGAAATTTGAGGCTAATTGGCTAGGTCCCTATCTCGTCACTGCTAAGTATGGTTCTGGCGCATACAAGCTTGCTACACCTAAAGGAGAGCCCTTGGAAGATCCTATAAATATCATGCACCTAAAACAATTTTATACCTAAGACAGCTGGGTTACCCTATCTTGTAGAAAAATCCAAAAAAGTAAAAAGTTGTCAAAAATACAAAAAAATAGTAAAGATAAATAGTTCATCCTCTGGTGAAAACTACTCTAGGTGGTACCTTGGATAAGTACATTTGGTGAAACCTAGCAACATGCACCATATGTAGAGGGCTTAATCATTATCTACCTTGCATCCTAGTTGCTTTGTACTTCCACCCAACCTATCTGCATATCCAATCCTGACATCCTATCATATCCCATTATCCTACCATCATCCTATCCTCATTTGCTTGGTATATTTTGGTTGAGCATTAGACAATCAAAATCAACCATCTGCGGTCCTGAGCTTTTAATCCTAATCTGAGCTTATGCCATTGATATGTCTATGTTGTTTGACAGTCTTGTGTCATCACCTAAGGTCCTTCACCGTGTCGGTCCTCATTAGGTCTTGTCCTCTCCTATCATCAGTAACAAATTTGACTGGATACACCTTCAAATGACTCCAGTCCTCCTTGTTGGTCATTCCCCTTACTTTTCCAGTATCTGGAATAGTACGGTCGGAAGATTGATGCCGATATGCCCTCACAACTTCCATCCATCTTTTCATGTCATTTCTCCATCCTTTTCCCTTGGTATTTTTTGAACTACGTTGCCACTACACTTTCATGTAGGCAAGGTTGATCATTTGATCCTTTGTTGGGGCTTTAAACATCCATCATCAGTCTCCATTTTCCTCTTTCTGGTTTTATCCATGGTCTTTTATCAAACTATGAGGGCTCTATGCTTTCATGTAGGAAAGGATAATCTATGATCAACCGCTGAGCCCCTAAGTATTTAGGGTGTGTCAATATTATGTCTTGTGTCTCATTTCGTGTCGTCAAGTGTATCCCTATCTAGTTGGTTCTTAACAAGCAAGTTCCACTAGTATCGGGAGATCCAATTAGTCTTGAATATCCCGTGTTACGTTGAACATTTAGTTTAGTTTCCATCTTTGGTCTTAACAATATGCATCCTTCCTAATAGACCACATCAATTCCACCCACTCTCTTGATCTTATGGAAAAGGATGTTTGAATATAAATAGTAGTGTGTATTTCATCTCTCCAATACACATCAGATACATTTGATTCTTTCATCATGGTTCTTGCAACTTCCTATACTATCATTTTTTTCCCTCTCAACTACCCCATTCTACTAAAGGGCTCTTAGAGTAGAAACATGTCTCTTTATGCCATGCTGCTCACAAAATGTATTAAAATCACTAGAAGTGAATTCTCAACCTCTATTAGATCTCAAACACTTGATTTTCAAACTTACTTCATTTTACACTCTTGCTTTGAATACCTTAAACCTATCCAGAGCCTATATTTTCTCTAAGAAAAGAAACCCATGCCATTTGAGTATAATCATAAATAAGAAGCATGAAGTACCTATCACCTTTCAAGCTTCCTGTTCTAGTCAGACCACAAAGATCAGTGTGAACTAACTCCAACATTTTGGTAGTAGAGTTCTCTTTTCCCTTAAAGTTGCATCTTGTCTGTTTCCCCAATTGACAACTTCTGCAAATAGCATTAGAAGGTCTTGTGATTCTAGGAAACCCTCAAACATTTTCCTTTGAATTGATTTTGACCAGATTATCAAAATTTACATGTCCCATTCTCCAGTGCCAGAACCAACTTTCACTTATTTGAGATACAAGGCATTGACCATCAACTCCCTTAAGCTAATAGATGTTTCCATGAGTTCTCCTCCAAGCAGCAACCATATCTCCATTTCTAGATCCTTTTCTGATTTTATAGGTATTATTCTGAAACACAAGTTTAAAACCCTTTCTACACATCTAACCAACACTCAAAAGGTTATGCCTTAAACCCTTCACATAATATACATCATCAATAATATGCACTCCATCAAAACTAATTGAACCTTTCCCACAAATCTTAGCTCCTGAATCATTACCAAACATGACTAAACCACCATCATACTTTTCAAGTTTAGTAAGAACTTACTCTTATCTCTAGTCGTGTGATTAGAAAATCCACTTTCAATCACCCAGTAGTCTTCATCCTGCTTAGCATGGAATGCGGTTACCAAAGTACCTTCCATCCCTTTCTTCGTATCTTCCAAAGCCTTCTTGATTGCACATTTTCTAGGATTAGTAGACACAGATTTACTTTCCAAGGCTAAGAATAAGCACTCACTATCATCAACCTCACTTTAAAATTCATCATGAGAGATTCCAACTTCTTCTTGAACATAGTACAATTTCTTGTATTTATTGTCCTTCCTATCCTTATATTTATAATCCTTGTTCTTCTTATGTAATACTCTATTTGGACATCTTCAAGCATAATGACCAATATTACCACAACTAAAAAATTTATACTTTCTAGTACTTTTCTTCAACTTCCTAGTGAAGTTCGCTTCCAACTCATCATCACCATCACTATTTTGTTCATCTTCAATCTTCATTTCCTTGAATGTCATTTTAGTCTTCTCTTCTTTCTTAAACTTTCTCATCTCAAATGTTGTCAAGATGCCAAATAATTGTTCTAGCGTGTAATTCTTAGGATCATACATTTCTTCAATAACTGAGATCTTATCGTTGTAGCAATCCGGTAGAGTGATCAGGAACTTCTCAATTATATCTTCATCTGATAATTTTCCTCCTTGATTTCTAACTTCATTCGCTTTCAATTCAACCCTCTAAAAGAAGCATGTAAATTCTTTACCTTCTTCCATTTTTAGATTTACAAATCTATGCTTTGTTGCCAGCTTCTTTGTCAATTTCACTCTTTCATTTCTTTCATACATGTCTTCCAACTTCTTCCAGACTTCATATGCAATATCCAAAGAAAGAACCTTAGCTCGCTTAGTTTTAGATAAGCCACTGCAAATAACATACTTTGCCTTCTCATTTTTCTCATAAGCAGAAATCTCATCTACAGTAGTAAGACCACCAGATGGGTATGTATACTTTGTCTCAACATCCTTCTAGGTCTTGAAACCAAGAGAGATAATATATCCTTTCATCCATCACTTCTAGTCATTTTAGTCAGTTCCATCAAACATATGGATCACCAACTTATGAACCATCAAATCTTCCTTAAGTGGTTAAGCTATACACTAAGGAACTAGAGCTCTAATACCAATTGTTAAACAGGTGCAAGACAATTGAGAGGGGGGCATAATCAATTGTCACAAGATTCAAACTTAAAAACTTCAACAAATCAATTCCACAACCACACTATTTTTTTTATTAAGTAAGAACATGAAACAAAAATGACAGAAAGTAAATCAATACAATGAACACCATATTTTTATGTGGAAAACCCAAGGAGGGAAAAACCACAGTGAGGGTTAACTCACAATATAAAGAGATTATAAAACCGAATATAGAGGCTCACTACCAAGGGCTCACTCCTCATAAGAGGACTCATTATCCAAGTACAAAGGCTCACTACCTACAGAAAGGACTCACTATCCAATAGGGAGGATCACTACCTATAGATACAAAAGAGAACAAAAGATCCACCACAACAATTAACACACATCCACAACCTTGAATAAAGGATTGCAAAAACCTTTAGCTCACTACCTTCAAGAATCTAACACAATGAAGAATTGTTGCCTCAACTCACTCACACATACTTCTTCCCTTATAATTTGTGGCGTCCTTTGTCACTTTGCATCTCACTATCATTCAACTCTTCACAATTCATCTTGCATTTATACCATCTTCAACCTTAGAAACTTTCTCCAAGGTCAGCCATAAAATCCTCATTTCATAAATTCAAATTAGGTCAACAACTCAACATTCCCGTGGTGGAAAGGAATAAGAGTGGACCAATAAAATATTTATCCAAGACAAAAAATAATGTATTGAATCAACCACATGCTTCCTTGATTAAATTTTATTCTTTGAATGAAGTGTAAACACTAGGTTGGTCAAACCTAATGAAAACACAAATGAACATTGATGTACATGCTTCCCAATATGAATATGACACATGGATGACATAACACACTTCATTATGCATGAGAATACATCTCATATTCCTTCAAGTACATCCACAACAAATGTGATACACTTCAAACATTGAACACCTTTCACCAATCCTTTCAGATTGTGCAAACACACATTAAAACACTAAAAACATGACTTCCAAACTACGAAACTTCAACCTTCTTTGTTAGGATCTAGTTAACACCTTCAAAAGACATATCTCAGATCTGTAAGATATGAAACAAAATAGTGGGGGATTGTAGAGTAGAAACATTTATCCCAGTCCATAGAATACCAACTCTAGCAAAAAATTTCACACACAGGTGAACATAACTTTCATGTACCATCACACCAGAAGCTAAAATTCAACATATATCACCACAAGATCACCATTAAAAAATCTTCAGATCTACACAAGCATAAGATCAACATAGGAGAAATGCAGAGCACATACCAAAGCACATTATGAACACATTCACCACTCTGACTTCTCTTCTTTATTAACTTTCTCAAAATCACTTGGAAACTCACCAATCCAACACATTTGTAATGACATAAAGATAGCTCCATGTACTCAAAACATCTCAGCAACATCTCAACTATACATGTACAATCTGCAACGTACTGAACTATGTTGACATCAATGACAACATTAATGACAACACCACCAAACTAGCTCATTCTTGCAACAATGACTGACTTTATGTCTTCTATAATACAATTATCATGCATTTCATAGAACAATCATAAATGATTAGTGAAATACATGATCAAATTCACCCTATAAATGCACTGTCCTAGAGTGCAATGAGAAAGAAAATACATTGATGCAACAAAATGGCTTGAAGACCTTTACATTTGATGGTGAGGAGATGTAATTTAAGTTCAAAATGGTATAAAAGCATAGTCGGATTTGTGCCTAAGATGAATGTAAAGTCATTCAGAAAAAAATGCATTTTTAAATATCAGAGCATACTATTGCAGTGTTAATGAGTAGGAATAGAGAGGCATTTTGAGATATAATGGTCTTGTGTCCTATGGAATGGAAATAGGTCACATTATAACATGAAAAAATCACTCTTGAATTTGCACAAAAGAATAGTACAAGAGTTCAATCTGGATAGCCATCATGCTATGAGAAGTAGTGAACTAAATAGTGTCATGGAAGTGCATTATTTATTTTGTATTTATATACAATGCTCATGCTACAGTTACTCGAGTTACAAAGTGGAGTCTTCTAGAAATCACAAGTAATGGGCCCGTAGCCAAGATGCTGAAAATATGTAAAAACAGTGCATAGGGATTTCAATATACAAACCCTTAACCATGTATGCAAATGAGAAAAGCCTTTATTGTGTATAATGCAAGGAAAAATGAGTACACAGAAGAGTCTATGGCCGTGGCCACAAGGGTATTGTGAGTCCTTGCATTTACAAATAGTAACCTCAAAGTGTATGCAAAGGACCAAGTTTAGGGTATTAAACTTTGGGTTTCCATGAGATAAATATGAATGAATCATTCATATTATAATCTTGCACGACCTTATCATAGTAAGGGTGATCACGAACCCGCTAGTCACTACTACTTGGCATTATAGACACTAAAATTTATCCTATGCTTGTGACTCTTAATTTCTTAATAATTCTTTCATCTTCATAATTAAATAATTTTAATTATTTAATTATTTCCTATGACCATATATCCTCTATTCATTAAATAATTTCAATAATTTAATTAATTCATTCCCATCTTTATTTCCCTTTGATTAATTAAATAAATATTATTTATTTAATTACATCAAGTTAATTAAACCTATTTTCTTTCTAAAAAAAAAAAGGTTTTCTTATTTAATTTCCTATGTCACTTTCCACTATGATTAAATAATTATTTTAATTATTTAATTATTCATTGGCCTTTTTCTCTCTTTAATTAAATAAATCTTTATTTATTCAATTTAATCCAATATCCTTGAATTTTGAATTAAAACCATTATTTAATTCAAAATGATGATTCCTCCTTATCACAGTCTTATATAATTAAATAATATTTTTATTATTTAATTAGTCATTAATCACTTAAGTCTAGATAAGATTTGATTATCTTCTAATAGATAGTTTTATCTATGTCAATCTTATCTTCTACATGCAATCCTCTATTAATTAAATAACTTTAATTATTTAATTAATTAATTCTTACCTTCATTGTCATAATTAAATAATGTTAATTATTTAATTATTTTCAAAATTCATTCATCCTCTATTAATTAAATAACTTTAATTGTTTAATTAATTCATTTTTATCTTTATTCAATCTTGATTAATTAAATAAATATGATTTATTTAATTATGTCACTAAATTACATTTATCCCCTTTCTCAAACTGAATATATTCTTATTTAATTTATTTCTATCACACTTTCGACTATAATTAAATAATCATTTAAAATTATTTAATTATTCTTTAACCTTTTCTTCTCCAGTCAATTAAATAAATCTTTATTTATTTAATTTAATCCCCAAAATTTGAATGTTGAATTAAATTATTATTTAATTCATACAAAGAATTATTCTTCACATATTCTTCTATAATTAGATAGTCTCTCTGTTATCTAATTAGGCATTTACCACTTAAGTCAAGATTTAATTAAATTAGTTTTTAATCTCTTGTTTTAATAACTGGTTATTTCTAATGAAGAGACTTTCTAGTTTAATTAGTCAATTATCTTGTTTTATTCTTCTACATGCATACATTTATTAATTAATTCATTCGTGCATTCGAATAAATCATCTTGTCACATTCTAATTCTATCCTACACATGTGATCTCTATTCTTCTAATTTTGAATAGTCACAACTAGAGATTAATTATTTTTTTGCCTCCGAACACTCATGTGTAGCTGTATTAACTCAACGAGGAGAAGAGTTAGAGGAGAGGTCAGTTGCTTTCATGAGTTCTCCATTCAAAAATGCAAAAATCAGATACCCACCTCTTGAGAAGCAAGCTTTTGCACTCGTTTGGGCTATCAAGAAATTCATACATTATATCCTTCGTAGTTAGATTATTGTTGTAGTTCCTGACGCTGCTGTCAAGTCTCTACTAATGCAGAGTGAACTGGGAGAAAGAAGCGGGAAGTGGATGGCCATCTTGCAAGAGTTTGATTTAGAGATACACCCTATGAAACTTGTTCAAGGTTTGGGTCCATCTAAATCTATGGCTGATGCTGGTAACAATGTTATTTGTCAACAATATACTACTCAGTCCTTCTCAAATGACCCGTGGTATGCTGATCTTATTTGTTTCATGCTCAACAATCATTGTCTAGAGGGAATGAATTCTACTCAAAGGAGAGACCTAAGAATGAAGAGTTCTCATTATATGTTCAAAGGAGGGTTGCTATATAGGAGAAATTTTGAAGGACTATACTTAAGATGCCTTGATCATCAGGAGGCCAAGCAAGTGATCTCTAAATTTCATGGGAAACATGGCACAAGTCATGGCTTTGCAGATTCTTTGGCACACCAGATCCTTAGGTCTGGTTATTATTGGCCTTATGTATTCAAGGACGCACATCAACATGTGAGAACATGTCACACGTGCTAGGTTGTTGCACCAAGGGTATGTCACGCAGCCATGCCATTGTAGCCCATCTACGAGGTGAGGCCCTTTGCCCAATGGGCACTGGATTTCATTGGTGTTATCAACCCAAACTCTACTATAGGGCATAAATTCATCTTGACTGCTACTGACTACTGCATGAGGTGGACAGAGGCTATACCTTGCAAAACCAACACAACAGAGGTAGTGATCAAGTTCCTCACCGAATGCATCACTACAACGTTTGGGGTACCTTTCGCTCTGGTATGTGATAATAGCTCTAATTTTTCTTCTGTCGAGTTTATTTCTTGGGCCTATGATCACAAGATTGTCTTGAAGTATTCGTCAAATTATTACCTGCAAGGAAATTGAGTTGCAGAGTCAACCAATAAGAATCTCATAGGGGTGATTAAGAAATTGTTAGAACATAACCCTAGAGATTGGCACACCCAGCTTAGATTCACATTATGGGCAGATAGGACTAGGATTAAGGTTGCGTTAAACACCTCACCATTCAAGCTGGTATATGGCCAAGAGCCTACCTTTCCTATCCATCTACAAATATCTATCCTTGAATTCATGCAGAAATTTTACTCTAAGGACAATAGGATAGAAGTCAGATTGGCCGCTTTGTTGAAATTAGAAGAGGAGAGAGATGCCACCTTGCATCAATTCTTTAGGAACCAGGCTGTTGTCAAACGTTGGTTTGAAAAAAGAGCAAAAATCAAGGCCTTTAGGATATTAGACCTAGTGCTGCTGTGCGACAAAGCTAGTGAAAAGAAGGGCAGCCACCAAAAATTTGACAAACTTTGGCTGGGTCCTTATCAGATTGCTGAGATCTTAGGAGAAAATGCTTTCCGATTGAGTAGTTTAACTAGAGAACCTGTCCCCTTTCCTATCAATGGATAGTTTCTTAAACACTATTTTGAATCATGAAGATTAGCATTTTGCTAGGTGGTGTGTTTGTATAAATAATTTCTGGTTGTAAATAGTCCCTATGTATATTTTGTTGTTCTTTGTGTAAATAGTTCACTTTTTGTTTGTTCTCTTCTCTTGCTCTTTGAGTTTTCTTTGTTCTTTGTTTTCAATTTTCCTTCTTCTTTGAGGTTGATATGTTTCTTTCCCTTTTTGAAGTGATGGGTTGTTATCTGAAGCATGCTTTGGTCATTAGGAGAGAAGTGGTTTAGATATTTTTAGGTTTCCTAATTGGATGATTTTGTCCTCAATTCGTTGTTTCATGCTTGTTGCCAATAAAAGTTGTGGAAAGGTTTGAAACAAGGTGCCAAGTAGGTAACCTTCATCAGCTCCCCTGAATCTGTCACAAATTATCAAGATCATTTCCTCTTATAAGGGGTATATTTGTCCTAGGACTATGGTGTTGTAAGATTTGAGTGAAAAATCCAATCTCCCAAGTGATGTTATGAGGTCCATGGTAGTTTTCAACCTAGATTAGATGTTAAACATTTGACATTCAAAAGAAAAAGTAGAATTAAAAAAATATATATTTTGAGCTCCAAAAGAAAATAAAAGAATTATCAAAAGAAGAGGAGTCAATATGAATGGGTGATTCCAATATCTCTATCGGGGCTATGGATGCCTGTCTGGAAGTAGAGCAATGCTGTGAAAAAACTAGAGGTATCTCCGTCGGGGCTATGGACGCCTGACTAGCAGTAGAGCAATGCCCAGGATATCATTGCACAAAGGAAATCAACTCATGTAGCTCAAATCCTGCACATTGTTGTTTGAAAGATGAGGAAAACTTTATAAAAGAGTGATGCACAATCAAGCACACACATAGATTCAGGGGTAGCCGTTGATTGACTTACATATAGGATTCTAGCTCTACCTTGCTTGAAATAGCTGACCCAACTAGAGTTGTAATGTTCATGAACTAGAGTTCTGGGTAGCTGAATCCTTCAGATTCATGAAAATGGTTATGTGATAGGTCGAAATGGAGCGTTAGAAAACAAGAAACAAGTAGAAGAGTGCAAATAAACAACTTAAAACAACCTACACCTCAAGATTAGCCTAAGTTGGAAACAATGCAAGACAAAGCAACAAAATGGAACGTTATACCTTGTGTTGAGTTGATCCTTTGGTTGGCCCTTCGATCTTTGGTGTGTATGCTCCTTGGATGGCAAGTAGATGCAAGCTAAATGGTGTTGTGAGGATGAGTGCAAGTGGATGAAACAAGAAAATGGCTAAGTATAAGTTGAGAAATAAAATTGCAAGAGTTTGGTAAGCAAAATGATCTCCCTAAAATGAGAGAAAAGAGGGGGTATTTATAGGATTTTTGAGAGTTCCTAGGGGAAATGGAGGGTCAAGATTGAGCCACCAAATATCAAGATGTAGGGCTAAGGTGAGTTGAGAACTCACAAGCCCTCACATCTTGACATGTGGCATGTGAGATAGCCCTAAAAGATGAAGTGGACATGAGGTGGAAGGAGAAGGACATGACATGGAGAGGGGTACAAAGTACCTTGGGATTGGACAAGATCTCCTCATAAAGGAGGTCCTTGTCCCCATGTGGGTGAGAGGACATGTGAGGAATTAAAAATTCCTCAAATATTCTCATGGGGAGATGGGAAAGAATAAAGAATAAGTGAAGGACATGTGGGGAGAAGTGAAGGAATTAAAAATTCCTTGTGGGTGCTTTGGGGGAGTAAATGTGAATTAAAAATTCACATAGGGAAGTGGAGTGCCTTGTCCAAAAGGAGAAAGCCTTTAATAAGGTTGACTCAACGACATATGCCATAAATAGGATGAGGATTAGGTTAGGCTAATCAAATGATTAAGGTTGTGCAAGTACTCAGTTAGATGGACTAATGACTCATTAGAAGCAAGTGGGAGATTATGGAGGATGTGACCTTAATGATGATTAAGGGTGTGCACATGCTAACCCTAGTTAATTAGAAGAGGATGAAGTGATTAAAATGGATTAGGGATCAACTTGCAAAAGTTGGAGGATGTGACCATGAGATAGAAAAGAGGAATTAAAAATGAATTTTGATTTAAAAGGGGAATATGACTAGATTAAATAAAAGGGGATATTTATTTAATTTAGAGGATGAAGAGGGGTAAAGTATTAAATTAAATACTTTAGGACCTTTGTGCAAGATGGAGGGTATTAATTAAACAAATGGCTTAATTAATACTGACAGAGGGGATGGGTGACCGGATGAACAAGGAGACGCGTTTGATCATATGGAAGTGATTAAATTGGACGTGTACAGGTTAAACCATTTTCCCAGTCGAGTCACCATTTGTTATGCCTTGCATAACAACCCCATTTTATTCTCAATTAAAATAGGTCCCCCTTTGTCTTTTCCCTTTGGCCTTTGGTTTTCTGCCTTAGGCATTTTCTTTCTGAAGTTCTGTCGGAGGCAAAATAGGAACCAATACCGGACTTGGAAATTCCTTCTAAGTTCGAGTCTTGTTCCAACCCTAGTTCCAGTTCTGATAGACCTTGGTTTTCGTTTCTTTTGTTCTTTGTCAGAGTCAGGTCCAGGACCAAGTTCGTAATATTGAACTTTCTCAAGTTCCTCATTTTGGTCCCGTCCCGAGTCTGACCCCGCCTTTTCTTTGCTCTTCGTTGGTCTTTGTCGTTTTGTGTCCTTTGCCTTGGGTTTTTTCTTTTCGGCCTTGGGCATTTTGTTTCTTGTGTTTTCGCGGGCCTGGAACCCGAATGAAGTCTGAACTTGGAACTTCTTCCAATCTCCATTTTTGTTCCTTCCTTGGACCCGGTCCCGCTACTTTGGTCTTTTCTCCCTTGCGCGTCTGTTCACGTGGTTCCACTTGTCCTGTTCTTTTCATTTTGTTTCTTTTTCCTTTATCGTGGGGTTGTCCTCCCCCTTTCCTCGTTCTCTTTGTTTTCCTTTCTTCCTAATCTTTTGGATGGCATCAGAGGCGGGTTTGGAATGAAATATGAACCCAAAACTTGGAGAAGTTTTTGGTTCAAATTTTGGTTCCAACCCTAGTTTTTCCTTGTTCCTCACTCTGCTCCAGCTTCACTCGTGCTTTGTTCCCATCCTTTACGTTTTGGGTTTTCTCATGGACACGGATCTGGGATGGAGTATGAACTGGGAAGTTGTGATTACTTCCATGGCATGTTCCCATCCCAACTCCAGTATTGAGTCTAGTTTTCTTAGACCCCCGCTAGTTTTTGGGGTGAGGGATGTTGTTTGTGGGTCGTATTTTGTCCTAATCCCAATTCTGCCAGGATTCGTCTAGTTTTACCCTCTCGTCCCTTGTTAGTTTTGGTCCTGGTTTTGCCAGTTTTAAGGAGTGTGTTCCCATTCAGTTTTGACCCCGCCTCCATTAGTTTTATGTTTCTTTTTGATAAAATTGGAAGCATGATAAATAATGATATATCTTACTTTCCTTTGGGAACTAATGGAGACCTTGTTTTGTAGGATCCAATCGTGTGCATGAGGATATTTCTTAAAGATCTGGATGAAAGGTCTTGCCGACCGCCTTTAGATGGGTTCTTATATCACCATAATGTTCTCTTTCTACCAAGAAGTCTCACCGAGGAAAGAAAGTCTCACCGACTAGCAAAAAGATCAAACACTTCGATGGGAGATATTGAATTCGGGATGAAGTCTTGTTGAGAGCCTAATGTCTCACCGACATAGTGCCAAGAGTCTATCAGGTGTCTTCGGTGAGAGAATCAATGTGTTACAGTGACAAAGGGATGGGCTAGTAAATATTTTTCCAAGGCATGGGGTGTCTATAGGACATCTTCCCGATAAGGGGAGGTTACAGCGAAACACATAGAATGAAGCGGCATCGGCAAAGGGTTATACTTTCACCACAGGTTCATGGCGATGAGTGAAGGTCACACTGAAAGAATGAAGTGAGCCCACCGAGAAAGAAAAGGAACTCACCAAAAGGAAAAGCATTTTCCAAAAGGTCCTGGCGACCAATTGAAGTCTCACCGAAAGGGCTTGGCTTCGGTATATGGAATGAAGATCGACAAGATGTCTCACCGATACCAAAGGGTCTCACTGATAACAAGATGGGCTTGGCCAAGGATCATGCCTTCGCCATAAGGTCTTGGGAAAGCAAGAAAGTCATGCCAAAACATCAATAGAAGCTAGCGCGAGCGGGTCAACAAAGGATGTCGGGGAGACTCCAAAGAAAACAAGGGTTTCGCTATGTGGTCTCAGCGACCGTCTCATGTCTTGCCTATAGTGGCAAATCCACCAATGAAGTAACATATCGTTGTAGCTCTTGGCACCCACCATGACATCTTGCCAAAGGCGAATGTCCTACCGACCAAAAGAGGGGGCCACTGAAAGAAATGAGAGCTTGCTGAGAGGATGCAATTTTGCCATCTCGTCTAGCCGAGAGGAAGCAGTCTTGCCAAGGGTCCTTCTAAGATCGGTATGATCTCCATGGCTCACCAGAACCTCTCACCGACTGGCCCATGCTACACCGACGAACTTGTAGAAGAGTGAATCTAGAGCGGGAAGAGTGCGAAAGGAAGAAGATAATGCTTTGATTCAACTGGACAACTGGTATCTACTGATAGAGGAAGATCAGCATTAATGGCGATATTTTGGGGCACTCAAAGTAGCTTCGTTGGATTTCAAAAATGGACACGGAGGCCAGAAATAAGTGTAGCAGCTGTAAAAGATCTACAGACCTTTCCAGGAGGCAATCTTCACCGACATGAGACAACAAGGATTTAGATTTATTGTAGAGTTAACTTTTGTTAAAGATCTGGGCGCTGACTCTCTAGAACAACGAGATATTTTGTAAACCCTAAAAATAGGTGCCAACATTGTTCTAGGGAGAGGATGTATATATGGCATTCTTGCCTCTTTGTAAAAGGTTCCATAATTTTAGTGTTACGGACTTCTAGGTTTAGAGTACTATTTTAGAGTTAGAACTATTAGAAGTTAGTCAGCTAGCAGAAGGAGATCGAGTTGCATCTTGATTCTCAATAATGAGAGCTTCTCTTGCCTTCTTGGTTAGTAGTTAGATTTTGGTATAAGCTGTAATGTATTTTCAAAGTTTTTCTAGTATAAATGGAAGCAGTTTGAAGACATAGATTTCTCTATACACTGGTGATTGTGCTAGATTTGTAAATGTTGCTTATCTGTCTCACCCACAATAGAAGCAACCAGATTCGAATCCACTTCATATTGTGTTCCAAAACAGCATTTATCTCAAAGTTAATCATTTGATTTTGAAGGCTTTCAAGGAATGAAATCACATTTTATGTTTTACTTAAATGGTAGTTTATAATTAGTTGTTAAAATCAGCACTGTGAATGAATGATACTGTGTTAATCACAAGTTAATTATGTTCTTCAGTTTTAGTTAGTAAATTCCTTGAAGTTATCAAGTCTAGTTAAGGTTGGATGAACTATTGTTCTTTTCTATTTCAAAACCCTAATCCATCTTTTTATATTTCTTTAAAACCCCTGGTTAGTATAGGATTTACTTCATGTTTGATCTTAGAGCAATCCAGAAGCCCAACACCAGCAGGCCCCTTGAATATTACTGTTACATTGGCCACTGAGCAACATCAGCACAGTTGAGACCCAACTACCAAGACCTTGGGAGCTAAGGCATCCATGTGCTGCCTTTCTCTTTCAGGATAAGCAGAGTAGCAATACTCTGTTTAGCATTATTGTGGTGCCAAAATTGCCGTCAACACATCCCTAAGCATGAATTCCTTGTAGAGTAGCTTCTCGTACTAGCATTCGAGGTACCAAAGTCTAAATTTTTGTGCAAAATCGTTGGTCCTGGTGATCCCTGGCATCATGAAATATACACCTACCTGATACTATGAGTCCTCCCTACCGATATCACCCTTAACCTAAAAAGGAACTTTGTCAAGAAGTCATCCTTCTTTGTTATCTTAGGAGACACTCTATATCGTAGGAGTATTGAAGGAACCTTGTTATGATGCCTAAACATTGAGGAATATTTGACTACTTTAACCGATGTACACAATTGAATTTTTGGTTCACATTCAAGTGGTATGACCTTGGCTAAGAAACTATTGAGGACCGGGTACTACTAGGCTACAATGGAAAGAGAAGTTCATGAATATGTCAAGAAAATCCTACAATCTTAGTAGCATGGGGATCTCATCCATGCACCAACTTAGGAGCTCCACCCAATCATTAAACCCTATCCCTTTTCACAATGGTGGATTGATCGCATTGGTAAAATCACCCCCACCTCATTCAGTGGACATAAGCTCATCATCATTGCCATAGAGTATTTCACAAAGTGGGTAGAGGCTATTCCCATGACTTACAGGAAATCAGATATCCAAGTTCATCCTAAACTATCCTATTTTCCGCTATGGTGTCCCTCAAGCCATTATATCATATAATGAGACACCTTTCAAAAACTAGGATGTTTGAGACCTATGCCAAAAGTTCAATATCCAACATCACATTTCTACTCCATACTACCCCCAAGGAAATAGCCAAGCTGAGGCTACCAATAAAACCATTTTGAAAATCCTAAAGAAGACCGTCAATGAAGATAGTCATGATAGGAACTTGTAGTTAAATCCCGCCTTATGAGCCTACCAGAAAAGTATTCACACACTAATAGGTGCAACCCCATTCTCCCTGGTCTACGAATCAGAAGCCATACTCCCCATTGAGATCAAGCTCCCATCCTTGAGAATATCATTGCAGAATCTCATCACTGATGAAGAATATTGGGTATCATGATTGAACAAGCAAGAACTACTAGATGCGCGGTGCATGGATGCCTTAAACCATTTGCAAGTCTACCAAAATCGTCTCAAGTGGAGCTACAATAAGAAGATCAAGATTTAGACATTCTAAGTCGGAGAGCTTGTATTGGAGGAAAATAAAAAAAATGTACCAAATCCAGATAGCAAGGGAAAGTTTGAACCCAATTGGTTGGGACCCTTCATTGTCACAACAAGCTACAAATCAGGGGCATATCAACTATCTATGCCCAAAGGTGAGCCTCTGCAGGATCGCATGAATAGATCATGTTGGGTCTCAAAAATGCAGGTGACAAATCCTAAGAGGATGTTAAGCTCTATGATCAAACTTGCAACATTTTTAAACCAATAGATGGAGTTAACCTATATGGTTGATAACTCCCTGCAGTTCAAGCTCAGCTAGACCTAGGTGGGTGGACCTTTATAATGATGCAGATTAGAGGAACGTATGATTTGGTTGAATTGATGGATCTATCTGTAGTGGAAAATAGTGTGGGATAGATGAAAGCTTATTAAATACTCCTACTTCTAGTACTGAATTTGAAATGTGAATGTTTGAACAAGATTTTATGGAATTCTAAAATGAAAAGGGTAATACCAGTGCCTACTCATATTGGGCTAATGGATTCAAGAGGTGAATGATACGTGACTTACATGTTGGCTACAATTTGAATTGCTTGGTATTTGTGACTGTTTATACCTTGTATAAATGTGCAAAAATGTAACTATCAAACTCTTCTTATCAATCCAATCAATCCTATTAGGTTATTGTGACTTACTTAAAAGGATTTTAACACTTCCTTCAAGAAGAAACCAATTAAAAAGAATCACACAATGACAACAAATGTGTATTGACAAACCAAATACTTCTTATTTGAATAACAAGATAGAACCAAACTGGAGATAGTATGATAATTTTATCAATTATAGGGCTCTTCTTTAATGATCCAAGTGATACTCCCAGATTACTGTGATTTATTAAAAGGATATTTAATTCCCTGAGAGAAACCAATTAATGAAACCACACAAAAACAACAAATGTATTTTGATAAATTGAGTTCTCACACTCCAATTTAAATAATGTGAAAGCACCAATCTAGAGACAACCAAATAATCAGATATTAACAATAAAAAATTGACACCAGTGTTGGACCACTAATTTATGCATTCTTCTCCATTAGATAATTTCAAAAGATTTTGCAATACATAACATAATGTTATGTTAAGACAACTGATCAACCTATCCAACTACCTAACTACTAATTCTAATGCTTATTTTTTCTTCATTTGATTTCATCTGGCATATGCACATTATATCTTCTAAGGTTATGACCCTTTACTCGCTCTTCTATTGCAACGCTTCACTTTATTTTAATTAACCGCCTTCAGAAAATTAAAATACTTTAACTTTAATCCTCATCTTTTTGAAAATTAATTTAATAATAATCTTCCTTTGTTGGAAATTTTCACTTCACTTTTTACATGTATGTATCTTCAATATGTTCTTCAGGTAAAAATAATTATCCCTTTTAACTCCCTTTGCATTTGCCTCCTCGTGAAATTTAATTATGATTTATTATCATTCATTATATTCTCACATCTCTTTTACCTATACCATATTTAAAAATGTTCTTTCAGTAGAAATCACCCACATCTAACCCCCTTGGTTAAAATATTTCATATTTCGATCAAAATATTTTACTTTAGAAACAAAATACTCTATTATCCACCTTTATTCAATAAGTCTTCACTCTTGTATTATTCCCACAATTTCACATTTAAATCTCTTCTTCATTTTTACCCATATTGTATCAATAGCACCCATTCTAATATTTATATCTACCCTTAATATTTTGTAGTGACTTGCCTTATCGAAGAGACTTATACTCTTCTTTGTCAATATTAATGTATCTCCCCGATGAAGTAAGCACTATCAACCTATTGGTGGGACTTCTTTTTAACTCTTGCTAATACATTTAAGTATCCCCAATGTAATTTACATAGGGCTATCAGTGAGACTTCAAAGTTTGAAATGAATCCCAGCGATACAGCTGGTCTCTTTGATGAAGTTTTACTTTGCTCACTCGCTACCTGGCCTTAGGGTTCCTTCTCCTAGCACTGTACCTACTACTATTCTTTGAACCTCTTCTCTATGTATATTTTTCATCATATGAAATTACAAATCTCAACTCTATGATGTTTGGAATTTCGCAAGTGACAATCTTTGCATAAAATTCATTGAATCCTGCCAACAATTGGTAATTGCATATGAAGTGAGATTCTAGGTACATTTTTCATTTCTTTTGATTCTTGTCATGTTGAGTATTTGACACAATAAAAGACATTCCTGTTATTTTGTGTAGGGATTGGCTTTGTAGACGTCATCGTGAAAGTGTATCATGTAATTTGTGGGCACCAAAGAATTGAAGGCTATTTCTTTTTTCCCTAAAAGTTCCTTGCATCCACTATCTACTCTAAAAACTTTGATTGCAATTTTCCTTCATATATGTATTAGTTTTTTCTTCAAATTGTTTTTCCTCAATGGCTTTTTTTTTGACAATGTTATTGAGGATTTATCGTATTTTTCCCACAAGAATTCTTTCTAAAGTTTCACATCTTTAGTCTTTTGACTTTACCCTCAAAAGAACTCATATTCACTTTCATAGTTTGTTTCAAGTCTTGTATCTGTCTCTTCTAGCCATACTTCTAAGAGGTTGATTTCACTTTGTGAAGGATCTTATTAAGCCTGATCATGCTCTTCCTATTCATAAATTGTAGCTTTGAACGCTCTCTGCACCTTAATAGTACCATTTAGGCAAATCTCCCATCCTCCTTGGAACAAAAAGTGTTAAATAAAAATGATTTCATCCAATGAGCATCTTAGGTTCAATTTTGTTTTGGGCGTTGATGACTCTATAAATACAATTCTATTCCTCTTAAATATCATTGGATTTGTTTCTTACAATAGGTGAATTTGGAAGATAAAGTCTAAGCACATTATAATCATTAGCTACTTCCATTGGTGGGAGATAATTTTTTTATTTTCTTTCATATGCAAAATTAGATTCTTCTGACTTCAATCCTGGTTGAAACCTTTCCATAGTATGATCTTTGCAAGAACATGAATCCAATATATTTTGCAAAATAATTCCATGTAAAGATCTCTCCCATTAGTTCATTGCATTGTTAAATGGAGCTCTCAATATCAAGTTTTTGAGATTGGGGTTTTGCAATAGATTCTCTCCAGTTCTTGGCAATTACTTGGCCTTATTCATCCTTTCAATTTTATTTTTAGTTTCATGAGTGATTATGTCTACACCAATTATGGAGTGAGAATATGTATGACCAACTCCATTTTCCATTTGTATGTAATTGGAAAGAACAAAAATGTGCCACATGTGTAAGCACTACATATAGTAGAACAATACTGACATGCCATAAACTGCACATTTTTGCACTTAGTTGTTTGTTAAATATTGCTCCTGTGGGAATTTGGAATGAGAATTTTGAAGTGGGTTTTTGTCAAAATTTTACTTTCCATCATTTTGTATTGCAGTTAAAGCAAGTTAGGTAGCCTCTAGAATTTCCCTAGAAAGTTGATCAAAAGATCTTTAGAAGGAAAGAAAATGCACCAACATGTTGAGATGTGATAGGAGAGTATGCTCATCAAACAATTGGTCATGAATTTATTAGGACTGAAAATTGTTAGTGCTCAAAGTTGCTTATTTATCTTTTTTTGAAAACCGCCACTATCAAACTCAACTAAAACCCACCAACTTCCCCTTTTCAAAAAATATCAAATCTAAACCTAGGAAGGTATAACTTGGAGGATTGGTTCATTTAGGATCCATGAATACATATGAAAAAGGGTTTATCATTAATATTCTTCATTCACAAGATATCAAAAGTCAAACTTGACCCCTTTCAGTTGCTTTGGAAATGCAGTATTCAAACAAGGTAAAATCCATTTGGTTTTGGCTTTGAAAAAATACCAAATGATGTCCTAAAGATTTGAAAATTGACATGGATGCACATTGAAATAGGGAGAATCTAAAGCACAAATTGATTTATCTTGACAATCTTCTAGTTGATAAATATTGTCTCTCAAAATTGACCTACTTGGTAGATTTTACTGTGTAAACAACAAACCTTCGTAGAACCCATCAACTTGGTATTTTGAAATCTTGTCAAAACTAATTGTACGAAGTTGACATATGGTATGCACATTCACATATGTCAGATAAACATACTTGCAAGGTGATTTTTTGTGAAATTGCATTGGCTTCATTTGGTGATTTTTCAAAGTGGGTCATTTGAGAAGATTTTCCAACTGTACTTTTGAGTTCTAAAATCAATTTTTTTTTTCCTCATGGGAACCTAAAATTTTGCAAAACATTGCATGAAATTTTAGGCTCCAATAGCTCCCATCTAAGAAAAAATTATGCATAAACTTGCAAGGTATAAATCCAAAAATACAAAAAAAATCAAAAAATTAAAAAAATTAAAAAAAAAATCAGAAAAGGGATTGAAAAAAATAAGGAAAAAATCATCCTCTAGTGAAAACCACTTCGGTGGCACTTTGGGCAAGTACCTTGGTGAAAACCTGGAAAATAGATGCCTTGTGTAAATAAGCACTCTCCATCTATCATGATCTCTACGACTTGTTCTATATCATTTCATCCATCACATTTCATATCTCCATCCATCACCTATCTACATCTGCATCATAACTTGATCTTGTGTTTGTATCATGATCCCTCCTAGTACTACTCGGCCCATTCCTAAGGTCATTTTTTCTTTCCTATATTGGAGTAGTCTATTCCATCACGTTGGGGGGCATGTCCCTATACCTACATCAGATCAGATTTGTGTATATTCTTGTAGTCTTCCTTAACACCAAAAAAACCAAAAATATCAAAACATAAAAAAATCAAAAAACATTCATAAAATCAAAAAATTTGAAAACATTCAAAACATGTCGAAATTCCAAAATAGGTCAAAAGTCAAAAAATTTAAAAATAGAGTCATCATGTTGAACTATGGGTCTTTGAGCTCTAAATGTAGTAGAGGACATCATCAATGTGCCCCCGAGACACTTAGGCTAGTCCTTTAGGGGTTTGTCATAATAAACTAGCAATCCATTTGTTCATATCTTCATCAATTAATGATTTTGTGTCAGTCGAACTATGTGGTCTCTGTGTGTATAACGTAGGAAAGGCTAATCTTTGATCAACTCCCGAGGCCCCTTGGATAGGTCTTTAGGTTAGGTTCTTGGTCAAAATCTTAGAAAACACTAAAAAACTAGAAAATTTAAAAATCAAAACATTCGTAAAACATCTTGAAAATACCAAAAACAACCTCAAAACATTTCAAAACACCAAAAAGATCCAAATATTTGAAAAAAATCCATCCATCTCATCTCGCTTTCACCCGCAATAAATATCCACTCACAATAAATCAATCATCACCTTCAACCTTCAGTGAAATAGTCAGAAAGAAGTCTAGCATATTGAAAGTGAAAACTCAAGTGTCAAGGTATCAAGTCTAGGTCAATAGGTAAACAAGTTGGTCAACTATTGGTACTAATAGCCCATCATCTAGTTTTTCCCAAATCATTTGATAACATCATGTCCTAGGATGCATCCTTCCTACAATGGACATTGACATTAGGAATCACCATAGTTGTCTTGACTAGTCACATGAAGAAAATTAGCTTGTTTGTTTACTTGATTTTTGTTTGTTGATTTATCTTATTGATCTCATTCCCATAGCCTCTTGATGATTTCTAATCAAAACGATTTAGAGAGAAAGGAATGGGACAACAATCATTATCTTTTGTCTACTGTGCTTGTTGGATATTCTTATAATATAACCTTGGTCATGTGTGCTTTGTTTGGTTTGTAGGGAGGGTGTTTTAGGTGTCTTGTTGACCACATAGGAAGGCTTTCCTTTCTATGTTTTGGTCTAAGATGTTTGAAATATCTAAGCTATGTTTTCAATAGGGTTTCGTATGCTAGGTGTGAACAAGAGTACTCCTATATGATTGTCGATTCAAAGTCCATCACACTAGGTGCAACACCATCTCGGTTCGTTATACCTCGATGCATTGTACCAATGTGTGTTATCAAACATAAGGTAAGTAAGCTCTTTTAAAATCCCAATTGCTGATAAGCGAAACATCATCCATGTCTCATGATAATCTCTAATAAAGTCTTGTCACATCATAGACTTGCTGGATCCTCTTGTCATCATCTTATTTCTTATTTTTTCTCTCCATGCTAACATGGTACCATGATAGTTAATCAAACACCACCAACACATCCATCCTACATCTACAAACCATCAACATACTGCATTTCATATCATGTATAATAGGAAACATCAATCATCTCGCATGCATATGCATTCTCATCATTGCACAATATATATTGGTTATTCTAAGCATCTCATAACCATACATTTGCATCGATTACATAAATCATATACGCATCGTCATATCATTCATACATGCATCAGCATATTATACATAAAAATGATACTGAAAAAGAAAAGGAGCATATCATAACATCTCATAATCATAGCATATGACGTCATACATATCACATGCATTGCATCATCATTGAAGATATTTAGGATAATATAGATTTGTTATTCTCAGCATCTTAGTTCATCTCATTAACATCATCCATTTTGCATAATATAGATCTGTTAGTCATAAAAATTTACATCCATACTGCATCCATACATCATCATCATAAAAAGTGCATAGAGATAACACAAAAAAAAATGCACCCATAACATCCATAAACATCTGCATAATCATCCATCACATAAAGTGAAAGCCATACATCATATAGAATCACATTTCATATACATAAAACATCAAGTGCATCCATCTATACAGAATAAGTAGAGTAGACACATCTTATAATAAATTGATCATATCATATATATCACCATAAAATCATCACTATCATGGTACTATATATGACTCAAGTGTGTATATCAATTAGTGTACAATGCCCACAAGGCTATCAAAAACAGAGCCTGTGAGTCTCAAAAGGAATTGAATCCTATGATAAAAAAATTGTGTGTGGTAGCTAGCCCCAATGGATACTCCCCTCTCCTACATTCCTCTTTGGTTGGTTCTCTAGCTGCCTATAACCTATCTGCTGAGAAAAAATTGGTACCCAAGCCACTGGAGGCACTACCTACTGATAATGCAACTTGTAGTACTTTGCCTCTCTGATAGCATCATGGTACATCCATGTAGGAATTGTCCTCCCCTAGGTAGAGGTATCCATGGTCTCTAACAACTTCCTCCGACTAACCTCCTGGGCCAGCTACAACTTTTTTGCCTATCATTGTTGATGCTCATGATCTCTCTCTCTATAGTGAGGGCCTAGACCTACTGTCTAGCCTGGTCCCTCTCTTTTCTGAAAACCTACACCTATGCCTATAGCCCTTGAATCTACCATTGTAACTGCTATATTTGGGCATCATGTGGGTCTAGCTAGGGTGGTTGATCATGATGTCCATCCCTTTGCTAGTCTCTTAGGGCATCCCTTTGTTGGTCCCTCAACTGATCTAGCTAATGGGGAGGTTTCCCATCTCCCCTAGGAACTTGTCCCACCTATACCCTCCTATTCATCCTTCCTCAAGGTCTCCTATGTGGAAGTGCTACCCCTAGAACTATCAATCAAAGTGGGGATTTGAACCAATCATCATAGGCACATGTAGTACCTATATCTGCCTATCCCTAAGCATAGGCCCATGGCCTAGCCACCAACTTCCTAAAGCAATCAACCAAGTCATATGTTGGAATTTTCCATCCCCATGTGGTCTCTCTGGATGAGCAAGTGAAGATGGCCACATAATGATCATCGGGCTGATCCTGAATATCTTTGAACCGTTGGGATACCTTGTTTGGCAGGTATCACTCTATGATCATGTGCTTACGCCCCTACATCAATCCTGGTGGGAATAGAAGAACTAAATTGCATTGTCATACCAGTCAGGCATCTATAACCATGGTCTCCAGATAAAAACTCTCATCTCGTCTATCACTCTATGCAAATGGGGTAGACCCAATCACCCTATATGTCTCAAGGTAATTCCACCCCTTTACCTCCAAACCGCAGGATCATCGGGCTCTACATCGACCATAGTGCCCATCAGTCAAAGAATGACAATGTCCTCCTAGGCCCAAATTTCCAACAATGTAATGCCAGTGCCAATTGCTCGGCTGTCGCAATAGGAAAAGTCATGCAAATCATGGTATAATGAGGCCAGCATTATTGGTTCCCAAGAAAATAGTGTCCTTTAGTGAAGCATCCTCTCCCATACCAAGCCCCATCCCAGACTGAAGTATCAACCTCATCGATTAGGAGCTACCAATCCGCATATGATTGTGGCCACAATCAGTTAGAGAGTCAACACCCAACCTTTGTAGTACTCAAGATCAATTTGACCCTTAACAAATGTAATATCCTCTATCTCCATGATCTCAAAGAATGCATCAGTTTCAACATCAATGTCATATATAACTCGACCACTATGTACCAAAAACCAAAGGATCCTCCATACGTCCTCCAATGTGACAGTCGCCTCGCCGGTGGGAAGATGAAATGATGAGGTCTCACTATGCCACCTCTCAGCCAATGCAGTCATCATCGCTAGGTGGGTCCGAACGACAAGTGCATAAGCAATGTACCAGAGGCCAATGTCTCCCAAGTGCTCCTGCAATAACTCGTACAAACCAACTAACCTACACATCACAGAGGGTTTGATGAGTCTATTTTATGGTCTAATTTTGGGTAGAACTTATGATTTATTTGTTGAAGTTGTCAAGGACCTTGATGTTGAATGTTGATATTTTCATAATATTTCCTCAAACCATAGAAATTGGGCTTAATTTTATTTCTAAAAAATTTTAATGACATTGGCATGTTATATGGACTATCTATATTAATTCTAGATGTGGTTAATGAATATTCTTTAAGGTGGTTACAAATATGCAATTATTGTGCATACTAACATTTTCATGTAGATATAATTTGAGGATACTAAATTAAGAAAGACACTGCTAGCTAGTCATGCACCATAACGTTCAATAGGGGAATCATTCAAAGGTCAAATGGAGGTTGATGACAGGAGATTCCCCATGCCAATCAAATGTAACCACCTTTTAATGGTCTTTATTGCTGGTTGAGAAAATGCTTGTGTTACCACAATGCTAAATCTACATTAGGACATGTGTGCCTGACTAGATTCCATGTAGGCATAACTGCCTTTCCACTTTCTCTGTTTTCCCTAAATGGCGTCCTCTCAGTTAGTGGGATTTGACTACCTTTCTTAGTTCATAGTATAAATAAGAGTCAGATGCCCCTTCTCATGAGTTTGCGTGATCTGATGATGTACTAGCATTCTTAGTTTTCAGTAATATAGTTATGCTACTCTTTTGTACTCATGTTTTACAATGAATAAAATGAAGTTCTAAGTTTGAGCATCTGTGTTTACATTAGTTTTAGAGGATACTCATCCAAGGGGGGCCACTTTTTGAGCAATTTGTACTTTAGTTTATTTTAGTCATTATTCTCTGTTCAATAACTAGTTAAGAATCTAACACTGACTATTCCTACAACCAAAGCAAACAGAGTAGTTTCCTATTTCTTTGCTCAGATTTTCATTTATGTCATGCATTTCAGCCTAGTATAGTTGAAGGTTGTTAGCATTTATGTTATTCCTTTCCAATCAATTTACTTTCAACATTGTGTCTTTCTTAGCTATAAAATGAAAATAGCTACTTTGAGTTCCTAGTGCACATATTGTGCTGACCCATTTCAAGTTCACATCCTTGTGTTGACAAGTTAAATGAAACCTTCATGATGAATGAAATAGCTATTTTGGTTAGATGTCCAATCTATGCATCACGACTGTAGAGGCTTAGTTGTTAAATCATTTTCAGAGGCCAAATTTTTTGGCACCGTTGCTGGGGATGGTGTCAAACTATGATGTTCTTGGGAGTTATTGATAGTTTTTCTTGTTGTAGTATTTCTAAAGTTTGTTCTTAGGATACCCCTCATTTACAAAAGTAATGATCCACTATTATTTTACCAATTCTTTGTGTGATTTGGCTGATGTTGAGTTGATATTGCATGCATAGAGGGAGGAGAAGAGATTTCTATGGGAGATTCATTCCTAATAATCCTAATCCATTTTAGCTAGAAGAGCTTCCAAATCTGCCAAGAAATGAAGAAGAAGAAGAGTCATTTCTCTTTACTGATGTATTTCCTGATCTTACTAGCATTAAATCTTCCACTGAAGACCAAAATTTGATTGAGAACCCCTTTTCCTTGGAAATCCATCAAGAAGGCATGGGTGATGCAAATAGAAATAGACCTAACCCACCAGCTTTTCCTTTCCCCATTGCTCATCAGAATGAAGTTGACAACCTCAAAAATATCCCTGCTTCAACCCTTCCTAAGCTCTATTTACTTGTCACAGAAGACATCGATACCTTCTTGTTCGAGTTTGATATACTTCGTAGGAGTTATGACTATAAGACCAATGCTCATAGGATTAAGTTATTTCTTACCACTCTGGAAGAGGCTGTATTAAGATAGTTCATGAGCTTAGGTAGAAATACTAAGGAGACTTTGGAGTACATGAAGATAAAGTTCCTTGAGAAGTAAAAGTAATATTATAGGGGCAGTGAAATGAGAGGAGATGACATTTTTAGGATGCAACAGAAGGAAGATGAGAGCCTGGAGGATTACATTTCAAGTTTTCTATTTTTCCTAGAGAAATCTCGACACCTCACCCTCAATGAAGAATCACAAGAGTTACTTTTCCTAAGAGGGATTAATGAGAGTTGCACTGATGCATTGGACTTGATGGCAAGAGGAGATATCACCCGAGTTCCTTGGCAAGCTATCAAGAAAATATGTCAGAACTATTCTAGGGCAACTTCAAAGAAAGGGAGAGCTTACCAATCCTCTATGGGTAAGTCATCTACCAGTGGAGTTTCAAGGATGGAGATTACTCATTTGCTGGAAGATTTTAAGAAAGATATCATAAAAAATCTCTCTACTCAGCTGGATACACTTCAAGCCAAGAAGAAACAAGAAGAAGCAGAGGAAATGCTGATTAAATATTGTCCCCATTGCAGACAAAAGAATAAGGAATGTAGATGCAAGATGGTAGCTAATATTGATAGCAAGTAGATTTCACCTGAGTCCAAACCAATCCAAATTGAAGAAGATCAAGTCTACTATGTTGCACAAAGGTGGCCATGGGCTCCAAGACAAGATATGCCACTAGTTCCACTATCCTTTGTTGGACTATATTTCAATTCTTATTCATTTGGTAACCAATGGCAACCCCCATATCCATCCAATTATGGAGGATATCCACTACAGCCTTGGGTTAACCCTCCAAATTCTTGGTCCAATCATCAAAGCTCTCCACCCGAGTGGTAACAACCTCAAGGGAATTGGAAGTAGTTTCAAGGACCTTGGTAGCCACCTCTAGGAAACTGGTAGCAAACATCTAAATGGAGAGGAGGACAACAATGGCCAAACTAGATAGCTAGTTGCATGCAACCAACTTCTCAACCCCAAAAACCTGCTATAATTCCTCCCCTTACTAATTCAAGCTCAAATGCACCTAAACCTACTCAATTACTAGCTCATTCCACACCTAACCCAAATAACAAACCACAACAGCAACCAGTATACTGTACTAATTCAAATCAATTCCATGCATGTGTTGTGAGTGTGAGTGACTTCCATTTGTGTTCAGGAACTACTTTACCAACCCCTTCCATACCCATTATCACTGAGCTTCTTGTGGAAGAGGAAGAGGAACCTATAAATGATCCCATTCAGCCAAGTGCACCTAAAAATACTAAACCAGTCCTAGTCAAGTAGACTACATAAGAACCACCATTCCCTTAGAGATTGGAAGTTACCAAGCCACAAGAAGACAAAGAGGATACAAATTTTGACATTCTAGATCTGTTGAAGCATATATGTGTCTAGATACCTATATTCCAGGCCATAAAAGATGTTCCCATATATGGAAAATAAATCAAGGAAGCATGCCTCAAGAGACTAGGTAGGAAGAAGAAAGACCCCACTACGGTTCATGTGGTGGGACAATTGGCTGACATCATGCTTGGGAAAGTGACTATCCCCAAGTATAATGACCTAGGAAGTCTTGTGGTAGGAGTGGTTATAAATGGGATCCAAATAAAGAATGCTTTGATTGATTGGGAGTAGAAATAAATGTAATGATTAAGGAAATCCTACAACAACTAAACATTAGAAGCATGAGATCTACTACTACTATCCTGCAGCTTGCTGATAGTTCTACTATTAGGCTTGATGGTATAGTAGAGGACCTAGTGGTAATTCTACACTCTTGGGAGTACCCAAAAAACTTCATGATTTTCTCTCGAAAAGCCACACTAGATGGATATCCCATTATTCTTGGAAGGCCATGGTTAGCAACAATAGATGCCTATATTGGATGTCAATTAGGAGATATGACCATTTCTGACGAGAAGAGCACCAAAAAGCTTTTTCTTTGCCCTCCTTAGCCATCCCATGATGGGGATAATTTTATATGGCCACATGTTGGTGAAGAGGCCAAGGAAGTTAATTCTATGGTACAACTTATGATGTTAGGAAGAATTCCTCTAATGTGGCTTCAAGATGAATATGATGTGTTATCTAACATAATTCAAAACCATTTTGAAGTAAAGGAAGCATCATTCTCTCATGCATCCAGTTTCGTTGATCTAGTGAAGACACTTCTACCTATTCTTCCTGCAACTACTCTTCCTGTAGAAAAACTTCCTACAACAATAGGTATGTTCCATAAATTTCTACCATATGAACTCAAGGTACCATGCATTAATGAAGCATCCATGATAGAGTTAACTACACAAGTACAGCTGTTAGAAGGAAATTATCTTAATGTTAATAGAAAATTGAGTGAAGAACAACATTTGTCATTGGAAAATTTACTGAGGACCCACTAGCATGCATTTGCATGGGACTATCATGACATGAAAGGATTGGACCCTAAACTTTGAACCCATAGGATATACATCAGAGACAATTTTGCACAAGTTAGGTAGCCACAAAGAAGAATTAACCTTGCATTGAGAGAAATTGTCAAAGAAGAACTGTAGAAATTGCTAGATGCAGGATTTATCTACCCCATTTCAAATAGCTAGTGGGTGTGTCCATTGGTGATTGTGCCCAAGAAGGGTTGGAAATGATGAGTTTTCTTTGATTACAAGAACTCAATGCTGCCACCAAAAAGGACCATTTTCCCTCGCCTTTCATAGATCAAGTCTTGGACTCACTTGCAGGAAAGCAGTAATTTTCTTTTCTAGATGGATTCAGTGGCTATAACCAAATCCAAATTGCACCTGAGGACTAGGAGAATAAAATTTTTACCTATCCATGGGGAACATATGCATATTTAGTACTTCCCTTTGGCTTATGCAACATACTTGCAACTTTTTAGAGGGTAGTCATTAGCATATTTTCAGACATCTCTATTGATTGCATGGAAATCTATGTGGATGACTTTACTACGTAGGGTGATGATTTCAATGAAGCACTATAAAATATCAACAAGGTCCTATAGAGTTGTGAACACCACAATCTATCTTTAAACAATGAAAAGTGCTTTATGATGATGCAGGAAGGTGTAGTCCTTGGCCACTACATCTCTCCCAAAGGAATTCAAGGAGATCCTACAAAATTGAGGTGATCACTAATCTACCTAAACCTCTAAACAAAAGGATGTTAGGAGTTTCTTGGGACTTGCAGGATGTTATAGGAATTTCATCAAAGACTTCAGCAAAATTGCAGCACCATTGTATAATCTCCTAACCAAAGATGTTGAATTTCAATGGATAGAAGATAATGACAAGGCATTTTCTAACTTGAAAGTAGCCTTGACTGGTGCTCTTGTACTTAAAGGACCTAATTCAAAGTTCCCTTTTCATATTCATGCATATTCATCAGACTATGCTATAGGAGCAGTCTTAGGACAGAAAGAAGGAGCCATTGAAAATGCCATTTATTTTGTTAGCAAGAATCTACATGGAGCTGAATTTAACTATACAATGGAAAAAAAAAATGTTGGTAGTAATCTATGCCCTAAAAAAATTCATGCACTATATAACAGGATATCAGATCTTTGTGCACACCGATCATGCAACCATTAGATATCTCATGAATAAACCCCTAATATTAGGTAGATTAGTAAGATGGTTGTTGTTGATGTAGGAGTTTGATATAATCATTGTGGATAAACTAGGGAAGGCCAATGTTGTTGCATATTTTCTTTCAAGGCTGACTACATCAGAGGACAATCAAGCCATAGATGACTCTTTTCCTAATGAGCATCTATTCTCCATCAGTGTACAAACACCCAGGTATGCTGACATAACTAATTTTCTAGTGACAGGGAGAGTCCCTCCTCACTTCTCTCCAAAAAAGAGAAGAGTTCTCAATGAAAAATCTTTTCCTTTTTCATGGATTACTGGATGTTTGTTCTATACTGGACCAGATCATGCCATGAGGAGATGTATGAGGGAAGATGAGACATATGACATTTTGCATGCATGTCACAATGAACCCTGTGGAGGGAATTTTGCAGCCAGAAGGATAACAATGAATATTTTGAACACAAGATACTATTGACCCACACTCCACAAGGATGCAGGAAGATATACAAGAAAATGTAATAGATTCCAAAAGATGGGCTGACCAACCAAATCCGATGAGATGCCAGTTTATCCTCAAGTAGTAATCACTCCATTTGATAAGTGGTGATTGGATTTTGTAGGACCCATTGACCCTCCATCAAATGGTAAGTCTTATATCCTGGTATGCACTGATTATGTAACTAAGTGGGTAGAAGTTAAGGCCATGAAGCATGTAAGAGACAATAAGGTTGTAGAATTTATTTAAGAAGAAATGTTCACATAGTATGGAGTCCCAAGGGAGATAGTGAGTAATTAAGGAGATCAATTCACTTCAACCCTTGTTAAAACATTGGTTAATGAGTACAACATATGACACAAGAAGTCTACTCCTTATCACCCTTAGGCAAATATCCAAGTTGAGGTAACCAATAGATAAATTGAAGCCATTCTAACCAAAATAGTGGCTATCCACAGAAAGGATTGGGCAAACAGATTACCAAAAGTTGTTGGGGACTATAGAACTACCTGGAAAACAACTACAGGCTTCACTCCATTTTAGCTGCTATATGGGAAGATGGCTATGATGCCCATGGAATTTAAACACAAGACTCTTAGGACTATAGTAGAATTGGGGATGGATATCTCTAAGGCACAAAAAGAAGGACTCATGCAGCTGAATACTTAGGATGAGAAGAGGAAGGAAGCCTTGGTTCACACAAAGGTAGTGCAGAATCAAAGAATAAAATGACATGAAAAATTCATCAAGGACAAAAAATTCTAGCCAAGTGACTAGGCACTGCGCTATGACTCAAGGTATGAAGACAATGCAAGAAAATTGCAGACAAGGTGGCTAAGGCCATATGAGGTTGCTGAAGTATTTCCCAATGGTGTTGTTTAGCTCACTGCCATTGACCCTTTTAGATTCAACTTGCTTGTCAATGGTCATCGCCTCAGATTATATCACAATCCAACTTACAAAGAAGACTTCCTGCATCCATTCACTCAACATGTAGCACCTGAGCTTCCTGCAGCTAAAGGAAGTGGACCTAGTGTCCCTCCTTCCAGCTAATTAAGGTATTTACTTGTCATAATAAAGTCTTCCAATTTTGTGGGAGTTCATTTCTTCACCCATCCACCCATTCTCCCATTCATCACCAACTTTCTCTCTCTTCCATCACTTCACTTCATCCCACCTCACCTCATTCCACTTCATTTTCATTAATTTCTCAACTTCCTTAAAAAGTGAATGGTACTTTCTCCACAATATTTGCAATGAATCCTCCACAAATTTAGGTATGTGCACATGAATTTCTACATCTTAATTATCTTTTAGTGCATTAATTTAATTATTCTATGCTAATATGGATGTTCACCATAGCATGCCATTATTCCTTGCCCCTATCAAATCATTATTATCACCTCACATTTTAGGAAACATACTCAAATTTAGGTTGGGGGGAGGAAAAAGATAAGAATATCTTTCCCACATGTTAGGCATGTTGGTCTATGTCAGCTAATTAAAATTGAGCCGATTTGAAATTTGAGTGAATGACAACTCATATGTGTGAGGTGATGCCAACTGTCGCTGCCATTTCTCTCCATCATAACTTTCCTTTATTAATCCTTCCTTGCCATTATTGATCCTGTCATAATCTTGAGTTGTAAGCAAAAGGTAAAATAAAAATTGAAATTTAGGTTTTAGACGAGAATTGCAGGAAGGAAGGTGAATTTGGGTTTTAGATGAGAATTGTAGGAAGGAAACTTTGCAGAGTGATAGTTTTATTGCAGATAATGGGAGGTGGGTTAATTCAAAATGAACCCATGGTTCACAATTTTTTACTATAGGATGCACCCTACCTAGCTTAATTTAGAAATTGTGGGTGGTTAGACTACTTCCCGAAGCTGGATGGTTTTAATGAAGTTATTGCATTAGAATTCACCCAGGCATTGTCTGAAGGAAAAGCCAGGGTAAAAGGGTTGGAGGTCATGGTGACTAAGGAAGGGATTGCAAAAGTTACAGTGTTAGCTTCCAAAGGTGAACATTACCTTTCTACCAGAGACACTAGGTTAGCTAGGGCTAAATTTATAGAGGATAGTGACCCTTCAATTAGTGTGGACAAACAAGGTGTAAAAAGAACCTCTCTGCACAAACCATGGAAATAAATAGTTGTTTATATTATAAGATACATCACCTATGAAGGTCACCTATCAAAACTACATTCTGTGCACTTCAAAATTTTGAATCACATGAGGCACGACATGAAGATGAATGTGTCGAACATGCTATACAACCTTCTTTCAATCATGGCGGATGAGACTAAAAAAGGTAGGAACAATTCCATTTCCCACCATTGTCTGATTAAATTGTTAGTTGAAAAATCTCTACATGATGTGTTTGGAATGACCTGGAAAGAATTCATAAATATTGATCAAATTAGACCTAAGCACTTGTGACCTAGGGTTTTACCTCAACCTCATAGGTCTAGCAAGCGATTGAGTAGGACTGAAGCCACTCCTGGTGATTCAACCTCTAGCACAAGCTCTAGTGTAAACCCTCTTACAATAGAACAAACCATAGAGATTGGTTCTTATAAAACTAAGCACTTAGAAAAAGAAAGTTCCTCATCAAATTCTGATGATAATGTCCCTCTTAGCACCCTAATGAGAACTAGGGCACAAAAGAAAGAGGTAGAAATAAGAAAAGGAAAAGCTAAAACACAGCTAGTAGAAAAAGAGATACCAAGCTCTAAAAAGAGGAAGGCTAACACTATTCATCTTACAACCAAAGAAAAATGTGAGAGCCCTCCTAGAAAATTAAGACTAGTTGGGCTAGCCTTTTATATGCCTCCACAAGAAATCCCTAAGTTTAGAGAGACATCACGTGGGGACACATAAGCTCCAATAGGGTAGGTGAATGTCGAAGAAGAGGATATATTTGATAGAGTAGCAAACATAACACTGGCCAATCTTGCTAACATTACATAATCGAGGGTTTGAGGAAAATTAGGAGCTCCTATAGCAAGGGTTCCTACAACAAGAGAAAGAGAAAAAGAAAGAGCAAGAACAAGAGTCCTTCCAACAAGAATTGGGAGAAAAATTAGTACCCCTGCAGCAAGAATTGATTGAACAAACTGAGTCCCTACAACTAGTACTATATGGAGAGAAAGAATCAGGAGAAACACTAGTAGGAATACATAACCCTCCTAATTTTATAGTACATACAACAATTTTGAATTTATGGAAAGAGGAGAAATGAAAGCTGAAGAAGGAGATTCAAAATAGAGATGAAGTGATTGAAGAAAAGAATGAGGAAATTGCAGCTCTAAAGGAAAAAGTGGACAATATTGTGACCTTAGTACCATAGATTTTGGAATGTAGAACCCCTATAAGGGTCTACACTTTTCATCTAAAGGAAAAATATCTTTCTTTTAGGCTGTCAAAGATTGTCTCAGGTTGGAACCCTTCTATTGAGACTCGTACTAAATTTTTCAATGCTTATCAGATTGCCTCCCCTGAAATGAAGAATTTTTTGCATGATTTTTATTTACATAATTATGTTGTGACTCAAGACCATGATTGGAATCCACTATTATATGTTGGGGATGTCCAATTAAAGGAATTCATGTCTTGAGTACAAAATGAGATTAGTTGGGGACAAGAATACAATGCTTATAGGAAAATGGAATCTGACATCCCCTTGCCCATCAGGGCTAAATCAAGAAACCCAAGGGATATTTATAGGGATTGGCATAGGATGCTTTTCAGACCTAGCTATGGCAGTAGGATTATGCCTTGGATAGAAGTGATTTATAGTGAGTATGAGGTGAAGATAGCAGCAAAAGTGGAAATTATGAGGGGATACCTATCACAAAGATGGAACAACCTAACTGATGAGCTAAAACAGGCTGAGCCTCATTTCATCCAGAACTATCTTGTAGCACTTAAAAGAATTGATAGGTATATATAGCTTGGCAGAACAAAAGGGAAATTTTGGCTTCCCCTAACTTTTCAGCCACCCATCCTAATGTGGCCCGTGTCAAACTTCATATTTTACCACTATGATATTGTTGCAGAGAGATAGAGATGGACAAGATTTGATAGACTAGGAGGATTCTATTGGGAGCTTGATTCACGCTCAGTAAACACTGATGTTGGATAGTTGTAAGATGCAAATTTCAAAGCATTGACCAAGTAGAAGAACTACCCTTCCCCTATTGGAGGACCAACAAAACCTTAGGTTGGGGGGAGTGATGAGTCTAGTTTATGGTCTAATTTTGGGTAGAACTTATGATTTTATTTTCTAAATTTGTCAAGGACCTTGATGTAGAATATTGATATTTTCACAATATTTCCTCAAACCATAGACATTGGGCTTGATCTTATTTCTACAAATTTTTAATGGCATTGGCATGTTATATGGACTATCTATATTAATTCTACATGTGTTTAATGAACGTTCTTTAAGGTGGTTAAAAATATGCAATTATTGTGTGTAATAACATTGCCATGTAGATATAATTTGAGGATACTAAATTGAGAAAGACACGGCCAACTAGTCATGCACCATAACATTCAACATGGGAATCGTTCAAAGGTAAAATGGAGGTTGATGATAGGAGATTCCCCGTGCCAATCAAATGTAACCACCTTGTAATGGTCTTTATTACTGGCTAAGAAAATGCAGGTGTTACTATAGTGCTAAATCTTCATTAGGACATGTGTGCCTGGCCAGATTCCATGCAAGCATAACCGCCTTTCCATTTTTTTTGCTTTCCCTAAATGGCATCCTCTCAGTTAGTGGGAGTTGATCACCTTGCTTAGTTGGTAGTATAAATAATAGGTGTCCCTTCTCATGAGGTTGCACGATCTGATGATCTACTAGCATTCTTAGTTTTCAATACTACAGTTATGCTACTCTTTTGTACTCATATTTTTCAATGAATAAAATGAAGTTCTAAGTTTGAGCATCTGAGTCTACATTAATTTTATAGGATACTCATCCATGGGGGCCCACTTGGTCAACAATCTGTACTTTAGTTTAGTTTAATTTAGTTATTATTCTCTGTTCAGTAACTAGTTAAGAATCTGGCACTAACTGTTCCTACAACCACTAGAATTCCATTATGTGTTTGTTCCTATAGCCAAAGTAGATAGATTAGTTTCCTATTTATTTTCTTAGATTTTCATTTATCTCATGCATTTCAGCCTAGTATAGTTGTTGGTTGATGTTTAGCATTTATTTTATTCCTTTGCAAGCAATTTACTTTCATCATTGTGTCTTTCTTAGCTTTAGAATGAAAATGGATACTTTGAGTTCCTAGTGCACATACTGTGCTGACCCATTTCAAGTTCACATCCCTGGCTTGACAAGTTAAATGCACCTTCATGATGATTGAAATAGCTATTTAGGTTAGATGTCCAATCTCTGAATCACAATTGTAAAGGCTTAGTTGTTAAATCATTGTGGGATACCAACAGGGTTGATGCTCACATGAATGCACCAACTCTCTATCCTCCTGCACCCTTGAAGCCACAGTGTTAAATTTCGTAAAAAAACCTAATCCCGTTTAGAGTTTTTGATTACAGAAAAATGAATGTGTTGCTATTTGCAAAGGAATTGCCATTTGAAAACTCCAAATAATGATGTTAGATCCTTTGATAGTGCAAACCAAAGTGTGATGTCACTATTTACAATAGAAAAACCCTAAACCTAAACTAGACCGCAATGTCATCATTCACAATTGTGGTGTCTCCATTTGGAGTTTGAAGCCCTAAGGCCAAATTGTGTTGTGATGTTACAATTCACAATAACGGTGCTATTTGAGCCCTAGCATCACCAATTTTTCACTTTTGGCGTCGCTATATGGCAATGCTAAGGGTTTTAACTTTTCAAAACATAATAAATGTGCTAAAAAATCAAAAGTCAAGGTCGGGTTAGGGTCACATACTGGTGGTCTCATTGGGGCAGTAGTGGGGCATCTGAAAAAAATTAGAATTTTTTTGAATTTTGATCTTAGCAAGGTTATTGTTTGAACCAACATGACAGGTACATTGCTTCAAAGAGGGGCAAAATGTAGATGCTCAAATTATCCTGATTGATATCATGCACTTGATCATGATTCACTAACACCAGTTCTTCCTTAATCATGTCCATACTAACCAATTAATTGAATAAATATTTATTTAATTAATTTAATTAGATAATGAACCTTATTAGATTATTTCATCATTTTCCTCTTTTAATTAAATAAATTGACTTTATTTAGTTAAATTCTAATTTTCCTTGTTTGATTAAATAAATTAACTTTATTTAATTAAATCATGATGTCCTCTCTTTAATTAAATAAATCAACTTTATTTGATTAAATCTAATGTTCTTCATTTAATTGAATAAATCAAATTTATTTAGTTAAATTACTAATCTCTCAAATTCCTCTCATTTTGATTTAAATAAATCTAAATATCTAAATCAAATGTCAAATCAATTAACATCCATTTAAGTTAATTAAATCATGATTAACTTCTAACACTAATCCTCTTTTCTCTAGTTTTTGCAACTTGCGCATGTAAATCAATTTATTTGATTTATAAATTCATTCTTTTATTCAAAAAATGGAATATTCTTTGAATATTCCACCCATTTGAAATCTCCCTCCTAACGTACTCTTGTCCTCCAACTTGGCATTTATTGCTCTTGTATGTCCTCTCCTTGAGCCATCTTGGCATTAACTCCACTTACATCCCTTCTTCCACAAGCCATCTTTTGAATTTCAAATTCCACCTAATTTCATTTAACATGCACATTGTTCAAAATGTGCCCCACTCTCCTTCAGTAGCATGTTGACAAGTGGCACCATGCCATTGGTTCATGTTTTGTCCCATATTCTTCCTATTTCTCATTCCTCCATCCTTCTTTCCTATAAATAGAGGACTTCTTTATTGATTTAGGATCCACAACTTCATGCAAATTTATTATCTAAAAATTTTGAGAAAGTTCATGCATTTTTCATCAAAGTTATTGTAGCATTTCATCATCCATAGTTAGGTTATTAACAATTTTATCAAGGGTCAATCAATCAATCATCAAATCTTGTCAAGGAGTTGGGAAAGGGCTTCTTTCCACATCAAAGAAGCACCAATTCCCCCATGGGATGCTAGTTTTAGCATTAGAATAGGATTTAATTAGCTTTCATTTGATTAGTTTTATTTATTTTCCATGTTCTTGTGTTTGAATGAATCTCATGGGAAATGCTTGTTTGTGACTTGTTTAATGACTAATGTTTGATTGTTTGTTCATATTGGAGTAGGTCTAGGCTAAGAATTCACACTTCTAGGTAGTATGCAAGTTTTTGATAGGGTTTTGAGTGGAGAATCTTCATTGGTCAACAAGGACAAGGATTCAACACTCCTATAACAAAATATTCCTTTGGAGGAGTTGGCATGTCTTCATGAAAGGATGTGGAATTTGGTCTTTTACTCTTCCATTTTTTGCAATGAGTGCATGTAACTAACTAAGAATGTCTCAAATTCTAGTGCAAATGAAATAGAATGTAAATGTAATTGAGCCTGATGCTTGTTGCTCCCTTGTTCTATAAAAGGGATTTAAGGGCTCATTACAGAGGGTTGGATTTTTAAGTCTTAGTAGGTTTTTAGGTGAAAGCTAAGTTTAGGAAAGGAACTTTATGAAGAATATGGAAAAATAGAATAGTAGACTATCTTGGATAGGAGTCTTGTATGTAATAGTCTTAAAATAGTTTTATAGAAATTATTGACATTGAAACAAATATCACTCTAGAAACAGACACTCTCCAATGTATCTTTCTCACAAGTTATGAATTAAAAGACTAATGGTTTTATCATTTATCTTCAATTGTTCCATTGAATGTATGATTTTGTTTTAGCTTTAACTCGAAGAGTTGATTAAAACGCTTAAGGAGGGTTATAGATTTTGTAAGGAATTGCATAGGATTTGTAAGTAGTGAGTGTTTTCAGGCATTGCAAGTTTTCATAAATGCAAAGAACTATGAAAATATTCCACTAGTCACTGAATTAAGTAGTTTATATATTACTGGTTCTTATATATTTGACTCCATTGCTCCAATTGATGAAACTTTGGTTTATTTTTTAGAAAATATTGCATGAAAATGAGTAATTAGCATACCAAGTTGTAGACTTAAAATAAGAACAACATTTATTTAAAAAAAATTCAAGTATGGTGTGGGTTTGAGTTACCCCTATTTCCTAGCAAATAGGTAGTTATCTGCATAAATTTATGCCAAACCTTTAGTGAAGTACACTATTTGTAATATGTAGGAATAAATCTATGTATAAATGTGTTATAAACTAGACACACCTCACGTGAACACAATATGGAACACCCTCCTAGGTCCTACAGAGCCTAAAGTGTTGAAGTAAAGACCTTAAAATCCTTTAATCATTGTGTTGGCCACTAACCTTGCAGTTTCCTCATTATAGGAGTTGGATACTCTTTAGAAAACTCTAAGGTTCTGCTGAAAAAATCACCAACAATAACCATGGTGATATTGATAAAGGATAGACACCTTATTAATAAGGTTTATCTCCTATTAATAAGGGCACTCCATACCAATATGAACATGATGCAAAATTGGTCAAAAAAAGTTCCATGATGCTTACATACTTGGAAGAACTGGAATATAATTACTATTTTTTTAATCCATAAGTACAAGAGATCATTAAGTGCATTAGCAATCAACTTTGCATTCAATAGTGGAGGTATGGTTTGTGTTCATGAGTTTAGTAAAGAAAAGGGTTCACTATTAGTTTCCAGAATAGAGCATATGAGATGATATCATCATTACAACAAGTTAAGAACAGAGTGATGTAAGAGACAGTGAGTGACTTTATGTCTTCTATAGTACAATTATCATGCATTTCATAGAACAATCATAAATGATGAGTGAAATATATGATCAAAGTCACCCTTTCAATGCACTGTCCTAGAGTGTAATGAGAAAGAAAAACATATTGATTCAACATAATGCCTTGAAGACCTTTACATTTTCCAGTGAGGAGATGTACTATAAGTTCAATATGGTATTATAAAAGCATAGTCAGATTTGTGCTTAAGATGAATGTAAAGTCATTCAGAAACATTTGCATTTTGAAATATCAGAGCATACTATTGTAGTATCAGTGAGTAGGAACAAAGAGTTATTTTGAGATATAATGGTCTTGTGTCCTATAGAATGGAAATAGGTCACATTATAACATTAAACAGTCACTCTTGAATTTGCACAAAAGAATAGTATAAGAGTTCAATATGGATAGCTATCATGCTATGAGAAGTATTGAACTAAATAGTTCCATGGAAGTGCATTATTTATTTTGTATTGACATACAATTCTCATGCTACAGTTACCCGAGTTACAAAGTGGGGTCTTCTAGAAATCACAAGTAATGGGCCCACGGCCAAGATGGTGAAAATATGTAAAAACAGTGCATAGGGGTTTCAATATACAAACCCCTAACCATGTATGCAAATGAGAAAATAATTTATTGTGTAGAATGAAAGAAAAAATGAATACATAGAAGAGTCTATGGCCATGCCCACAAGGGTATTGAGAGTCCCTACATTTGCAAATAGTAACCTCAAAGTGTATGTAAAGGACAAAGTCTAGGGTTTCAAACTTTTGGTTTCCATGAGATAAACATGAATGGATTGTTCATATTATAATATTGAATGATCTTATCATAGAAAGGGTGATTATGACACTACTGGTCACTACTAGGCATCACAAGGAAAAAAAAGATACCCATGATTTAAATCAATAGAAAGAATGAGGAAAAAACCTCTTATTTCTAGAGAGATGAAAGAAGACCTAGAAACCAAATATTTTGAGAAAATGAGAATGCAACCACGACCTATGTAGTGAAAATATAAACTCTCAATATTTTGTAGAGAGATGTACAAGAAGTATAGAAAACATTTTCATCACTCTAAATGACAAGTAAAAAATCAAGATTTCATAAAATGCAGCCATGACCCATGACATATTTATTAAAATCTGCAAGATATTTACGTGAGAAAAGCATGGAAATAAAGCAACAGAGCTCATAATGAGCATTCTCATCTACAAATATTGGAGGAAATGGTGTGGCTTCCACATTAGAAATCCTACCCAAGCTTGGTGTTGCATTTTTGGCATGAGATTTATGAAGAGAAAATCGATGAAAACCCATGTCGATGGGGTAGGGCTTCCAAAAACTTGCAATGTACAAATAAAATGAAATGTGATGTGGCCACATGTTTTGATTGTTAGGGTTTATTTGTCCTAGCATATGCCGACAAACTTAAGGAATTTTTTATCTCTGTTTAAGCTTTTTCAATATAAACTAATATCCCATTGTGTGCTCATGTATAATGACTAGGGAGGTGTAAGAGAGGAGGACCAACCATGTTTAAGGCCCCAGGTCACAGAGGGACAAGAGTGGAAGGCTACCCTAACTTACCTCAACTTAATCATGTGTTAGGAAATGCAAGATGAGAATGATGAGGACTATAAAGTTCTTCAATCACTCTATAAACCCAAGATATAGAATGGGGCTAGGGGAGTTAGTTTTCAGGTTCAACACTATGCCTCAGGAAGCTCTTTGTCCATGGATGAAAATGCAGTCCCAGGACGACAACACAATGCACTGGCATCTCTCAAGTGTGCTAGCATCTGTACAACCAAAAAATAAAGAAATAATGTCAAACTTAGGAAAACAAGCTAATGACAGAGCTAACTACTACTAAAGGGTCAAAATAATGTTATGACATGTTGGAAAAACAAGGACACACAACTGAGAGGGGGGTGAATTAGTTGTAATAGAAACTTAAAATTTTCCTGCTTAAGTTAATCTCTGATTTGATGAATAAGAAATTAACGATAAACAATTAACACATTAGAGAGATAGATAACACCAAGATTTTGTTTGCATGGAAACCCTTATAGGGGAAAAACCACGATGGATGTTAGTCCACAAGATTATACCCTTTTAGAAGTATAAAGAGAAATAATAAGGGGAATGCACATGCATTCAGGCACATTTCCTAGAGCTCACTGCTCAAATACAAAGAGGACTCACTTTCCAATAGAAATATGGATTAGATCCATAGAGTATGAATTGAAATAATAGCTTCTGTACAAGCTTGATTATAGTTCCAATTAAGCTCAAAAAACCTTCTTAACACTTCGCTCAACCTTCTTCACTCTTTTATCTTCAGTCGAATGATATAAACACTATTCACATATTTAAATTTTGTCTGGCATACATTCACACTTATGCACACACTAACTTGGCTCCAATTTCTCTTATATATCCACTTCATGGGATTTCAACACAACTTAGTTGGCTAGAAGAATAAAACATATTTTCAATGTCAGCCAAAATTTACAAATAAATTTCTAATGAAAATCCACCAAGGTCAGCCACAACATAGTGGAGACCCAAATTAACATCTCAAACAAAAAAATACTTTACTTAATTATGCCACAAAGATTCACAACACGTTACCACCAATATGTTAGCTAGGAACATGAAAAACCAAACATGCACAAAAGAGATCTTCAACCACGAGCTCTCCGAGTAATGTGGATGTACCACAAAGATAGAGAATGATATAGAGACATCAAAGAACACCAAGAAACAATAGAGAAGCATCCAAAACAATTGAAATTACCATAATTATACAAACTTCATTTAGGAACACTGATAGAGACCACAGAAACACTGTCATACCACAACATACTCAAAACTTCACGCGGACCTTTGAAACTTTTGGTAGATGTTCTAGAAACAATCAACAATAAACCCTTTAATCCACACCTATTAATCTTCAACATAAAGAACCAAAAAACTTCGTGACCTACACAGTTCCACTAGGAACCTGGAATACTATCTTTTACAATTTTCTCAATATCCTTGACATATACAACAACTGATATACCAAATGCTAATAGTGTTGACATAAATGAGAACAACATATCAACAACCATATCCACAACATCCAACAATCTCCCCCTTTGGCATTGATGGCAACACATGATGTGAAAAATACCATTAACCCAACATACTTACTTCTTCTGCTCTTCTCCTTAGAAATATTTTTCACAATACACTTCTCCCCCTTTGACATCAATGGTGAAGGTAACCATGACCTTTCCATATACACACTCTAATCCACATATTTGCACATCTGACTACTCCCCCTGAGTAGTAGCCACAGAAACATCAATCTAAATCAAAATATGATCATGAAATGGATAGATTGATGCAAAAAAATGCATCTTTAGTTGTTGTCTATAGGGGTAATCACCCCTAACATTCCTCTAAGATACTCAAAAGTATCCTTCAACAATGGATTAGTAAATATATCTACAATTTGTTCTTTGGCAGGCACATATTCCAATCTAACTTTTTTCTCATTCACTTTCTCCCTCAAGAAATGAAACTTGATTGATATATGTTTAGTCTTGGAATACAACACTAGGTTCTTTGAAATATTTATTGCACTTGAATTGTCATAGTATATGGAAATAGGTTCTTCATAGACCACCCTAATATCTTTCAACATCTATTTCATCCATATCACTTCACTACAGTTATTTGTAGTAGCAATGTATTCTACTTCAGCAGTGGATAGAGAAATTGAATTCTACTTTTTTCTCAACCAGGACACCAATTTCTTCCCTAGGAAGAAAGCACCACCACTAGTACTTTTCTTGTCATCTACATCTCCATCCTAATCTGCATCAGTATATGCACACAAAGTGAGTTCATCATCCTTTGGATACTAAAGTCCAAAGTCAATTGTTCCTTTTAGATACCTAAAAATTATCTTCATAGCAGTCACATGTGCTTCTTTTGGATCAGCCTGAAATCTAGTGACCATACAACATTCATAATTTCTGGTCTAGTTTGAGTTAAGTAGAGCAATCTAGCAATCATTGACCTGCATCTAGTTTGATTTTTCTTAGGAGAATCATCATTTTGTGTCAACTTACATTCAATCACCATGGGAGTACCAAGAGGTTTTGAGTCATCCATTCCAAACTTCTTTAGTAGTTCTTTCACATATTTGGACTGAGATATGAAAATACCCTAGTCTAATTGAGTAACTTGTAATCCCAGAAAGAACTTCATCTCTTCAATCATACTTATCTCAAATTCATTCTTATTTTCATCAACAAACTTCATACATAGATTATCATCTCCTCTAAAAATGATGTCATCAACAAAAACTTCTATAATTGACTCCTTATCATTATCTAATTTGAAGTATAAGTTGCTATCAGTAGTACCTTTAGTGAATCCAAGCTTTAGCAGATATTTGTCCAATCTATTGTACCATGCCCTGGGAGCTAGCTTAAGTACATATAGAGCTTTCTTCAACCGATAGACCATATCTTCCTTGTCAACTAGCTGAAATCCATCTGGTTGTTCAATGTATACTTTTTCTTCTAGTTCTCCATTCAAAAATGCTAATTTTACATCCATCTGATAGACTTTGTAGTATTTGTATGCAACATAAGCAATAAATAATCTAACATCTTCAATTATAGTGACATGAGCAAAGGTTTCTTCAAAATCAATACTAAGAATACCCTTTACATACCAATCTTGCTTTATTCCAGACCACTTCACCTTCTTCATTCAGTTTTTTCCTAAACACTCATTTAGTACCAATCACATTTTTGTCTTTAGGTCTAGGAACTAGTATCCATGTGTCATTCTTTTCAATCTGTGTCAGCTCTTCCTTCATAGCTTCCAACCAGTATTCATCTTGATAGGATTCAATAACATTTTTAGGTTCAATCTTGGAAATCAAACAATATTCTTTTGTTCTTTCTTCTAGTTTGCACTCCTTTACTTTTATCTCTTTTAATTTCATTTTTAGAATGATCTAGCTTTACGTACCTTGGAGTTTTGAGACCTTATGATTCTTCTGATTTTTCTGATTTCTCCTCTACACTTGCACTTGTTTGTGCTTCCTAACTGACTTGATTTACCACAACAGTTAGAGGTTACTTAAACAAAACATATGGAATAATATGAAGTAGATTATGTGTCTAAGAATTGTTCCCTTGGCTTGTAATGTCTTCATCAGAATCATAACTACAATGTCTGGATGATTTGACAGAATCCTCATCAACTCTAACATTTTCACTCTCAACCATCTTTCTTAGTCTTTTTTTATAGCACTAGTATGCCTTGATCTTAGTGGAGTAACCTAGGAAGATTCCTTCATCACTTCTTGCATCAAATTTACCTATATCATCATCTCTCTTGATATAACACCTACTTCCAAAGATCTTAAAATAGTTAATAGTAGGCTTGTGACCAAACCACAACTCATAAGGAGTCTTACCAAAATTTCCATTGATATTTACCCGGTTCAAGGTATACACAATAGTGCTTACCGCTTCACTCCAGTACATCTGAGATACATTTCCTTCCATCATTATTATTTTGGTAGCATCCAGAATTGTTCTATTCTTTCTCTCTGCAACTCCATTCTGTTGAGGGGTTCAGAGAGAAGATAACTATATTTTAATTCCGTGCTCCTCACAATAAGATTTGAACTCCTTGGAAATGAACTCACCACCTCGGTCAGATCTTAGGCACTTAATTTTCAGACCTTTCTCATTTTCTGCCATAGCTTTAGAACTTTTGAACTTTTCAAATGCTTCACATTTTTCTCTTAAAAAGAAAACCCAAATCATTCTAGAGTAATCATCAATAACCAACATAAAATGCCTTTCTCCATGAACACTTCTGACTCTAGAGGGACCACAAAGGTTAGTATGTAGTAGCTCCAACAAATTATTTGAATGAAACTGTTTGCTCTTGAAAGAGACTCTAGTCTATTTACCCATGTAACAATCCTTACAGATTATATTAGCAGGCTTCACTAACTTAGGAAGATCTCTTACTGCTTGAGTAGAACTTGTCTTGATAATGTTGTCAAAATTTACATGACGCAACCTCCTATGCCACAACTAGCTTTCATATACTTGAGCAATTAAACAACTCCCACTAGCAGTATTTAGATGAAAAATATTACCTTTTGTTTGTTTTCCTGTTGCAATCATATTCCTGGAACTTCCACATATCTTGCATCTTCCATCTTTGAACTAAAGATCATATCCCTTGTGGACCATCTGTCCAACACTCAACAAGTTGTGCTTGAGGCCTTTAACATAGAGGACATCATTAGTGCTATCCTTACCACCAAGGAAAATAGATCCTCTGCCATGAATCACACCAACATTGTTATCTCCAAATCTTACAACCCCACCATCATACTTCTCTAGACTCACAAATTTTCTTTTATCATTAGTCATATGATGTGAGCATCCACTATCAATCACCCACTCATCTTTTTCTTCAACTTAAGCTGCAAGAGCATTTTAATCTTTAGTTGATTTAGTAGCCACATGATTATATTCAATGGTATCAATGAAAGCCCATTCATCTTCCTTTCCATTATCTTTATCAAACTCATCATTAGTCACTACTTATTCAACAAAGTAGCATTTATTTTGGAATCTATACTTTCTAGGCTTAGATCTAGGAACTCTTTCAGGACATCTTGATGCAAAATGACCTATTTTATTGCATGAAAAACATTTAATGGGAAATACATCTTCATACTTACCTTTCCCTCTACCTTCATGCTTTGCAATCAGTGCTTCCAATTCTTCTACCTCTCTTGCTTTATCTTCAAGCCATCTCAATTCTTCATTATACTTAGATATCATTCTAGAACTTTCTCTCGGACTAGATATTTGTCTGTTACTTTTGAATACAGTAGCCTTGAATGTTGATTTAGTCTTTAGTGTAGATTGACCAAATTCACTTATTTCAAAAGCAGAAAGCTTCCCGATTAATGTGTCTCTTTTCATCTTGTTTACAGATTTGAAATCTTCGATAGCATGAACCTTGATTTTGTAGGAAGGAGGCAAGGATCTGAGTACTTTATACACAATTTCATCTTCATCCATAGAACCACTGGCACATGTAATACCCATCACTATTTTATTTACTCTCTGCATAAAAGAAGTGATATTTTCATCTTCACCTATGCATCTCCTTCATACAAAGTTTCTAGTTTCATCCAAATCTCATGAGCTTTCTGTAATCCTACCACATTAGCCATCTCTGAATTTGTCAGAGTACTCACCAGAGCTTTAATAGCCCTAATATTATTTACAACTTTTTTGATCTCATTAGCAATGGAGGGACCATTCTGAGGAATAACATATGGATCTCTTGTAATCTTCCAGAAAGCTTCACCAATACACCTTAAGTGACATTACATCCTAACTTTACATAGTGAATAGTTAGTGCCATCAAATCTTGGACTATCCTCCTTGAATGTTTCCATTTTGGATCACCTCAAGCTTTTAGACTTCTTGAGAGGAACCTGCTCTGATACCAATTGTTGGAAAAACAAGGAAACACAACTGAGAGGGTGGGGTGAATCTGTTGTAATAGAAACTTAAACTTCTCCTACTTAACTTAACTTAATCTCAGATCTGATGAATAGGAAATTAACCATAAATAATTAACATATCAAAGAGATAGATAACACCAAGATTTTTTTTTGTGTGGAAACCTTGTTAGGGGAAAAACCACGATGGATATTAGTCCACAATATTATACATTGTTAGAAGTATAAATAGAAATAATAAGGGGAATGCACATGCATTTAGGAACACTGCTTAGAGCTCACTGCTCAAATATAAAGAGGACTCACTATCCAACATAAATATGGATTATATCTACAAAGTATGAACTGAAAGAATAGCTTCGGCACAAGCCGGATTACAGTTCTAATTAAGCTCATAAAACCTTCTTAACACTTCACTCAACCTTCTTCACTCTTTCTCTTGAGTCAAATGATAGAAACACTATTCACACATTTACACTTTCTCTGCCATACATTCACACTTATTCACACACTAACTTTGATCAACCAATTGCTTTTATATATCTACTTCATGGGATTTCAACACAACTTAGTCCGCCAAAAGAATAAAACATATTTTCAATGTCGGCCCAAATTTACAAATAAATTTCTAATGTAAATCCACCAAGATTGGCCAAAACATAGTGGAGACCCAAATTAGACACATAGTGGAGATCCACAACATGCTAACACCAATATGTCAGCTAGGAACATGAAAAACTGAACATGCACAAAAAAAATCTTCAACCACGAGCTCTCCGAGTAATTTTTACATACCACAAATATAGAGAATGATATAGACATCAGAGAACACCAAGAAACAATAGAGAAGAATTTGCAACAACTAAAATTACTAGAATTGTACAAACTTCATTCAAGAACACTAACAGAAACCACAAAAACACTGTTAGACCACAACATACTCAAAAATTCACATAGACCTCTAAAACTTCTGGTAGATTTTCTAGAAACACTCAACAATAAACCCTTTAATCCACACCAGTTGATCTTCAATGTAAAGAAAAAACACCTTCTTGACCTGCACAGTTCCACTAGGAACCTAGAATACTATCGTTTACAATTTCTCAATATCCTTGACATTTACAACAACTGATATACCAAATGCTAATAGTGTTGACATCAATGGGAACAACATATCAAAAACCATATCCACAACATCCAACATGACAAAAAATAATCTCTAATATGATAAAGTAAAAATATGAGAGTTAGGGTGGCAAGAATGATCTCACAAAGGAATTTGTTCGCCAGCTATCTCCCAAAAGCATGCTCACCTACACATAAAGAGGAGGGAAAATGTTGGGTGGCTATATAGGGTCCTGCCTCAATTAGACCCCATTTAGGTGTTTCCACCTCCACACATAGGCAAGAAAGCAAATATGATAAAGAAAGTAATGTAATAAAGAACACTAAAACACTGCAAAAAAAAATGTTCTTACTAAACCAACGAATAGAGGAGAGGAGTGGGGAACTTACCACCTCCACCAAGAGCACTCAAGGCTAATGGAGGAGAAAATGAGAGTACTCGAGCCTCTACTAAAATGGTGTTGTCCCACATGTGCTCTACTAAAGTGATGGAGTGAAGTTGTTGCTGCAATGGAGTGAAAAAATGCTACTAGAATGCTGGAATGGAGACTAGAATGCTTGAAGATTGCTTGAAGGGATGCAAAAGAAAGTTGTGAAGCATGTAGAAGTAGGGAATTTGAAGGAGAGATGAAGAAAATGGCCATATTCAGGTCGTTCAGTCGAAGAGGACATTACAAGTTGGCTACCAATGAGAAGTGTAACGCCTCTATAAGATCCAACCACAAGAATCTGCCAAGGACGTAAGAGCACCGTGTGGATGTCTGTATGCCACATGGGTGTCCCCGAGAAAAAATTGCCCACCGATGCTCAAAACAAGCACCAAGTGGAACGAAGGTAGTGGGATTATGTGTAATTAAACCTCTAATTTTTTTTTTCTAAAATGGAGAAAGGAAAAAGCAAAATTTGCATAAGGGGTGAAAATTCACTCCTATACATTTTTCCCCTACTTTAGTGAGCATGAATATTGATGAGTTCTCTGGTAAAGTAGATTGAAGAATGAATAAGATTAGAAGCATATACCTATAAGGAAAAAACCACGATCTGATAAACCTGAAGGTGAGGGGAAAGCGAAGGACTTGATAGCTTCTCAAAACTATGAAGCTAAAGAAAGAAAGCATCTTACAGGCCCGCAACCCTATAGTGAAGGTAACCCCCAAGATCTGTCGCATGGAGGAAATCCAAGGAAGTGCCCTACAAGCTTATAGACCTATACAGGAGCCACCCCTAAGATCTCACGCATGGAGGAAACTCAAAGGAAGCACTCTATAACCTCTGAGACCTATATGAAAGTATCCCCCAAGCTCTCTCTCATGGAGGAAACCTAGGAAAGCGGACTTCATAAAGTCAAGAAGCAGCCACATAGGCAAGTAAGCAAAAAATAAAGACCATCAAAAATTCAAAAGACTTTCAAAAGGGTCCCTTGGGAACCTGTCATGAAGAAGGGGTCCAGTCAAGGGACACAAAATTGGGAAACATATATTTTCTTTCTCAAATCGATCCATCATCAAGGGTTCCTTTTAAAAAAAATTCACTCCAACAAGGAATTTGAAAGGAAGAATATGCCCCACCTGAGGGGAAGTTCAAAGCTATTCCCACTTTGGAAGGCCCTCAAGTCCTTTCTTTATGAACCCACGATGAAGGAAACATGTTCTGTTAGGACTCCAAGTTGAGAATGATACTCTAAAGAAATATTTGTGGAGATTTTCAAGAAAAGATTCATTGACAATGGACACATTTTTTGAAAATTGAAATGTTGAAGAAAGGCATTATCACCCATGAGAGGGACAACTCAAGAAAAGGAGAGAGAAAGATAAAGAGAAAGAAAAAAATATATAAAGGGCACAGGGGTAGCTTGATATTTTGGGGTCAGAACTGCTCATAAATATATATATGTATAGTAATAGTAAATAAATGATCTGTCATCAACTCCATACTATATCAGACCATGTGAAGAATTCATGAGAAGACAAAGTAAAAAATAAAAAATTGGGTCAACATGCAAGGGAAGCCTAAATGCCCCTAACGCTTTGCATCATCCCCAATTTACGAAAAATCAAGCACAAACATGGAAGAATGATTATACAAATAGAAGAAGGTTTACAACACAAAAACCACACATGTATCCAACCACCAATAGGGGTGACAAGGTTCATCTAGAAACATATAGCTCAATCATAGGGGAACACATCACAAAACACACACACAAAAGATCAAGAAGAGGCCTCCTCCTAACATTGATCAACTAAGAGGTTGTTCACTTGCCACTTTAGATAATCAGAGGGGGAAGGAGAATGATCCTTCAGTGGTGGGATGTTAAGAGGAGCATTGAGCCCTCCTACAAAAGGGCTAAGGAAGAAGGCCTTACAAGGTATTCTTTGCTAATCTTTTGTGGAGCTAGGGTCAGTGATTTTGTGAAGATCATTGACAAGGACGAAACTTCATCCATGGAGTTAAACATGCACCCCATAGGAGCATCATGTTTAATTTCAATGGAAAGGGAAGGTTTCACCTGAGATTCATCACTAGGCTCGTCAAATGACTCAGGAGTGGTGATGAACTTAGGGGAAGTTGAGACAGGTTCTATTACTAGAATGAAACAAGTCAAAGCAAGACCACCTTGTGAAGAAGGTGGGCTCCTCTTTCATCCTTCACTTCTAGAAGGACCACATTCCACCTTTTTCTTTGTCAGAGGAGAAAAACTCCCCACACACAAAGCTAGAGGTGCAAAGGAGGAGGAAAGAATCGCAGTGCACACAACTAAGGTATTACCCATATCCACGAGCCTTTGGAAAGGTGGGATATCTAGAACGAATATCAGCAAAGGTGGCTCCATCAAAGGAGTGATGAACACATGTATCCCCTTAGGGATAGGAACATTTATATTCACAGTAGAAGCTGAAAGCGATGCAGAACTAAACTGAAGAAAAGTAGAGGGAATGGGAGAGGAAGACACAACAAGAGGCCCTAAAGCATGGGTGGTTGTCTCTTCCTCCTTCCTCTATGAGGCAGCCTGCTCAGCTAGGAGAGCCTTTCGTCGGTACTTGCACTTGTGCACAAGGAAGTTTCCATCAATCTTTGAGTTGGAGGATAGAGGTTGTGAAGGAATATAAAGTTCTTGCTCAACCATGAGAATGTCCACTACAGTTGTCTGCGGTGGAGGAACAAATTCTTGTACAGGAGTAGGAGGAGTAGGTTGAGAAGCAGTGGGGGGAGGCAGCTCAAGAGCCTACGTAGTGGGCCTCTTCCCATTCACTACTTTGGAAGTAGGAGCAGTAGGAGGCCTCAGAGGTCGAGACAAAGAGGATTCTCAATTTGATACCTTCTTCCTGTTATACTGAATTGGTCTAGGCCCGTCAGAAGAACATGAAGTTCAAGTGTAGAACGCTTAGGCTTTCACCAAGCGAGCACCATAGGATTCTCCTGTAAGTACGGGGTAGAATTTGATGGTACCATAGTAGAGCAAGAAGAAGCATTAGACTGACTAGAGGAAGAGTAAGAAGGAGGATCTTGGGACCGCTTCTCTTCTTCCTTCATGCCTTAGTAGCATCGCTATCAACTTTTAAGCAAGCCCTATGTGAAATAGCATAAGGTGATGAAGGGTATCTCACTTTCAGCCTTAGGTTCCCTTTCTTATAATTCTGATACGTTTGGTGTAGAAGGTCCATCCTAAGTGGAAGAGGACCAAAGGGAACATCACAGGAGTAGTCCAAAGAGTATCTACCATGAGCAACTAGTGGTTTATAACTGGTGTCATGAATTACACGTACAGAACCCCCGTGGATAAGTTTTAAACATTTATGCATGAATGAGGGTACCACATTCATAGCCACCAACCAAGGGATACCCAAATTTACTCTGAAGAGTTCAAACCCATGGATAATGTCAAATAGTAGTTTCATATATTTAGGTCCAGCCAAGACTGACAGGATAATACTACCCAAAGGTGGCATGAAAATCCCATCATGAGTGCAAATGGTGCTCACAGGTGCATTGTACTCATATTTATGTAGATATTTAATAAACACAATCTCCTCAGTTATTATGTTTACTTGTGATGTCAGATCAATGAGAACACCCACTATGATGTTTCCATTTATCCATTCAGGGATATAAAGAGGAGATGGTTCCTTATTAAAACCCATTTGTATATCCTATGAAATGAAGGCTACACCACTACAACTGTCCATAGGATGCACAAAGGGGATAGGTTGATGCAGGAAGGAGGCCAATACACACACTAGATGATACTTTCATAGAGTTCCTAAATTTTAATAAGATGTTGACCTAATTAAGGTTTTGTTATGCAACACCTTTAGATCCTTCTAACTATGCCAAATAGGGGTTGTAGGTTGGGTTGTAAGGTGATAACCTCACAACACCTGCACCTACAACACTCCTAGAGTACGAGGAAAGAAACTGTTAGTATCACAAAATGAAAGCAAAATGGTTCATGTCAGGTTCACCAAAAATGTAAGAGAGGGGGAGCAACCATGTTCAAGGCCACAAGTCATGGAGGGCCAAAGGCAGAAGGCTTCCCTAACTTACCCCAGCTTAAGGGGGTGTTAGAAAATGTGGGACGTGAATAATGAGGACTATAAAGTCCTTCAATCACTCTATAGCCCCAAGATTTAAAAATGGGCTAGGTAAGCTAGTTTTTGGGTTCAACACTATGCCTCCGGAAGCTCTTTTTCTGAGGATGAAAGCACAGTCTCAGGACAACAACACGGTGCACTAGCATCTCTCAAATGTGTTGGCATCTATATGACCAAACAACTAAAGAGATAAGGTCAAAAATAGGAAAACAAGCTAATGACCTAGCTAACTACTACTAAAGGCCCAAAAAAATGTTGACATAAACAAAATAAGCTCTAATATGATAAAGTAAAAATGTGAGAGTTAGGGTGGCAAGAATGATCTCATAAAGGAATTTTTTTCTAGCTAGCTCCCAAAAGTACGTTCACCTACAAACAAAAAGGAGGAAAAATTTTGGGTGTCTGTATAGGGGCCTGCCTCAGTTAGACCCTCGTTTAGGTGTTTCCACCTCCACAAATAGCCAAGAAAGCAAATATGATAAAGAAATTAATGTAATAAAGAACACTAAAACACTACAAAATAGTAAATGTGCTTACTCAACCAAAGAATAGAGGAGAGGAGTGGGAATCTTACCACCTCCACCAAGAGAACTCCAAGCTAATGGAGGAGAAAATGAGAGTACTTGAGCCTTTGCTACAATGGTGTTGCCCCACACTTGCTCTACTAAAGTGATGGAGTGAAGTTGTTGCAATGCAGTGCAAACATGTTGCTAGAATGTTGGAATGGAGACTAGAATGCTTGAAGATTACTTGAAGGGATGCAAAAGAAAGTTGTGAAGCATGTAGAAGGAGGGAATTTGAAGGAGAGATGAAGAAAATGGCCATATTTGGGTCAGTTGACCCAAGAGGGCGTTACAAGTTAGCTACCAATGAAAAGTGTAATGCCTTTGCAGGATCCAACTGTAGGAATTTGCAAGGGAAATATGTGTGCCACACAGGTGTCCCCGACAAAAACTCCCCCACCGACACTCAAAACAGGAACCAAGTGGAACGAAGGTAGCGGACTTATGCGTAATTAAGCCTCTGAACTTGGTTTTCTAAAGTGGAGAAAGACAAAAGGGGATTTGGCATAAGGGGTGCAAATTCACTCCTATACAGGAGGTATTATGTATCTATGTTTTAATTTTGCAAAGAATATGTTTGTCAAATATTTTACATCTAACCATGATGTAAAAATTTATTTAAGTGATATTTTTATAAGCCACTTTAATACATGTTATGCAAAATAGGAGATATAGTTTGAGTCTTTATGACTAAGTTGCAAGCATATAGGGAGGTTGGAGAGGTTAGTCGACATATGGAGGAGATGTAGGGAGTTTTTACTCACCTTTTGGAGGGAATGAGGGTATCTAGGAGTTAGTTTCTCATGCCTTCATGATTGACATGGTCAAAGTTTACCTTTTCAGCATTTTGGAGCTTTTTGGAGGAGATAAAGTAGCTATATTTTTGGCTTTATTGTTGCATATGACTAAGAAGGTTATAGGTTCTAATTTGGTGGATCTTGGAGGAGGATGGTTATAGTCACTTGTTGAATCATTTTGTACTCAATTCTGATTATGCTCTAATTTTTAATTAGTGGCTTTTTGGAGTCCTTTGGAGATATACCACATATTTTTTAACTCTTTTGGAATGTATACCAATGATTACATTGAATATTAATGAAGATGAGTTCTTTTTCCTTTTGATTTTTTGCTTTATTGTTTGCATTTTAATTGATTGGTGAGATTACTTGTGAAGTTTTTCTACTTCCTTGTAAATTTGTCTCATGTTAGCACCTTTTCTAGAAGAGTATGTATTTTGTAGGTTATAAGTTGTGTTGAGAATGCAAATGCTTCTAGTTGTGAATTTTTTTTCCTTCTAATATTTTGACATTAAAACCTTCTTATGAAACACTTATGCAAGAAACATACAAAAGTGAGTTGTGTATGTGAAATATTATCATTGTTTGAACTGTGTATGTAAGCTATTTTATAGGTCCTAGTTAATGTTTTGGTGCATCACCTTAGGAGTTAATATTTTTAGTTTATGTTTCTTTCTTACCCCTTTCCTATGCAAGTCTTTAGAACAGTTAATTAGGTGAGTACCTTATGATCCAGCCTTCTCTGGAGGTCCATTCCAAGTTTAGGTAATCCACGGCCTAGGAATGTTCCCATGTTCCTCCAAAGTGATAATTTTTGCAACTTAGCAAGGGTGAAACTTTGAGAGACAACATGAACTTAATCATCATTATACGACCAGATAATGACAACCATCTAGCTTTCTAAGAAAGAATTCTTGATTTAGTTCTTTCAATAATTTTTTTCCAATTCTTTGCTTTTTCTACCCCCATGAAAAAAGGAATTCCTAGATAAGTAATAGGAAAATTAGCCTATTGAAAACCTAACATTTCTACTATTTCCCTTGAAATAGAGGCCTTCATATTAAAAATGTAAATCTTTGATTTACTTGCATTAACCTTCTAACTTGAAACTGAGGAATATTTCTCTAAGATTCTTTTTACCTGCATAGCTTCTAGTAAAGAGGACTTACCATATAATACAACATCATCTGTAAATAAAGAATGTGTGGCAACAATGTGTGTATTTGGAATAGATACACCCTATCATACACCTTGATTTTGCAATTCTCAAATTGAGCTACTTAATACCTCAACCATTAGAATAAATAAAAAAAGGAGAAAAAGGGTCACCTTGTATAACCCCTTGAGTGGAACTAATAAATCCAACTAAAGATCCATTAACTAATTCATAAAACTTAGCCCCTGCTAGATAATATTGATTCCATTTACACCATCTATTACTAAAACCAAATTTTTGCAACACTTAAATCAAATAATCCCAATTGAATCTATCTTAAGCCTTCATCATATCAATCTTAATAATAAAGGAAGGAACATTAAGTATAGTTTTAATAGAATTTATAGCACTTCATGAGCAACTATTGCTCCTTCTAAAGTCTACCTCCCATGCACAAAGCCCCCTTGTTCCTGTGAAATGACACTTGGTATGAAGGGCCGAATTCTGAGATAAATAGCTTTTGTAAATATTTTATATATCGTGTTGCATAATGATATTGGCTTGAAATTTTTCAATGTTTTTGGCTCCTTCACCTTCAGAATAATGGCAATATGTGTAGTAATAAACTTGTTAAACATTATTCTTGATTTCCTTGATTCCTCTAGAGCCATCAAAATATCAATTCCTATAAACTCCCAACACTTTTCAAAAAAATAATGTTGTGAACCCATCAGGACCTAATGCCTTATCAGTGGATAAGGAAAAAACCACCTTGTAAACTTTGTTGAATGAAAAAGGCCTCATTAGCCAGTTATTATTTTCTTCATTAATCAACTTTGGGATACTTCCTAACAAATCCACTCCTTGATTTACTGATGTCATTGAATTATTCCCTAAATCTCGTAATAGTTGTGAAAAAAATATAACACCTTCAGTTTGGATTTCATCTTCTTTTGTAAGAAAATCCCTTGATATTTAGTTTTGAATTGAAAAAAATTGTAGTAAAATCCCTCTTAAATTGAGCTGATGCATGAATTTTTTTGTATTTTTATCCCCCTCTTTCAACCATAATTCCCTTAATTTTTCTTGCCAATAAATTTCTTCTCTTTCCACCAACTCATCCCACTCCAACTACAACTTATTTTTCTACTCATAGGTATTGGCATCTAACCCTTGTTCTATATTTTTTTCATTTATTTCAAAAAGCTACTTAAATATCATCTCTTTCTGGAAAAAAATATTCTTAAATACATGTATATTCTTGTACTTAATTTATGATTTAACATATCTCATCTTATTCCATAATTGTAGCATTCTAGAACCCTTCACAAAAGGAGCACTCACCCACCATTGTTGTAAAAGTTGCAAAAAATGTGGATGCCTAAACTAAATTTTATGAAACTTAAAAGATGATTTAATCTTGGGTACAAAATTTTCTATATCCAAAGAAATAGCATAATGATCATAAGCAATAGATGGCACAATTTGTGATGAGAAAGTATTCTTACCCAAAAACCAGTTAGGTTGAGTCAGGGACCTATCAAGTCTTTCTACAATTTGGAAGAAACCTTTTCTTCTATTAGTCCATTTGAACATCCCATTTTCTAGCATGATATCAATAAAGGCATTATCTTTTATAAATTTCACAAAATCCTCCATCACTCTGACTGTTGGACTGATGCCTCCTTTTTCCTCTTGCAAGTTAGATATAGCATTAAAATCACCTGCTACAATCACCTTGTCATTCCTAATCCCATCCAAGACAATTGATAATATCTCCCAAAGCTATCTTTTTTCCATTGTGGTTGTTGGAGCATAGACATTGATTAAGTAAAATTGCAGCTCAAAATATGAAAATTTCACAAGTTGCCAATGCTTCTCATTTAATACTAGATCTACTACAACTGACTTTGGATCCGACATTGTGATAATGCCACCTGAGGCCCCTTGTGTAGGAGAATGAAATGACTTCCAGTTTTTCCACTTTCCTACTAAAGCCTCATACACCATTTTCGAGGTTTTGGTTTCTTACAATAAAACCACATTTTCTCTACAAGCATCAATTTTTTGCTTGATCTGAGCTTTCTTGTTAGGGGCGTTTATACCCCTGACATTCCATGAAAGGATCTTCATTGGTACCTAGAATAGAAACACACTCTCCTTAGTCTTTTGTTTGCTGAGACTAGCAATGTTTTGTCCAACGTATTTTGTAGTCTAGCCGCAATCTCTTCTTTCAATTTTGTGGCATAGGACTTCCTACCTCTTTTTCCTGGAGTTTTAAGAGGCATTGTTTGAGTACTACACCTTTGTGAGATTGATAAGGATTGTGAATAATCAAAATCTCCCAAACACTAATTATCTTGTGAGACATTAATTGCATCAGTATTCTTAACTGAAGCAACTAATTCTTCAAGAACTAAAATACTTTCTTTCTCCCTAGATATAACAACATTCAAAGGCTTTGATTCTTTCGAAACATTTGATAACTTAGAATTTTCCTGCTCTACCAAAACTTATGGTGTATCCCATCCCAAAGGAGACAAATCAAAGTCCATTGGACTAGATTGTACAATGTTGACATCTTCATTCATAACCTCCTCCACAATCTCTTCAATCAATTTTGAATGAACAAAAAAAAGCATTTTATCAATAAATTCTTCTAGATCCTGTATCTCTATTGACTCTTCTATGTGTGAATTTGTAACCAATTCTAAACCTTTAACTTGGAATGCTTCTATCTAAGATTGTTCTTGAATATTCTTTGAGATATTCACTACAAATATCCCTCCATTGAACATTAGATTCTTTGTTATATCCTCAATTTGATTGATTGAGCAAGAAAATATAGATGGACCATATAAATGCAAAACTTTTCCTTTATATCTACTTTAACCTCTGATTAACAAAACTGACTTCCCTCATTCACTTATGTAGATTTGAAAGACACTATTTGGAGTTCCATTTCATTTGACCCTTCCCATTCCTGAGAGCCTCCTCTCAATAGTGAACAATTTCTTGAGGTTTGTTCCAAATCATGGAAATTACCACAACTATTCTCTACATTTTTTACAATTATATTTTGAACCCACTTTCCATATTTTGAAACTAGATGATTTTTTGAGGGAAGATCCTTTGTTACATCTAATAATGCATAAAATCTAATAGGTTTTGAATTTTTTTTAATGAAAACCTTATCATGGTAAAGAAAATACCAATTTTATTTATCATTATTTCTATTAACTTCAACTCTCTATATTCTAGTGCCAGATCTTTCAATTGAATCCATACAGGAAAAAAATTTATAACTAGGTCTTTGGGTTTAAAATTTGGACACAAGGGTTGAAAAAACATACTAGACCCTTGAAACACCCAAAAAATTACTCTGAAAACATCTCTATATGATTTTTCTTAAAATAGTACTACAAAAATTCCCCTAGATTTATCAAGGGTTTCCCCCCTCCCATTCATCAAAAAATAAATCTTGCAAAGTGCTTAAATCCAATGATAATTGCCAAAAATTACCTATTAAATCCCTTTGTTAAAGATCTTGGATCTGGGGTTTCAAAATATCATCAGGAAATGTAACGTCCACATACTATTTAGGTATTTGCTAATAAATTTTTCGCACAAAACCTAAATCTGCATCCCTAGTAGGGTCTTTTAATTTATCTTTCCTTCACTTGTAGTCTCCTTCTTTCTCCATTAAAAATCCCCCTACTTACCAGTAGCTCCCTTCTTCTTATTCTTGGATGTCTTCTTTCTCCTTATTTTATTTTTCTGCTATGCAACTTTCCCCTAAAAATACTTTTTCTCTACCTCTTGTTGACCCATTTGTTTTTTATTTTGAAGAGACCCTTTAATGTGACCCACTTCCTTGAGATTGTCTTTCTTGTTTTGAAACAATACATTTCGTGGCTCTAGCCCAGTGTGTTCAAACCCTTTTGATTTCACATAATTTTTTGCATGCAAAGATGATTTATCCCCCTAGACTACTTTTCCCCCTTTGTATTTTTGATATAGTCTTTTCAACTTCCTTCTTACTTTGCAGCTCTTTCCCCTTGTGAAAAAAACCCTTTTGTTTATTCATTTATCTTCTTCTTCCATACTATAGTGTTATTCCAATATGGATTCCCATTACTCCTTGATACCATTGGATTTAAGGGAACACCTCTAAAATTTACACCTACATAAGAAGCACCTTTACCCTCTATGTGAGATTCAAGGTTTGCCTCAACAACCTTATAAAAATGATTCAGGAATGATGAATCTTGCTCTAGTTTTTTTGTGAACCTTCACTTGTCTATTTCCAAAGTATTATCTCTATTATTTTCATATAAGTCATAAATCAAATGTTTGGTTCACACGAAATGTCTATTTTGTCGAAATAGTACCCAGTTGGGTTTTGTGAATCTGTGTCTGACAACAAACGTGTTTCGTCCTACATGCCTATGAGGATTGTAAATGGGCCGATGCTACTACAAAGACTGTCTACCATAACCTCAAGGACCACGAGGAATCCTACCATGCAAAGGTCTATCACTGTCAGGAATATAACTGTTAGGCATCCATGAATGATCCATTTGCCCCCCCTACCTAATATTCTTAGAAAATAGAACATATACAAACTTTGAATTTAGGAAAAGAACCATGACCATTCTTCTTTTCATAAGTACAATAAGTTATTGGATGAGTGTAATAGAATGGTTTGTACTACTGCTAGTTCAACACAAAGGAATTTTCCCTCTCCAACTTCTTCTTCCTCTGGTCCTTCTACACAAGATAGGGTAAACTTTTTCATTGAGAATATAAAGTTTAAAGAAAGAATTGCAAATAGAGAAATATAATGATAAGAGAGCTAAGGAGAAGACTACAAAGGTAGCAACAATTTTTTTAATGACATTCTAAAGCATAGAGTTTCTAGGTTTGTGCACATGATATACAATATTTGCGATGTTTATAAAAACATTCATGAGGCCCACAAGAGTTATGTGCAAGTCCAAAATTATTTTTAGAACGATTGGAGCAAGTGAAGTGCAAGGGTTGGAGCACTTAAAGAAATGATACCAAATATGCAAGAGGATCTAGAGGCTCCACCAAACATTCCTGACTTGATAAAGGTAGTTGATTTGTTAAGTGGAATTTCAACATTTCATGGTAAATTGGGTGTACAACTGCAGAATAAGTTGAAAATGTTTAAAGATGTGAAAGGGGATGGCATGCCCAAAATATTGAATGATGAAGGAGAATTGAAGTATTTTTCTACTTGGAAGGATGAGTTGGAAGGTCTTCTCCCAAACTTCAAGTAAGAAATCACTCTTACTCATTATACCATGTTGAATGTTGTTGTAGATGATTTGATAGGGATCAAAGTCAACATGGACACATTTGGAAAAGAGGCTAGGGTCTTAATTGATGCTAGATATATCCAACATACCACCAAGGTGCATAAATTCATGGATACACAATGGCCCATCGAGGATGATTATAATGCATGACTTGGAAAGTTTACAAATTAAGCCTTGGATGAAGTATTATTAAAATATTAGCTCCTCTCAGTTATTAAGTTGATGATAGGTTGTGTTGATGTGGACATGCCCTATGCTTTTCCCATTTTATTGATTTTATATTTTAAATTATGCTATCTTTGTGGGCACATGGAATACAATTTTGATTGTGGAAAAATTCTTTCCTCACAGTTAATTATGTTACAATGATGAAGGGTGCCCTTTGGAGGGAAAGAACTACCTTCTCCATCCATATGAAAATAAATTTTATATTATATGTTTTCCCCCTTTTGGAAATGCAAATATAACTGCTTTGGGGATTTTTGAAATCAAATTGAAATGTAAGTCAAATGTAAATGTGATAAAAGGCACAATTTGGCCTGATACTTGTTTTCTCCCTTATTCTTATAAAATAAAATTCAAGGCCAATTGTACGGGAATTTAGTTGAGAGAGCTTTTGAACTCATGTTAAAGAATTATGCAATACATGCAAAAAGAAATAGAATTAGAGTTGAGTCTTAGGTTTGAGTTCAAGTTTGTAATAGACATAATGGTCTTACAACAATAATAGAATTTGAATGAGAAAGTGTAAATTCTAAAGTAGATTCTCTCCTATATTTTGTCATACGAATTATTAATAAAATGATCAAGCATCTCTTGATTAGTTTTTAATCATTTTGGTTGAATGTATGATTATGTATTTTCTTTAATTCAAGGAATTAAATAAAATTCTCTGATGAAATCATAGGTTTGCATGATTAGGTGTTGTTGATGGTGTTTTATGCATTCATTTCTTCCTCTTGATCATCAATGATAAGTGCTTCTTCACTTTGTACTCCCACTTCTACTTCCTTTGTCGGAGATGCCTTTTACTTGGGGGGACTCTTTCTCACAAAAACTTGGGGATTTTCCCTAGAAGTGTCTATCTCCATAGCTTTTTCCGAGGAAGGGGCATCTTTGTTGACACTATCCCTCTTTGCTTTTGCCACCATTTCCCTTTCTATCATAACCTTTCTTTTCCTCACAGGTTGAGTTGTCTCTCCCTTTGTAGCTGTAGTGTTATCCTGGAATTTTTCTTGGCCATGGGATATGGATTTTCCCCTTGTGTTTACCTATGTCTGGCTTCTAGTACTCCTCTTTATTGTTATTGGTTTGTTGCCTTCTTGCTCCTCACCACCTTGGGATTCTGAAACATCATCCTTTCCACCATCAAAACCTTCTTCAGAATGAAACTCCATGTCTCCCATCAAGTCATATGTGAATTTGACACCATTGGCCTCTAGTTCTTGCACCTTTCTTCTTAACCATTGCCTTGAATACTCCTTGACTAGCTCAATTATTTGATCAAGATTAGTTGCTTCTTCCTCAGACCAGTTTATATGTGGCAAAGGCCTATTTCTATATAGTTTGTAATCATGTGGTTTTACCAGGTTTGCTTCCTCATCCTGTACCTGATCAGGGACTTCCACTATATTGTACAACCTTATAATTTTGAGAGACATCCGAGAGAACCTTCTTATGAGAACATCAAAGTCATCCGTATAGTTCTCCCAATAATCCTCAATATGGTCCATATGTCAAAAAGTCCTGTTGGAAATTTAGTTGCTCTACAATATGGGTCGTAATGATTTCATTTTCCCTTCTGTAATTCGAAGTCTTGTAGTGAAACTGAGGATTACATCTTGTTGTGTATTTTTTGCACACACGCCCCACTAAAAGCAGGGGCCCTCTTTTGCGTTCACTTTTGGTTTTGGGTCCTTGTGATGTATAGGTTTTATTACCTTTGCACGTGCTTGAATGCTTATCTTATTCATACAAATGCCTCCCTTCTAGGAAGCACTTTGAAAATATTAAGTTTTGAAAAAAATTTGGGTTTTTACTTCATTTCAGGATTTTCCACTCCATCTGGATTTTCCCAGATTTCACTCAAAGAACGGCAAAGAGACTAACATTGCAGTTTGAAAAATCTAGGACTTTGCGGAATTCCACATGGACTAGATTTTTTTGAGATTTTGTTTTACCGTTGGGTTTCCAAATTTCTTTAGCATGTCTTGTCGATGGAATTAATGCACCTAGGTACTATCTCTGTGACACAAGTGTGGTTGAAATTAATGGGATTTTGCATCATTTTCTCTCATCTTTCACTGTGTATCACTCTTGCATATGAGATTTGGTGATTTGGGCATTTAAATTTCTTGATTTGCTTGCTGAGGTGCTTGGATTTCTTATATTTAGTTTGATTTTCCTCATGGTCAAATTTGATCCACTTATGGTATGTAACTATGGTCCTTACCTTCAAAATTTTAATGATTGGTTATCCATGGCCATTTTAAGTCCATTTGGGAGCTCAATTTTGCATGTTTGTTGATTAAATGCTTCAAACTAGGGTTGTGTTTGATGTTTGAGGATTCTTAATGCCTATCTTATATTCTGCCCTAGTTAACCAATTGGATTTTAGTGATGTTCTGCATTCTCAATTGGTTCTCGTGCCTTATCCCATAAGTCAATGTTTTAGTTTGGTTTGGATTATGATTTCGCTAAGTCTAGTCCAAATTTTCATGCTCTGAGTTAGTTCATGGGTTTCAATTTTAATTTATCGGTTAAAGCTTGCTTAAGGATGATCCAAAACTCATTATGAGCCTTGTTCAGTGTGTTCAAGCTCAATCCAAGTTTAATCTGAGCTAGTTCTTTTCACCCATGGTAGAGGTTTTAATAGTCAAATCTAGGGTATTATTGGTTTGTTACGAAAATTCATCATTTAACACCTCAAGTAGTCTTGATCCAAAGGGGTTGATAGGAAACATGAATTAGATTCGAGTCGAGCTCAAGAGATTTGAGATTCATGGGCATTTGATCATATCAAGGAAAATCAAATGTAATAACGGTTTTTCAGGATTTTGAGGACTTCACAGAATTTCTGCATCCATGGATTTTCTTGGATTCCATTTAACCTTCAGTGTTCTAAGGTGTGCATTGAGAATTCAGAGTTTTGGGGACTTCACAAAATTCTGATCTGGCCGGATTTTTTTGAATTCTCTGGGAGGCTTTGTGGAACTTAGAAATTGGATGAAATAGATGAATTTAATGATGAATGCTTAACAATCCATGCTTTAAACTAATAGATTACACAATTTTATATGCATCCTTTCTTCATTTTGATGATCTATTCTTGATATTTGTTCCTTCTTCAGGAAAATCCTCCTTGTCTAGAATTTTCTGAAATTTCTACCAGACTGGCTTTCCCCAGTTAGCTTGGAATCCTAAACTTCTCAGTTATGATGATTTATAGTTGATTTGTTGGTTTTCTTATGATTTTGAGCTAATACTTTGATAAATATGTTATCAAGAATTGGATTTTCATGTTAGTATTCGATGGATGCAGGTTGAATCTAACAAGGAAGCGGCTGGAAAGGATAAAGGTGATACAAAGGGATCTTCTATCTAAGAAGTAGAAAGGGTTAAATTGGACATAAAGAGTAGGATTCTAGAAAGTAAGATAGAATTTGTCTGGTATGAAGTTTCAAACACAAATGTGGGTTGATAGGACTATAGGAGTTTAAGGCAAGGATAGCATAATAAGATCTTCCTGTGCTAGCCAGGAGACTAAAGGAATTAGGATTATCTCATGTAGTAGGATTTCCCTCCACAGTTCAATGTTATGAGCTAGTATTGGAATGTGCCCGGAACTATGATAGGGATTCACAAAGGATAGTCAGCCCTCAAGGGAGGGTACTGGCTAATCTTAACCCTGTCTCTATTGCACAGACTTTTGACATGCCTGACAGGTCTCATGTAGTGGCTTTTAATATGGAGGCAGTTAAAAGGTACTATGAGGAGGAGACTATTAAGTCACAACAGGTTATCAATTCTTGGCTTGAAATTCCAAAGTCTCATTTCTCAAAACTACCTAAGTAGTTGCATAGGGAAAAGTTTAAACAAAAAGTCTACGATGCCACCACATTGCTTAGCTAGGTGGTAGGCCTAAGAGTGTAGGTATGTTCAAGAATTGGATGTTCCATGTCATTGTGAGGATAGAGTAGGAAAATATTAATTATAATTGGGTAGGTGTTATAAGTGATGTGATTCATGAACAAATGTGTAATGTGCTACAGACCAAGACATTCACCATGACTTCTTATTTAGTGTATGCACTTGCAAGATTCAATCCCTATAAAGGATTGAGCACAAGAAGAATATTTGGATAGGGTGTAATTTATGAGGTTTAACCTCAATCGCACTTAGGAAGCTCAAGTTACAGGAGGGTGAATGATGCATTCACCATGCACATTACTAGATTGCTCCAAGGTGCAGAGCACGTGAGAATATTAGATGATGCTAAGGAGTTGATCAAAAGGTATGGGGCTTGGTTCATACAGTTTCCCACCTTCTCTTACATAAGAATTGATGGTTGTTAGAGGGATCCATATAGGCTTCCAAGGTATCCCACAGACCATGTTATACTTCTGGAGATCACAAGGAAAATATGTGACTTTGACACCATTGTAAATAAAGATAAGCATAAAACTAGATTTGGTGGAGATTTTCCTCTGAAGATAGGTACTAGCGAGGTATATCCTTAAATTAATTCAGCCTATGCTTCTAAGGAGGAAATGAGCACTCTTGGGTTGTCTTACTATTCCAAAAGGTTGGGTTTTGATATCACTGGTGAAGCATAAATGAAATCCAATAGGGGAATACCACCATAGAGATGACATAGAGGACTACTGGGCCAATAGCAAGGATGAGTTTGAGGTAAGAAAAAAGAAATTCTCTAGGCTCCCAGTTGATGTGGTCCGAATGTATAGTATGAAAATGGTTCCCGATCAGGTGGAAGATGATGGGGACTTAATCCAAAGTCACAATTATGAGCCAATTAAGGAAAAACCAATTAGAGAAGTAGATTGGCTAGAAGAAGAAAAAACTGAATTACAAGAAAATCATGGCCCCTGTGATGAAATACACCAAGTTGTGGCTCAAACACAAGGTGTGGAAATTCAAAGTGAAGGTGTTCCATGTACCTAGAATCCCATTCCACTTCTGAAGACTCGATTGAGGAAGATCATAATGGAAAAAATAAGGTGGATTCTCCTTTTAATATTAAGATCAAAGGTTCCCAAGGAGAAGAGTAGGAGAAATAGAGGAAACCAAAAGCAAAGAAGAGGACCGCTACTTCAAAGACAGAAAAATCTATAGAGGAAGAACCCGGTGAAGGAGAAGAAAAGGATAGTGCCCCAATGCCTAAAAGGAGGAAAAAAACAATGGGTTCAAGAAAGAAGGGTGGACCTTCCAAGGAGAAAAGTGAAATTGATCCTTCAACAGTGGTAAATGTAGAATGTGCTGGAGAGAAGACATGGGTATAAACAAGAAGATCAAGAACTCCTCCCAAGGATAGTGTGCCAAAGAAGGATATTCCTCTAGCAACCTCTACTACAGAACAACATAAAGAGGCTTCTCCACACCATGAACCACTTGGTGCATCAGAACAACCAGAAGATGTAGAGAACCCATTAATTGAAGAGGGAGAATAATTTCAAGAAGGTGAGCTTCATAGTACAGATGCAAAATTTGAGAAAATTCTATAGACTCCCTTGGTAACTAATGAGGATTCTCCTACTAGAAGTGAAGAAGACAAACCTCCTCAGAGAGAGGAAACACCTATTAAGACTCCATCACCAGTGCATGAAGAAAAGAAGCATGGCAGAGGAAAACATGATAAAGATGAAGAGTTTCTTGAGAAGCCGAAAGACACACCAAAGGGTTAATAGGAAGAAGTGGGACAAAGTGAAATACAGGCAAAGTCTGTTGTTCTAGGTTGGCTTTATAGAGAAATAAAGAGAAAAAAAATTGTTGTGGATGATACCCCTCCCAATTGGGATGGGATAGTGGAAAAAAATAGAAAAAGGTAAAGGAAAGAAGAAGGCCAAGGTCATTTCCAAGATCAAAAGGGATGAAGCAAACAACAGAGTGGTCCACATCGCTACTCCTGCCACATAAAAGAATAGAGTTGAGGTTACTGGGAGTGATTACAACATGCATTCTATCAACCTAGCAACCACTTCCATGGAACAAGATATTGAAGAATATGAAGAATCAAGTGTTGTGATCCTGTGAATATTGAGGAAAGAAGCACAAACTAAATAGGAGTTGAAGAAAGAGAATGAAAAACTTAAGAAATATTTGGAAGATTTGATGAAGCCCTTGTAATCCATTAACTCCTCATCTTCTACTACAAGTTTCCTGCCACAAGAAACCATAACTGAGCTAGAAAGAATGAAGGATACTACTCTTGCTATAGAAAATTGGTTACAAGGGGTGCAAGCTAAGGGAGATAATGCTATGAAAGACATCCTTTCAACCAGAGGAGATTCAATGAGGGCAATAGATTGGTTGAAAGATGTATTGGCTCAAGATAAAGAGGATGTGGATCTCTTGTTGCAGAAGACCAGGACCATCATGGAATTCTCCCTTCCTCCAGAGCTGTAGAACCTTGGGAATGGTTTGAAGCTTTGCAAATAAGGCAAAAGGTTTTGAAGAAGATATATAAGGAGAGGAGGCAAATTGAGGATACCCTGACTGATATCTATGATAGATGCATTTCTTGCTTTGAGGTGATGACGGGGAGAAGGAAGTTTTCACCAAAGAATTTGAGCTTAGAGAAATTGAGAAAATGGTTGTGAGATGTGTATTCCCCAGTCAGTGAGGATCCAGTTACTGAACATCAGTTGGAAGATGCAACCACCTATATTGCAGTTATTGATAAATATCAAACCAGTAGGGTTGAGTGGGATAAGTCAGTGGAGCAATCAATAGAAAATATTAAATCTATCGAAAGGAGAATTAAGGTTTTACCTCTGCCACCTATAGCCAACTTGGATAGGGTACTTTTGATGGTGCATGATAGGGTGGATCGAAATAAAGACAAAGGGGAATGCAATTAATGTAAGGTTACATCAAAATTTGTGCTTCCCTATTATTTTGCATGCATTGGTCCAAGCTATATTTAAGATCCCAATCTGACCTAGATGGAGTTCTTTCATTTAATGCATATTCTATCTTATCTTGAATTTCTCTTGGCCAACTTGTTTTATGGCCATTTATTATTATTGTAAATTCTAATTAGGTTGACATGCCTTGGGGGGTTTTCTATTAATATGGCATTCTACCTCATTTGCAAGGGCTAGCTAGAGAATTTTGATACTAGAGTGAATTAAGTAGTAGAGAAAGTGTTAGAAGTTAGTTCATTTTGAGAAAAGTGTTGTAACACAAAACACTAGAATTGTTGCTATTATTGGATGGTTCAATACAATTGAAGACATTGTGCTTTTGGTGAATTATCTTGTGTTGATTTATCTTGCATGGTTCTTTCTATTCTATCTTTGAGATTGCTTGAGAAGTCTTAGATATATTCTAGATTTAGGATTAGACATCATTCAATGGTATTTATGGTTTGATGCTTGAAGTGTTTGCAGAAATCCCTGGTCCATACTTTTTGAAGCTAGCTAATTGTTAGTTTCTTTGCAAAGTTAGCCTGGACCTTACATTTATTGTGCTTAATTCAATTGTGAACGTTTGTCCATTTCAATTGCAATAGGGTTGTTTTCGATGAATGTTCATGATCTGAAAATATTTAGTACCTTAGAAGATTGCAATGTTTTTGTAAGATTGCAGACTTATCTGGGTCAAGCAGGGATTAGTTTCTGAGGGATTGGTCCATTTCAAGTGTTTCATCATTTGCATTGTTAATCTTAAGAGTAGTTTTAATTTAGAAATCTCTCTAAAACCCTTATATTTTGTTATTTCTTTAATCATTTGGGTTAGATTTATGATTGAAGTATCGTCATATTGCTAGATCTAATAAATTAAAGAATCAACATTTGCTTGTAGTAAGGTCCCTTTGTGATTGCCAACATTTTTACATTTATCATTGAGTTTTTTATGCATTGTGAAGACCTGACATTAGAGACCTTGGGGTTATCTCTTGAGGCTTGCTGATAGAGATTTAAATTTCAAGAGAGATTGGATATTATATTCTATCTGAGTTGTTGCTATGCAAAAAACACCATCAACAAATTGCCGCTAGAAGGAGTGTCTGAATAAGCTAAGCTGGATTGATTTATGTTTGCTATCTCTCCTGAAAGATTCAGAAGAAGGACTAGATCTATTCCAAGAGAAGAGGAATTCCAAGAATTTCCAGGTCCTACCATGTCAAGGAGGACCAGAATAAGGGGCGAGTCATCATCCAACCAACCACTTTCATTATCCCCATCATCCCCATCTTCATCAAGTTAATCTGAGTTTGAGTCTAAGGACATTCCCATTCAACAACCACAACCAGCCATAAATCATCCATTACCACCCCCACCTCCACCAATGGCTTTCATTTCTAATAACCCATCTCCATTGACCTTTGCTAATTACAATGTCATGCCCAAGAACCCAGAACACTTTGTTCCAAGTTCCATGTTAATGACCCCAACAAAACTACTGAGGAACACATTAGGATCTTTCAGACTTGCCTTACAGATAGAGGAATTAATAATGAGAATGTAGCATGTAGGCTCTTTCCTTATTCCCTAGGAGAGGATGCATTCTATTGGTACAATCATTTTCCTATTGGATTTTTTCAAAATTGGACTAAACTAGAGACTACATTTCTATAGAAGTTTAGGATTCCCATTAGTCCCAATGAGCTTTATCTTCAGGGAAAAACTTTGAGTAGGGTCAGACTGGTGGAAAAGGGTTTAACAAGAGACAATCACCTAGACAAAACAAGACTTGGAATGCAAGGCCTAAAAATGGAGGATTGCCTTCCCCATTGGATCAACTAGTCAATCAACTATTCAATCAAGAGAAGCCTCCTAGTGGAATATATTTGGTTGAGGCTGCCTTATCAGTATGGTGTAGGCTCCATAAAACAAGTTTGCATTCTAAATTAGACTACCCAGAATTCCATACAACAACTTCAATCTTCCAGTATGAACTGGAGAACAATTTGAGTAGTCAGGAGATGGTGCTATCCACTCCTTATGATTCATCAATCTTGGTGCTCAATCATATTACTTTTCCACAGAGTAGGGGGAACATACCTAAGGAAGAATCAAACCAACATAAAGAAGAGGTGGATCAGGTGTGCAATGGAGATGAGATTACATAGCTATTCAATGAAAATCCAGTGAATGAAAATGGCCCCATCGCTAACGAAGAAGGTTATATTGAAGAGGTGCAGACATTCCAATGGCCTACGAAGAAGTACGATTTGAGGGACTTGCCACATAGACGTACACAGGTTGGAGGCCACTTCATTGCCTCCATTCCACCAAACAACTTCACTACGCCTCTAGATCCTAATGCCAACAATAATCTGCCATATCCTCAAGTGTCTAGGCAATATTTATCTAAAGATCAAGGACCTATTCACCAAAGCATCTAACCTTAGAGCAATTGAGAAAATGGTGGCGAGATGTATATTCCCCAGTTAGTGAGGATCCAGTTACTGAACATCAGTTGGAAGATGTAGCCACCTATATTGCAGTTATTAATAAATATCAAACCAATAGGATTGAGTGGGATAAGTCGGTGGAGCAATCAAGAGAAAATATTAAATCTATCAAAAGGAGAATTAAGGTTTTACCTCTGCCACCTATAGCTGACTTGGATAGGGTAATTTTGATGGTGCATGATAGGGTGGATCAAAATAAAGACAAAGGAGAATGCAGTTAATGTAAGGTTACATCAGAATTTGTGCTTCCGTATTATTTTGCATGCATTGGTCCAAGCTATAGAGAAGATCCTAGGCTGACCTGGATGGAGTTCTTTCATTTAATGCATATTCTATCGTATCTTGAATTTCTCTTGGCTGACTTGTTTTATGGCCATTTATTATTATTGTAAATTCTAATTAGGCCGACATGCCTTGGGGGGTTTTCTATTAATGTGGCATTCTACCTTATTTGTAAGGGATAGCTAGAGAATTTTGATACTAGAGTGAATTAAGCAGTAGAGCAAGGGTTAGAAGTTAGTTTATTTTGAGCAAGTGTTGTAACAAAAACCAATGGAATTGTTGCTATTATTGGATGGTTCAATACAATTGAAGACATTGTTCTTTTGGTGAATTCTCGTGTTGATTTATCTTGCATGGTTCTTGGTTCTATCTTTGAGATTTCTTGAGAAGTCTTAGATACATGCTAGATTTAGGATTAGACATGATTCAATGGTGTTTATGGTTTCATGCTTGAAGTGTTTGCAACAATCCCTAGTCCATACTTTTTGAAGCTAGTTGATTGTCAGTTGCTTTGCAAAGTTATCCTAGACCTTACATTTATTGTGCTTAATTCAATTGTGAATGTTCATCCATTTCAATTGCAATAGGTTTGTTTCATATGAATGTCCATGCTCTAAAAATCCTTATTACCTTAGAAGATTGCACAGTTTCTATAAGATTGCAGATTTATCTTGGTCAAGCAAGGATTAGTTTCTGAGGGATTGGTCCATTTCAAGTGTTTCATCATTTGAATTTTTAATCTTAAGAGTAGTTTTAATTTAGAAATCTCTCTGAAACCCTTATATTTTGTTATTTCTTTCATCATTTGGGCTATATTTAGGATTGAAGTATCATCATATTGCTAGATCTGATAAATTAAAGATTCAACATTTGCTTGTAGTAAGGTCCCTTTATGATTACCACATTTTCACATTTATCACTGAATTGTTTATGCATTCTCAAGACCCGACATTAGAGACCTTGGGGTTATCTCTTGAGGCTTGTTGATAGAGATTTACCTTTCAAGAGAGATAGGATATTATATTCTGTAAGAATTTTTTTTGTCTAGAAAACACCATCAGCACATCTCAGATTTTGTCTTTTCCCAATACTCCCCTACAACTCAAACCCTTGTATTTGGTTTTTTGGGCCAACATGCATACCAGATAGGATGTCATGGTGAATTTATCCATCTCCTCCACACTTCTCAATTGAGCATCCAAGTTGTTTCTTATGATTCTCACCTAATGGTAAAGCTTATTAGCCACAATTCGTCTAATGGGGAAGAACACCATGACAAGAAGACACGAGCTTGCTCAACTCCCATTACCGTGCACAAGAGGGTTATTATGTCATGGTAATATAACTTGAAATCAATGTGATGCATTTGCTTGGGCAACTTGGAATAATGAGGCTTCGGCTTTAGTATCCAGGAATTTTTCATGATCTCTAAAGCCCTGTTAGGATCTTCATCATAAAGCTTGATTGCTTCACCTATATTTATCTCTTCAATCTAGTGGTGGTTCGAAGCAATATTGAAGACTTCTGCAATGGATTCCTCTATTAGATTAGCCATAACCCTCTCCTATGGTCCAATTATGATCCTTATTTTGGAGTCATAGATCTTTGCATACTCTACAACTAGCTCCAAACATAGCTATGTTGGAGGGAATCCTATTGCTTGTGCCAAACCAGTGTGGGTGATCACTTGTGCCAACTAAGTGGGTGAGTCACCATACATTCTTTTATGAAAATCTTCATAGTCCATATGTCCAAGATTTTTGTCTCCAATCTTGGCCCAAGTTGAAGCAATTTTAGATTCAGGCCATATGCCCTTGAAATCATACTTCATTCTCTCTTGCCTCTTCTTGAATTCTTCTTATAGCACAACAACCTTTGTTTTCTTGTCAAGGCTCACTTCACCCTGCATCTATTAGAGAAAAATAAATAATCACCAAGATGCAAATAGTAACACAACCCATCAATACAAGCTCCCTCCTTTGATGAAATGGTCAATGCACATTACATGACATTAGCAAGTGCATACCAATGAAGTGAATACTAATGAATTTAATCATGAGAAGATCAACCTACTTTATCATCCAATGGAAATAAAATTGATTGAACCAATGCATAAATAATCAATACATACAAGCTCACATGCAATGAATTCACCTTGGAAGTACAAACTCACACATCCATAATGCCCCTCTATCCAAGTGATAAATTCTGACATAAATGCATAGCCACTGATTCCATTTAAATGATTTCATCATTCAATTACACCAAGCATACAAGATAAACCATCAAACAATCCATTCAAATCTAGGTGAGACAAAGTGACCAAGATCATGAATCATTATAAGCAAGATGGGGGAGGGTCAATTAATATGAGCTAGCTCAGATTTTTCAACCCGATTAAGGTTTGATTAATTTGAGCTAGGTCAGATTAGCTGAACTTTGTCAAAACAACCCCTTTTGACTTAGGATCTTCAAGGGGAATAGAATCATGCATCAACCACTTGTTGTTATAATCATTGGGATCAATCACACACTACAAAATCATCATTTCAAGGAGAAACTCAAGGCTAATAGGGTGAAGTTGATATTTTCACTCGAAATGGGTGAAGCTTGGCTAATCCAAGGGACCTCGGATTAGCCAAACAAATTAAGGTTTGGCTAATCTAATCTCCCTTCAATTAACTAAACTTTCCCCATCTGTCAAAAAAAAAAAACACTAAGGCATGAACACAAGTTGGTTGATACATCAAATTCTAATCAAGATCATCATCATTTCATGGTGAAATTTCGCTCAAATGAACACGGGATTTCAAACATCCTTCGCTATTGGAAAATTATAGCAAGCCAAAGCTAAGGTTTTAAAAAATTAAAAAAAGTGCACATCACTTCGACCCCATCATGTCAATCACAAACAAGAGATGTAACGAGAATGTGTCAAAAAAAATTGGCAGGTTCATTTGGTTGGTGCATTCAAATGGGGTCCTACCCACGAATGACCAATAAGAAATGACCCACATTTGCATTCCAAGTGATCTTCTACAAACAAAACCCTATTTTGGAAAAAAATGAATTCCAAGATTCATCACTCAAGGAAGGACAAAAGTGTAAAGAATGATTCCCCAGGGTCTCAACAAACTTCATTATTAGACAAAAATCCCCTTCCAATTCCAAAAATAAATGAGCCCGCAAAAAACAAGAACTCAGAATGGCACAAAGCAAAGATATTTGAAATCAAAACCTAGGCTCCAACAAATGACTTATTGTAAAAATCAAACAAACAGAGCTCGAAATAGATTGAAGCCACTCAAAAATTATCATAAACATACCTCGCAAGAATGCCGATGAAGAGAGAATGAATGCACACTGACAAACGACCTCTAAAAACCCCTGAAACGACCTCAAGGAGAATGCAATCCTAGAGAAATGGTGTGATTCGATAGAATGATGGTGGTAGACTTTCCTTAATCAAACACTAGACAACAATCAAATGAGGAAATAACCACTTATTCGGTCTTTTATTTCTCAAAACAAGTCATTAAGGTGTGCATTTAATGCTTGACATGACATTTTGAAAACCTCAGAAAAATGACCCATAATTGAATTTAATCTAATCTGAGGTACCTTGGATTAACGTAATTTTATCCAAGAGCTAACCAATTTCACCCGTGATCAAGATTTCAAGTGGGGGAAACATTCATGGGAGCAAGGCCAACAATACAAAGGTTGCAAAGTGCATCAAAATGCAAATGAAATGTTGAGCATAAGGGTGAAGAAAGACCAAGACCCAAAAGACCAAAATGACCCATCATGAAACTCGTGCAGTACCTTATACATAGAGAAAAGTTCCCTCCTGAAATTCCATCATGAAACTCATGTGGTACCTTTTCTGTTTGATCAGTATCAATACACCTTAAGAAGACACCATTCAGATCTTTTCTAAAAAGGATATTATCAATAAGGACATAAGGAATTCACTGCAATCTGAAGTATCTTCATTTTTCTCTATCCAAACCTAGTGGACATTCACTAGTACGAAGAAAGTGGGTCATTTCTTGAACCTAACTTGTAACTAACGCAGGTAAACTGTTGAAACAAGAGATAGTAAACTTAAGAGTGGAACTAGGAATCAAAAAAAATTGTGAGAATAATTTCAGATATAGCTCCAATAAACTTGAAGAATTACTTGTAGGATAGAAACCACGTAAATACAAAGGTGGCTTGGGAGTTGATACCGGTGAAAGTTCTAAAGATGTGAAGAATACAACAAACAATTAGAAGAATCAAGACAAGAGGAAGTAGAGAAGGAATTTTTCAAGAACACCACCTATGAGACAACCTAATGCACAAAGCTATCCCTCTTTCGATGGTGTTTATTTTTCTTGCAACAAATATGGTCACAGAGCAACTGAATGCAAGAGTAGGAAGAACCAGTTTCTGGTCCCCTTTCTAGAAAGTGCTTTGACTATGGGAAGATTGGACATAAGGCTAGAAAATGTAGATCTTAGGTGAGAATGATTAGTCGGGTAAATGGGAATAGGTTTAATGAAGGAAAAATGAATAAATTCTTTAATGGCTACTACTAAACATGTGATAAATTTGGACATAGGGAAAATTAATGTAGATCAAGGAATAACAAAGGAGAGATTAATCATAAAAGTGTAGTTTTCTATAATTGTAACAAACCTAGACATGTTTCAAAAGTCTACAGAAATAAGAAAGGAAAGAAGTTTGATCCAAAAGAGAAGAGTGAACCAGTAAAGAAGATTGAAAAAGAAGAAATGTGGCAAGAGATGGATAAAATATGGAAGAAGAAAGAAGAAGAAAAATATGAAACTCCTGATGTGTTTGTACCCTCATCCGGTACAGATGACTTATTTGGAAATTAGACCTAGCATGGTCTTAGGAGGAGCATTATTAGAAGATTATAAAAACCCCCTAGAAGAATGGTGTGTTAGAGGTTGGAATGCAGTTGGAATGTGAAGAATGATTATTCAGAAGCTTTGGAAAAGGAACCAAAGGAAAATATGTTGGCATGAGGATTTGCGGACTGAATTAGGGATTTTTGTGTTATGAAGAATGTGTTTAGTAGCTTTTTCGTGTCTGCCACATTTCATGTGTTTTAGTGTAGGTTCAATAATGTATAAGTTGAAGATTGCAAGTTTTTTTAATTGTGCTTTTGAAGAAATTTTCTGGTGGCCTAGAGTGTTCTTGAGGTGATCTTGAAGCATTTCTAGAAGGAATTCAAAGAGATTATATCACATAATCTGGAAAATTTTCTTTGTTTGCAAAAAGGGGAAGAAGAAAATCAAGGAAGTTTTGTTGAAATTCAAGAAAACATGGCAATGGATAGAGGATCAAGTGGAGCTATTCCTATGAATCTTAAAAGTGTTGAATTAGAAGATTATGATCATAGAAAGATGAAAATAGTTGAACTAGGGTTGAGCAAAGAAGAATTACAAAACATAAAAACCCTAGGGATGGATTTGTGGAGATAATTTATGTGGTTTATAGATAAAGAGTTCATTTTTTTCTTGTTGAATCATTTCAAGAATGACAATAATGTATTGGGAAAGCCCTACTTGATCTCTAAGGAAGCAATTGAAGTGATCACTAGATTATACAGCATTGGAGAGGTCCCTGGAAACAAAACTGTGAAATACAAAGACGTGGAGGAGCTGACTGGCATTAGTAAAGATCCTTGATCACTGTTGATTGATACACTTGTTGATACGACCATTAGTATGTTGTGTACGGTATTTATTACAAAATTCATTTCAAAAATTGAGAAAGTTCAACTTCTGCTATTGTTGTACACATTGCTCACATGATGGTTAAGGAGAACAAAAAGTTTAATTTGTGTAGTCAATTACTTGAATTTTTTCTTGAAAGTGCTCAAATGTCTTTAGTTGAGGGTTATACCTTTCATTTTGGATCATAGCTAGTGTGTTTGGTGTTTTATTTCTTAAATTCTCTACTAGGAAAAGATAATGTGGTGTGGGAATCTAGAATTCCTATTGGAAAGAAAGTTTATAGACATCTAGAGTCTTTGGCAGATAATGTAAGTATGTGCAAATCATATTTCTCATCATTGAACACAAACCTTTTCTTTGGTATATCTATATCAAGTCAATTTTAAGTGGGATCTTCCTTTGGGAAAAGAGAATTGGAGGTTTTAATTGGTGATTCCCCTCCATAATTGAAGAAAAGAAAAGATATAATTGAGGATATCATTGACATTTTAGACAAGGAGAAAGAATCCCTGACTAGACCTAAATCCCCTGATCTTGATGACATCCAGTCTATGATGGTTAAGGGAAAAATGAAGAAGATTAGTGAACTATGGAATACTGCCTCTCCTATTGACAGATTGAATATTGACTATGCTTTGGTAGAATATCTACTTTGGAAAGGTATTGAAGTATCTGTTGTTTTTTATTCCTTGCCAGAAAATCTAGTTGAGGTTGTTGAAGAAGGGATGTTTCTTGAAGGTCTAGAAGGATGTAAGATGGAAGTCTTGGTTGAAAGGAGACGTGGTAAAGCTAAGCAGAGACTATCTGGATTGATTGTGGAAAGTAAGAAGTGTATTAAATAAATATCAAATGTTTACAAGTATTGTCTTTGGTGGCCTGTAGCAGTAAATAATTTGAGAAGTATAATTGAAGCGATTGAATCTAAAGTGAATAACACTGGAAATAATTTTGATATATTTGAAGATAAAGGAGTGAAGAAAAGACTAAGATTTGGTGAACTATAGGCTGAAATAATCATTGTATAAAGACAAAGAGATGATGTGATGAAGACCTTCTGGCTTCTTAAAGAAATTGCCGAAGTCAAATTAGAACATCTTTTCTAAATTCTTATTGATGCAAAAGATGTTGAGAAACAGTGTTCTGTTACAAATTGTCCATCCTCTTTCACTTTGTTGGATCTATTGGAAAGAACATGCACAAGAATGGAGTCTTTTGTATTCAAATGGAAGAAGTTGTTTCCAGTTCTCAAAGAAAGGTACAAGAAGGTATTTCAGGTGAATAATGTCATCTTAACTTAAATTTTGTTATGGTTGGTTGGAAGTTTTTGAAATATTTGGAAGTGTTTTGAAATTTTAATGTCACCATGTTTACACCTCTTTTTTATCACCATTTTCCATTAATGTCAAAGGGGGAGAGAGTTGGAGACAGTTGGAGAGGGTTGGAGATAGTTATAGAAAGTTAAAATTTTTTGGGAGAGAGCTAAAATGATAGGAGAAGGAGAATTTTGTTTACTTGTTACCATCAATGATAGAGGGAGATTATTGGAAGAATGAGAAGTTTATCTATATATTTTCATTGATGTCACAATGTTGGAAGCTTCGTCTAGTACTCTAAACTAGTGTGTATAACTAACTTATCTTCTCTAGTGGTGAATCCAGTATTTTTGGTGCACTCTCCGGTATTAGAGTCTGCATTTCTCCGCAGTTGATAGTTTTAGATTGCAGTTTTCAAAAATTGTTTGTGATGGTTGAAGGAATGCATGATCAGATTATTAGTTACTTTGGTGCTCGTATGATGAAGTGGCACTATTTTTTGGGTTGCCTCTTTTACCTTGAAGTCTATTCCAAGCCAACTTCTTGAAATAATTTTGATGTGATACAAAGACATATGTGCGACCTATTTCCTTGGGTTTGTGCTGACATAATGTAACGTGCTGAAGGTTGAATTGCATTTGAAAATATTTTGTGAACTATTGGAGCTGACAGTTGATATCGTTTTGCATCTAATTAGGCCAATGTAATTGATTCTTGCGATGAAGGTCAGGTATATATATGTTGAATGGTTTTTGAAGACATTGATGGATAGAGAGCAAGTAATGAATGTGAAGGTGTGATTGATAAGGTAGTAGTAGATGCAAAAGTAAGCGAAGGATGAAGTGTGTAAAGTACGAATACTAAGCATCACCAAAACTATATCAACACTTGATAGGTGCATCTTCCCAGTTCATTTTTGGCTGTAAAGCCTTATTCTATTCTATAAATAATTGTGTAGGCAGTGAGCCTCCTTGTTGGATAGTGATTCCTTTGTAGGCAGTAAGCCTTTGTATTTGGATAGTGAGTCCTCTTCTCGGTAGTGAGCCTCTGAATTCAGTTTAATAATCTTTATATTGTGAGTTAACCCTCACCGTGGTTTTTCCCTTATTGGGTTTTCCACATAAAAAATCCGGTGTTCATTATGTTGATTTACTTTCTATTATTTGTGTTTCATGCTCTTACTTAATAATAGAATAGTGTGGTTATGGAATTAATACGTGTTGAAGTTTTAAGTTTGAATTGTGTGATAGCTGATTCACCCCCCCTCTTAGTTGGCCTGCACTTGTTTAACATGTGTACTTACACACAACCAAGAGGGGAAAAATGTTGGGGCCATATAGGGGTTTTCCTTAGTCAAACACCTGCTTTGGTGTTTCCACCTCCACAGACAACCAGATAGATAGATATGTAAAATATGATAAAGAAAAGAATGTCAAAATGAAAATGAAACTAGATACTATTAGAGACACTATGCTACTCAAATCCAACATTCAATTAGAACTAAGTTCTACCACCCTCAACCAAAGGAACTCAAGGTCAATGAGAGAGGAATGAAATCCCATAGCAATGGTAGAGTTGACGCAGCTAAAACAACATTGAAAGTAGTCTTTCAAGACACCAACTTGCAACTTCAGTGGTAAACATGTTGGATGTTGTGATTGTTGGAAGTGTTAAAGACAATAGTGTAGCAAGTAGCAAGAGTACGAGCAAAGAGAATGGAGTGAAAGTGAATTCATGTTTAGAAGAAAAAATTTGCTAAAAGGATGGATTGAATGAGAAAGATAGCCATTTCAAGGTGAAATGGGAGGGAAAGAGTCATTCAAAGGTTGATAAGGTGTAGAGACATTATGCTTTGTTTCCAATGGAGAATGTAGTGTCTCTGTAGATTCTAGAGACAGGAATCTATTAGGACAATAGTGTATCATGAAAAAATTTGTGTGTTACTTGAGTATCCTCAATAGAAATTCCCCCACCGAAACTAAAAACAAGTGGTGACTGGATGGGGTGTAGAATGATGATGTGGAATTATTCAACTGAACTTAATTTTTCTAAAGTGGAGGGTGTAGAAGGGGAATTTGTAAGGGGGCTACAAATATATCCTATATAGTTTTCCCCCACTTTAGCAAGCATGAGTGCCAGTGAGTGTTCGGTAAAGTAGATTAGAAGAGTTTAGAAATGTATACTTTTGTGTGGTCTCACAACACGTCCCATTTTTTCCCTTGGAAAAATGTGGACCCCCTTTTTTTTCCTTTGTTCCCCTTTGACTTTGTTTGTGTTGGCATCATTTTGTAGTCCAGTGAGTTGTTGGTCATCTTTTTCTTTGCATTTCATTTGGTATTTTCTTTATCCTTTCTCTTTCCCAAATTTTGTGTTTTGGTCCTTTCATAAAAGATTAATCTATTATCGGACACTAGAATCCTAGAGTCTTGCATTTGCACTTGATTGGATTGTATCTTCATTTAAGTCTTGGTCCTGCCCAGTAAGTCATTAATCAAAGTTGTCAATCCCAGTAGTTCCCTTTTTTACTTGAGTTTGGTATTTTATTATTTTTTTCTTCTTACACGGAAGTCAGAAACTGGAGTGTCTTTTTTGAAATTTGTGAATCTCTCTTGAACTCGGTTCTTAAAAATTTCTTTTGTTTCGATTTTCTCTTTCTAAAGCTTGGAGGTAAATTCTCAGATCCTGATGTTTCTTCTTAAATTCAATACCAGAAAGTCTTAATCCTAGCAATCACAAATTAATCATGAATCTTTAATGACCCATACCTTTTACAAAATCAGTGTGACATCTGATTTCCATGTATGATCATTGTGTCATCTTTCTTCTCTTATAGTGAGCTCACACAAAAATCTAGGTGTTTTTTATTTGAACCCTAATTACTAATGATTGCACCTCTATTAAAGTAATTAATAATAAATAATAGGTAATTAATGAAGGTGGAAAACTACCTATGTAATTGGGACCACCTCAAGCATCCAGTTGCTTTTGTAACACTCCATTGCACGTCATACTGTAAATTTACAAAGGACACTAAAAGAATGAAATAATATTGGCACACAAGAAGTAAATTTTCAAGGAACTTAGAATACAACTATCAAGGGTTTTGGAAGTTACATTCTAAAAGATTATCATCATTTACCAAAACTAGGTATGTTTCGAATAACTAGTATTCTGTTGGTTACTTTCAACTATGAAAATCTCAAGAATGGTGTTTTTTCTTTAAGAATTGAAATGTTGATTTTTTTTTTTGGTTTGAATTTAGCTAAAATATGAATTGAAAGCTTCATATATTGTAAAATTTGGTTAAATTTAACCCTAACTTTCACACAAGACACACATTTTGGAAAATGCAGAACACACCAGAGAAAATGACTACTTTTGACACAAGGCCAGAAGATTAATTCAAATACTGCAACTCGCAAGCCATACCAATCAATGTAGTGGTTACAAACACTCATATGGGATGGTCTTCTGACATCGAAATTTGCACACATTTATTACAAGAAAAAATGCCTATCAATGCACCAAAAATGTTGTGAAAAATGGGTTATTTTTCATAGGAGGGTTTCCACTAGCAATGGAGGCCCCTGAATTAGTTATGCAATGTATAAATTACTACAACCCAACCAAAATAGTCCTTGAGAAAGAAGGGAGAATGCATGCAGTCCTCTCATAGAAAGGAAACACATACACATTTGGTCTCCCCATTTACACAAAAATGTATAATGTTGATATGAAAGACAAGAGCAAGATGTATCAGAATGCTGAAGAGTGCAATAGAGAAATTATGACTACCCAATGGTGCCAAGAGACAAGTACACCATAGACCAAGGTAATTCAAAGGTCTATGTTCAACCAAGAAATGCAAGATATTATAACTCTATTGAGCAGGGTAGCTGATTGCAAGAAAATTTGAACCCTGGATGTTTATGATAATATCTAGCCTAATGGAAAGTCTTGTATAATTGAATTAGGGAAAGCTTATGTGATAGACTAGATAAACAGATAATGAAATTTCCCAAAACTAGGTACTTTTACATGTCGTCATATGTTATTTACTCCTGTGCCATGAGAGCCAACAAAAAAGGGTTGAAACAAATTGGTACTTTGGGCACAAAGGTAAGAAACAATTTGATATATGCACATCGACCCTAGATCACCATCCATGGATATAAAGATGATTATAGGAAATTCAACATTTTTTTCTCCATGAAACTAGTCAGAACAATGGAAGGTGATAAAGCCAAAAGATTATCCCTGGAAGCACAAACTGTCATTTGACCAATGGGAGGTTAGTACATATAGTTCCCCACTTACTCCTACATTAGGGTGGAGGGTTTGATGGACATCCATTCATGTTGTCCAGGTACCCAATAGACAAAATTATTTAATTAGATCTGGTGAGACAATTGAAACTATCTTAGGCACTTTATAGCCATGCTCACAAGAAGGTCTCTTTTAAATTTCCCATTGCAATAGAAAATTATGTGTAATGCAATCAGAGTGACTGACTTGTGTGAAGAAGAATTGAGAACATGCCATTTTGAAGAGTTCCCACTCCAAAGAATATATTATGATATTGAAGGAAATATTACCAAGAATATAGTTGGTTATTGTGCTCACATGCAACATTTAGAAGATTATTGGATTAATTATGAAGACAAGTACATAGTAAGGAGAAGAAAATATGAAAGATTGTCTCTAGAATCTGCCCGGATTTTCAAGCTTCATGACATTCTAGAGTAGTTGGAAGAGGACGATGGCCAAGTGTTGAACAAGTTCTATAATGAAGATAGGTTATATGATGAACCCATCCCAAACCCAGGCTTTGATGATGAATATATCACATCAATTGATGAGTTCACCAGACTAGTCTTAGTGTATACTCACCACTGGATTGATGATTTTTGTAAAGCTTTGAGAGAAAATGAAATTGTCCCCACATATTTAGAAGATAAAAGGATTAAACAAAGAGATGAAAAAACATTTGAGAGTGGAGATCCTACATTGAAGAGAAGGAAAACTAGTTTGGTGGCTAAAGGTATTAGAATTGAAGAAAGAACCCCTAAAACTACAAGACAAGAAGTTCCAAAAAATCCATCTGATAAAAGGAAAGATGCAGAGACAAGTAAAGATAAATCAAAAGGAAAAACCTAAAGGTGCATCTTCCTCTATAGCTAAGCCAAGAACTAAAGTGATTATTGATGAAGTAGGAGTTATAGAGAATATTGGTACACAGACGAGGTTTTCATCTCAAAGGGCTGCAAAATTATTTACTTCTCCTCCTTTTGTCAACATGGATAGTATGAAACAAACACTAAGAGGAACTCTTGTGGTTGTGGAGGAAATTTCTAAAGAAGATGAAGCTAGAATTAAAGAGAAGATGGAAAAATGGGGTGCTATGTGGGAGAAAGTGAAATAAAAGAAGTCTAAAGATAAACCTATGGTGCATCAAGTGATAGAAGAAACTCAGGATATAAGGTCCAATCCTATAAACATTGAAGAAGAAGAATTTATACAAGGAACACTCCCTTCAGAAGTGGGAAACCATAATATCATTGGGATGGAAACAGGGGAGACTGAGAAACATGACCCTCTTGATGAAATAATTGTTGAAGATACTTTTGATTCACAGCTTTCACTTGGGAATGTTTCAAATGTTAATGAACAATCATAGGTATTTGGAGAATCAAAGAAACACCATATTGAAGTTGAAGTTGAAACTGAAAAAGAAGATGCTACACAGGTTCCAGGTATTAGAATTGGACATGAGGAAAATCCTAATGTAGTAGAAAATGAAGAAGGTAGCGTCTAGGGAGATGATATTAAACATATAGATAGACAAAAAAATGTAAGTATTCAAACAAAGGAGATAGTTCCAAACCCTAACAATCCTGAATCTATGCCAAAAATTACTGAAGAAATTCCCATTTCAGTGGACGTATATGATAAAGTTGAAGAAATTAGAAAGGAAGTTCCTAAGTCAAATAGAAACTGGGAAAAAATAAATGTTTCAGAGGTATAGCAAAATGATGATGCACCTAATTGATTAATCAGGGAATTAGCTTCCCCAATGGAAGTAGAAATATTACCTTTGAATCTTAAAAATTTTATATAGGAAACAAGTACTCCAAAACCTAGGTGTAGAGTAAGAGCAAAACATGTAATGCAAAGAAATGTAGATGGTAATGGAACTGTCCATATAGCTACTCCAATAGTTGAAAATGACAGACATGAAATAATGCCTAAGGAATATAAGATAACAAGTATTAATCTTAGACTCTCATCCTAGAAGTAGGAGTTAGATGAAATAAAGATAAATTTTGATGCTATTGTTGCTAGGGTGCAGAAATATAAAAAGAAGAAAAGAGAATTGAAAGAATGGGTTGCTACCTTGAATCATTTTATTAATTCATTAACCCTATCCAGTCAAACACAAGTTGAATTTCCCCAACATCCAGTATTGATGTCATAAGAGCAGGTGGACGCAATCACAATAGTTCACCACAAAATGAATATATTTGAGGAATGGATTGAATAATGAGTAAAACAAGGGAAATAATTTATTATTGATGCAATAGGGAAGTTCAAGGAGGTATACCGTTGGTTTGAGAAATCACAGAGATATGAAAATGAATATAAATTTCATCAGGAGAAATTTATTGAAGAAAGGCAAAATATTGAGATTCTCATGTAAATAGATATCCAAGAATTAATACATGAAAATATATTGTCAAAACAAGAACTTTGATTATCTTTAAAGTGGAAGAAGCAATCGAAATGGGAAGGTGACATGTTAATACAGTGTATTGAAGGATTTGAAAAGGTCACTTTAGAATGTAGAAAATTGATTTATGGAAATCAAGGATTTATTGAAATGCTAGCACATCAAGGATGTGATCCCCAAACTTTAGGATAGCAGAACAAAGAACCTAAAGAATTTAAAGAATGGATTAAGAGAATAAATTGAGTTCTTGTTCAACTTTTAACATGGGAAGTCATTGATGAAATCATAGAGTGCAGAAACACTATAGCTAAGTATGAAGCAAATAAAGTGCAAAGAGAAACTATTATACTCCAAGTATTGGAAGATTACATTAGGCTCAAGCTCATTTGAAAGGTAGTACAAGGAATTTCATAGGAACATATGCATCAAGTATTAAGTGCTTTCCAAGAGTACCGGTCAAAGAGAAGTGAAGAAAATATCTTGAAGCTCAAGTACTAAAAGATGAAGTGATGAACCAGATACCAGATGCTAGAGGTGATGGAAGAAGTTTTGTTTGAATTTTTTATTTTATGGGTTGATCTCAATCCTAGTAGAGGTTCTTCATTCTATTATTTTTAAAGAATTTGATAGCCTCAATAGATGGGGAGTTTTTCATGCTAGAGTACGAAGTGAAAAGTGTTGCTATTGATGAAGTCAAAGCTTTTATTTTATCTAGAATATTCCAATGACAGTTGGCATTTGCCACATGCTTCATTTTAATTCGTTATTTATGATTCTCTTGATAGAATTTTAAGTTGAACTCTTGGGTCCTTGTTCCTATAAAAGGCCATTTCATGTTTTATTTTCATTTCAAGTTCAAAATTTGTGGATTCTAGAAGAGCATATAACTTCTCTAAGTTTTTTTCTTCTTTCCTATTTTCTGAAGTATTTCAGCGTAAAACTTTGTATGCATGTAGAAATTGATTAATATCAGAGGATATTAGATAGCTACCTATCTCAGTATCTTTTGTAGCTAGTTTTGTTAGTTCAACTAAACAAGACTGTATGTTGCGTCGTTTAAGGTTGCATACAAAACCTACTTGGTGTCCAAACAATTCCCCCTCTCTTCAAAAGCTTCAACCATTTTATATGTAGCTGTGAACAATTCTGGTGAAGTATAAAGTGGTTTGCTCTATTTTAGTTTATTCTTTGGGGCATGCATGGAGAATAACTAGGAGAACCTTTTAATTTTCAGTATTTTCATGCTTATTTTAGAATAGATGTTTAAATTCTAAAAAATGTTTCAAAAAATAAATGAATGGATGGAATTTTATTGAAAATATTTAAATTTTCTATGAAATTGCTTAATGCTTAATAATAAATCTACTTATGTGATAGTAAAAAAAGAATTTGATGATATTCATGAAATATTATTTTAAATCTTTTGATTTCATGATGTTATTTTGTGAAAGAAGTGGAAATTTTGTGTGAAATGCTTATGATTCATAGCAAAGAATTTGAGATTACTATAGCCCCTTTGAGATTAACAACAATATCACATCAAACCCAAGAGTGACCCTAGTGTAACCATGACCTGGTTATCGAAGACAAGATTAAACTAAAGTTAATCTTTCTCTATTAAAGAAGATTTTCCTTTATATTGTCTTGTTTCATATCTTTCATGAAGAATAGTTCTCATTGCGGTCTTTCATGTGAAGGTATTATTCACCATGTTTTCCTACAAGTGAAATCATGCTCAACAAGAGATGGCACTAGAAGGAGGGCCTATCATTGTTTTATTTGGTCTTTGTTAAGTATTAAGCTGGATTTCCATAGAATTACTAGATGTCAATCTGGTAACCCTTGCATGACTTTAGTTCAATTTAGTGGTCAAACATTATCTAGACCTCAAAAGCCTGGAAGTGTAAGTGCAAGTTCAAATAATCTGACTATTTTTGTAACACCACCACCTGTAGTGATGACATTCTTTAACATAGAGTAACCAATTCAATTTATTGTGTACAATGATTTACCTAAAAATCCTAATAAGTTGTGTCCTAAATATTATTTCCATAAAGATGTTGAAGAACACATCAGTATTTTAAAGGATACATGCTATAAAGCAAGGATTCAACATGAAGATGTTGTATGTAGGTTGTTCCCATACACTTTAAGTGATGAAGTTTACCAATGGTATATTAACTTACCCTGTAATTCTATCAGATCATGGAAAGGCATGGAAACTCAATTTTTAGCCAAATTTAGAACACCGACTGACCCTACTTTTTTATATCATCAATTTGCTCAAATCAAAAGGTTTGAAGGAGAACCTTTAACTGCTTTTAATGACAAGATTCAAAAGGATTATTCGAGGTTGCAAGCACCTTATGTAGTAGATAATTTTTTTGCTATCATAGTTTATTATACAACAATAGATCCTTTAACTGCCACATTTGTCAAGGGAAGGGAAAATCCTCCTACTGCTTTACCAAAACCTTATGCTGAAGCTATAAGTTTAAATTTGGAAATGAAACATCTCATAAATGGATCTTCCATGAATGGTGGAAATGGATTGAACAATTATCCTACTCTGAATGTAAATGGAGTCCCTCTAGGTCATCCTATGGCTCCCAATGTTTATCCTTCAGCAGTCCAGAATGGGACTTTTCCTTAGAATAATTTCTTTCAAACAGGAAATAGTAAAACTTTACTCCCTCACCCTGGTCTAGCTATCACAAAGTTTCATCCTAATGTAAATTATTTTTCTCACAAACTCAAGAAAATCAAAATATTAAAATATTAGAGGAAAATGAAGATATGAAATAATTTATAGCTCAACTCAAAATATTAACCATAGAGGATACACAATTAAGAAATCAAAACTTTTATGCTCAGAATAATAATCAAAATTCATAAAATTGGATGAATAATGCTTCTAGACCATTTAGACCTTGGAATACACGACCTAACAATGGAGGAGTATCAACGCCTTTAGATAATATTGATCCTGCTAATGAAAGATCCACATCAAAAGTAAATATAGCTGACCTTGCAATGAATAATTGGTGTAGAATTCATAATACAAATGCTCATGTTGAAGTAGATTTTTCATGGTTCAAAATTGCTTCAAACATTTTTCTAGTTGCTACTCATCATAACGAACATTGTGAATCTCATCCTCCTAAGGGAAATGAGATAGTCCCGGTAGGATATGACTCTACTTTAGTCCTTGAAAGTTATGAATAGTTTAAACCACTTGTTGTTACGAGTCACATTCATGGATATGGAGGAGACAATTCAGCTATGACTTTAGAAATGTACACTTTTCTATTCCAAAATGAAAATAAACCTCAGGGATAAATTGACGAAGTTCATGTCTTTCAACAATATTAGAGAGGACATAATTATAACATGATAAATAATGTCAATAGTGGAGGTAAATTCAATGGACCACTAACAACGTCTATCCTTCATAATAACTTTAATACTCCACCAGATGATAAATCATGTAACAACCTAGGGTTACCCAAGGTAACTTCTCATTATAATTCATCAAATGTTTTGAAAAGTGAAAAGACAAATTCCAGAGATCAAAACAATTTGACTCATTAGTTAGTGGAAGAAATTAAAAAGGTAAAGATTAGCCTTTCTCTATCAAAATTGCTCAAAATACCTATGATCAAGAAAGCCTTCTTAAATAATTTAGAATATTTTCCCAAAGAAGGCAAGTTTAAGGATACTCAAGTGGAAGATAGTCAAGGTAAAACAAAAGATAAAAATATTGTTCCCATTAGCATATGCTGCAAGTAGTCTTTTACAAAGGAAAATTAGAGTCCTCACCATTTTTACCTACTTTGATAATGTTTGGTAAAAATCTTCATAATTGTTTAGTAGACTATAGAGCGTCTACTATTGTGATGCCTTTATCCATATGTCAAATGCTAGGGTTAACTCTGGCAAGTTCTTTAAATAAATCACTTAACTTGATAAAACGAAAGTAAATGTAGTCAGAGAGTTGACTAATATTCACATGCAATTAGTGTCAGACCCTAGAATTTAGTGTTATATAGACATTCAAGTTGTTAAAATACTCGATACTTATGGTATGATTTTGAGCAGAGATTGGACCAAAACATTAAATGGGTACATGGCTACTGATTTCTTACACATGTGGTTACCCTGGAAGGGATTCCCTAACCAAATTAGGATTGAAAGAGAACCTCAAATGAAATACATGATTACTGATTATAATCAGAAAAATGAGGTTTTATACATTGATATAGAACTAGGAGTTTACAAAATAGAGAGTTTAGGAGTTAAAATAGAAGAAATCTTTACATATGATACTGGAAAACCTAATCAACTGACTCCTGGAAAAAAAAAATTAATTGAATTAGATTGTGATTCTTTTGAAGAAGAGAATAACCCTTATGATAAGTTCAAGGATGTTATTGCAAAAGTTCAAGAAAGTAATAAAATTTGAATTTAATTAAAGAGTTTGTTGTTGCAAGATTGGTGCGGGTTGCATAATGTTGCACACTCAGAAGATAGTTGTATGATATGTCTAGAGATAATTCACAGAATCAAAAGTCAGTATTGTCCATAACACGCTAAGGTCAAGAGATTTGAGTCAGAAAAGCCTAAAGATGGAATTCATGTTACACAAGTTGAAAACATCAATTTGACGATACCAAAGAATGGTAAAGTACATATTACAGATGATCAAGCCTAGATTCTTAAATTCAATGGATCCAAATCTAAACAAGGGATTGGAATCAGAATTGAACCCATTAGTCCACAAGGTAAGTCTTTTCTTGTTGCATATCGATTGTAATTTCAATGTACTAACAATGTGGTAGGATATGAAGCCCTTATACACAGTTTGATCCTCACAATTGAAAAAGAAGGTTAGAATCCTTAAAGTGTTTGGTGATTCAAAATTAGTGGTCAAGAAAGTTTGAAAGCAGTAATAGGCTGCAAATTAAGCATGAATGATGAATCCCCTAATGTTGATCAAACTCAATATAGATCCATGATTGGAAGTCTATTATATGTGACATCCAAAAGGCCTGGCATCATGCAAGTGGTGGGATTGGTGGCTATATTTCAAGCAACACCAAAAGAAACACATGTCAAAGCGGTGAAAATAATTTTCAAGTACTTGAAAGGGAGTTTCGATGATCGAAAAAGAACAAGTGGAGGAGCCCTTTACCTTGGTGAAATATTAGTGTCTTGGATAAGAAAAAAACAAGCATCATTCTTTGTATCCACTGTAGAGGCTGAATACATTACAACAACAACATGTGCCCAAGTATAGTGGATGGTGTAAAATTTAAAAGACATCAAGGTGGAGTACAATCATGCTATCACCATCTATTGTGACAACACAAGTGCAATCAGTATATCTAAGAACCTAGTCATGCACTCTAGAACTAAGTACATACCAATCAAATACCATTTTCTAAGAGAGCAAGTGCTTGAGAAACAAGTAAAACTGGAGTATTTGGAAACCAAGGAATAAATAGTAGACATTTTTACAAAGCCTCTTCCAAAAGATACTTTTGAGTACCTAAGGGAAAAATTGGGAGTAGTCCCACACCCATCAAGTTGCTAGATGGGAGCATACATTCAGGGGGAGCTATGCCTAGTATTTTATAGTTCCATGGAACAAAATGTGAGACATTGTTGAAAGAATCGTTGCCATTGATGTCAAAGGGGGAGATATTGGAGATAGGGGAGCATTTGTGCATCTGAGAGATAGGTTTTCATCAATGAAAAAGTGGGAGAATATTGAAAGAGTTTCCATTGATGTTAAACAAATGCATACCAACATGATTCATGAGCAATGCACAAATTAGATCTTAGATGATAAGATGGCAACCAGGCCTAATCTTTTGGTGACAAAATTGTTGTAGCATATCAAGAAATAGTTTGAATTTTCATTCTCAGATTAATTGATGAAGTCGAAGGAACATCATTCTTGAAGTTAATAAATACATAATCTGGGAAATAAATAATCAAAGATAGTAATATGAGAAATGTATAATCTGAAAAATGCATAATCGAAGATAGTAATCTGAGAAATGCATAATCAATTTTATTTTTTTGCAAGCTTAAGAAAACAAGATAGAAATTGATTGTTAAAGACAACAAACCAATCCAATAAATGTTTCCTTAACAAGTCATAAAATAAGGCTTCCTTTTGAAATAAAAAAATATGGTTAGTCATTTACCAAAAGACTCGTTCATCTCTAGATAAGACATATTTATTTCCTATTAATATGTGTTCCTTCATATGATTTTTTTTCTCCAAGTGGTACGATGCATCAATAAGAGGATATGCTCATTCAATTGGCTATTGAAAAGACATGATATTTCATTGTAATGTCTGAAGGAAAGTATCTTATTTGATCTGTTTATTGTAGAGATACTCTTACATACATATTTAATAAACAAATCAAAAGTAATCAAAACAAAATCAAAGTGATTGAGATATAAATAAAACTAATTTAGTTTAATGAAGAGGGAAATTTGAAAAGGGTTCAAATAGAGGTATATTCTTCCATTAGAAGGTTGCGACTCTTGAGCAACATACTTATTTGATATTCAAATCAAGGTTGATTGTGGTTGTAGATAGTAAGAAATTTGGGTCAGAGATTATATTCTCTTGTGTGGGCTTAAAGTCATAGCATTCATCACAAATCAGATTGGAGGATAGATGAAGTACAAATATGATTGAAGGAAGTCATCTTAATCCATCATTTTAGTCAAGGTTGGTGCCTTGCACATTAGGGGTTTGTGCTCTTTGTAGGTTGGTGCCTACTAAATAAGTCTAAGGGTCTAGTGCTCCTTGTAGGTTGGAGCCTACTAAAAAATTTCATTAATAATTCAAGTAGGTTGGTGCCTACTTTCTTTTGTAAAAATCATTTAAATATTTCATACATCAATTGGAGTCAACTTAATTGCATTGTTTCATATTAAGAAGTTTATGTTGAATAAAATTTGAAGAAAGAAAATTTTTGTTTTGATTTACTGATTCATCCCCCTGCCTCTTAGTAAATCATTGTGCTCTTCAAATAAATGTTGGGAGATAAAAAGAATAAATGTGGATTTTGAGGGAGTACCAAGCATGATGTATTCAATTGTGACAAGTTGAATAAACATTTTATAAGAATGTGGAAATACAATTAAAAAGTGATGAAATAAAAAACTTAAATTCATCTAGAGGAGCAAGACTCATAACAAGAGAACCAAAAGAACTTGATTAGACAAATAGGATATGTCTAAAAGTGGAGTGAATTTATTTTGAAACTACTAAGACAAGAAGTTTTGAGGAAGGATATTTGGTCAATACAAAATTAAAACATAAAAGGAAGAATAAAATAGTAAGGGTTACTAGGTAAGGAACCAATATCACAACTAAAAGATAAACAAACACTAAGGAACGTAGCACTATAGAGTAAAAAGAGTTCCACCAAACAAAACAACTATTGCAAGTATGAAGGTATTGTCATTGATTTCAACAAGCTTGTGTTGTCGTTGGTGGTAGTCATGTAGTGGTTGAGAGATATTTTTGCTTTGATTAGTTTCATTATGTTGTCATTAGCTAAGTTACTGGTGTTAACCTCTATTTTTTCTTTGATAAGCTTTTTTTAATGGTATAGATGTCGAGGATACTGAGAAATTTGATAAAATAAGGAAACAGGGTGTTGTAGAGGTATTTTGGTTTGCAGAAGTGTTATAGTTTTGCTTCAAATTTCTTTTGGGTTGAATATTTACTTGTGTAGTTTGGATATGTTTGATAGAGGTGTTCAAAGTTTCTATATCTAGAATTTCAGCTTTTGGATCGATAGTCAGAGGAAGTTATGTTCACCAGTGCATGAACTAGTTTGCAGTGTTTCTTATAGAAGGTGTTTTTGGAAAATGTTTTTTCTCTACGTTTCTTCATAGGTTTTCTTCAGGTCTTGCAATTTTGAAGATAAGTTGTGTTGAATATGACAACTAAGAGGGGGGGTGAATCAGTTGTCATAGATTTAAACCTTTAATTCAACAACCAGAAATAATAATCAATACTGCTTAAATGATTAATCATCAAATGCCAATGCAAAAACTCAAGTCCAACACATAAACAAAATAATACCAAATTTATGTGGAAAACCCAATAAGGGAAAAACTACAGTGAGGATTAACTCACAATATATAGAATATCAAACTGATTACAAAAAGGCTCATTGCCTAAAATAAGGACTTACTATCTGAAACAAGAACTCACTATCTAATAGGGCTACAACCCATAAGGCTCACTACCATAGAGATACAAAGAAGGAAAAGAATAAATTTTACAAAGAAATGCTACAATCCCAATGCAACAAAGGATTCCACCATAGTCATTTGACCAACTTGCATGAATGATAGAGTTCTCCTTCTACTCACTGCATCCAGAAACATAGCAATAAACTTTGCCCTAATCTCCCACACACTCAACACACACACACTTATTGAATAGAATCAATGTCGCACAAAATTTCACTTTCTCTAAATTCTCTTATCACTCTTCTTTTCTCTTGTATGTTTTTCATTACTAACTCATCTTATATTTATACCATCTTCAACTTTGAAACATGTCCAAAGTTAACTATCCAAATCGAAATCCAAATGAGGTCAATGCCAAAACATCCTAGGGTGGAATTAGAATGAGGGTGAACCAAACAAACGCTTCATAGGGACCTAAAAAAATCCAACATGCTTCATCATTCTTGAAAGTATTATTTCACACAAGGTCGACCACACCAGTGTAAAACACATAGAACCATTAAGCACAAAGTTTCAAAATATTGAAATTAACTTCAATACAATTAGGGAAAGTCAATTTTAGAACCAAACATCATAAGACTTCATCAAAGAGAAATCTAGACCAACAACATTTCTCCTAGACCTCAACCAGAAACATAGAAAACCACAATTTGGAACTGGGGAACACAACTTTCACTGTACAATGAAAGAAAAACTAAAAAATTTAATATAGCACCTTCTAACAACCATGAACAACATATCTAAATTTCACAACCACAAGAGAAAATTTTGACCAAAACCTAGAGCAACCACTAAACACTTACAACAAATCTTTATTACAATTTTCTCAATATCCTCGACATTTACAACCAACAATAACTAGTGGATAACCAATTGACCTACTGAAATCAATGAAAACACCTTCAATATTTCTATTCTTGGAACAATCTCCCACTTTTTTTCATTGATGGAAAGACATGATGTGAAAAACCATCAAAGACAACATTCAAGCTCTAAATACACTTTTCTATTTCTCCCCCTTAGAAGATAATTTCTTATACGCTTCTTTTCCCAATCTTCCTTTCCTTTCTCACATGCTTCTTCTCCCCCTTTGACATCAATGGAAAAGGAAAAAGAATACTTAACATTGATTTCTCCTTTGACATGAAAAATAGAATACTCATAATGACAACACCTCATACTACCTGCTCCCCCTAACAGGTAGCCACCAAAACATTAGTCCAGAAGAAAGATAGATCCATAGCTCCACTGAACTAATGCATCTCCATATGCATATAGTTCAAGAAAGGAGGGGAAATAACCCTAGCTTCTCCCAAAGATACTCAAAATTATCTTTAAGAAGAGCCTTTATAAAAATATCAACAACCTAATCCTTCATCGAAACATACTCAAGGTTTACTTCATTCTCCATGACCTCTCTCAAGAAATGATATCTAACAGATATATACTTCATCCTCGAGTGCATCACAAGATTCTTTGAAATGTTAAAAGCACTTGTATTATCATAGAAAATAGAAATGGGATCATCATATACCATTGTGATATCTTTCAATGTTTGTTTCATCAATAGAACTTGTGTACAACAAGATGCAGTAACAATATACTTAGCTTCAGCAGTAGACAAGGAGACCAATTCTTGCTTCTTACTCAACCATGCCATCAATCTGCATCCAATAAATAATGCACCACCACCTATACTTTTCCTATCATCTACACATCTAGCCCAATCTGTATCTATATAGGCACTAAGTGTAAAATTAGTATCTTTAGGATACCACAATACATAATCCGATGTTCCATTCAAATATCTCTTAATAGTAGCAACATGAGTTTCCTTAGGGTCTTCTTGAAATCTAGCCACAAGATAGACAACATGCATGATATCCAATCTAATAGTAGTCAAATATCATAGTCCACCAATCATGGATCTATACTTTCTCTAATCAACCTTAGGTGAATCATCAACTTTTCCCAATTTGCATCCAGTCACCATAAGAGTGCTTACCGATTTGGAACCATCCATCCCAAACTTCTTCAACATTTCTCTCACATACTTAGACTATGAAATGAAAATTCCCTTCTCTATCTGATTAATTTGTAGCCCAAGAAAGAAATTCATCTCCCCAAACATAGACATTTCAAATTCTTTCTGCATTTCTTCTGCCAACCACTTGCACATATTTTTATTTCCTCCAAAGATAATGTCATCAAAATACACTACTACAATCAAGATTCTATCATTTTCAATCTTAAAGTACAAATTACTATCTAACATACCTTTATTAAAGCCTTGTTGAATCAAATACATGTCTAACCTCGCATACCATGCTCTATGAGCTTGCTTCAACCCATATAAATATTTCTTCAATCTACACACCATATCTGCTTGATCTATTAAATGAAATCCTTTCGATTGTTCCATATAAACTTCCTCTTCTAGTTCACCATTCAAAAATGTTGACTTGACATCCATTTGATACACCTTAAAGTATTTGAGTAGAAAATTCCAAGAACATCCTTATAGATTCCATTCTTGCTACCAAAGAAAAATTTTCCTTAAAATCTATTCCTTCTACTTGTGAGTAGCCTTTACACACGAGCCTCACTTTGTTTCTAACAACTTCTCCATTTTCAATCAACTTATTTATGAATACCTATTTCGATCTAATGATATTTTTATTTGCTATTCTTGGGATCAATTACCAAGTTTGATTCTTCTCAATCTACATAAGTTCTTCTATCATAGATTCCTTCCAATGTTCATCTTTACAAGCTTCACATATAGTCTCCAATTCAATCTTAGAAACTAAACATAGATTTACTTCAACAATAGCTCTTCTTTTGGTCAACATGCCTTTTTTCTTGTCTCTAATAATCTCACTTTCTGAATTATTCTTTTGTACATATTTTGGTGTCTTAGGGGACATCACCAAAGCATCTTATTTTGTTTCATTTTGTTCATCCTACTTCCCTTGCTCATCTTTTTCCTGTTCTTCCACAATCTCTGCTATTATTACATAATCATGCTCATCAGATACATATCCATCAATTTCAATAAGATTCTTCATTGTCTCATCAACCTTTACATTCAATCTCTCTACAATCTTTCTCAGTCTTTTATTAAAACATTTGTATGTCTTTCTATTAGTATAATATCTAGGAAAAATTCCTCCATCACTTCTTGCATCAAACTTACCCAAAGTTTCCTCATCTCTTTTGATATAGCATTTTCTTCAAAAAACTTTGAAATATTTAATAGTAGGAATTCTTCCATGCCGTAACCAACTGTCATTAATTTCAGTCATAAAACATAGTCCATCAACACCCTTAAGTTGATAGATATTCCCTTCAAATTTCTTTCCTATAGCAATCAATGTTTTGGATCCTTTATGTATCTCACATCTCTCATCCTTAAACACAAGATCATATCCTTTTCTACACATTTACCCAACACTCAACAAATTATACCTTAAACCCTTAACATAGTAGACATCGTCAGTATGATGCTTGCCATCAAAACTTACTGAACCTATCCCAAAAATTTTAGCACCAGTATCATCTCCAAACATAATCAAGCCTCCATCATATTCTTCAAGCTTAAAAAACTTACTTTTATCACCAGTCATATGATGTGAACAACCATTGTCAACTACCCAAAAATTCTTTTCTTGTTTAGCATGTAGGGAAGAGATAACCATACCTTCATTTTTCACCTTCTCTGGAGGGATTTGTTTTACCTATTTTAAAGAATTAGCAAACGTAGGTTCATCCTTAATTTCCAAGAACAAGCATTCATTGTCATCAGGATCTTCATATTCTAAATCCTCATCAGATATACTAGCCTTCTAATTCACATAATAATATGTGTTAATCTTCTTTCCTTTCTTTTCTTTCTCATATCTTTGTTTATTTATTTTAGCTCTTTCTAGACACTTCACAACATAATGACCTATTTCTCCACAACTAAAGCATTTAAAGGGAAACTTATCTTCATACTTACTAGAGTCTTTCCTCATTCTTCTTATAAATTTAGCTTCTATTTCATAAAAGTTTTCTTTATCCATATCTTTAGCTTTTGTAGCTTTAAAAGAAGTCCCTGATTTGTACCCATTCCTTAGACTTGACTTTCTCATCTCATTAGATGTCAAAAATCCCAATAGTAGATCATTAGCACAGGTCTTAAAATCTATAGTGTACTCAATAGCACTCACCTTCTCACTGGAACCATAAGGAAGAGTTTTAAGAATCTTCTTTACAATCCTATTTTCATCTATAGTAGTACCAATTCCTCTTATTGTGGACACTATCTGATCCAATATTTGTACATAAGATTTAATATTCTCATCTTTAGACATATGTAGAAGATCAAACTGTGTTTCCAAGTTCTATAATTTTTCCTCTTTAACTCTTTCATCACCATCATGCACTCTTTCCAAAGCATCCCAGACTTCCTTAACCATTTTCAAAATTTGAATCTTAATCAACTCGAAATGCACCAGACTATTCTTCAAGATGAACTTCACCTCATTTTTCACTTCATGTGTTTTGATCTCTTCAAGTGTACTCATACCATTAGCAGAAGGAGTATAAGTATTTTTGTAAGATTTATCCACATCATATCCACAATACTCCAAATATTCTTCCATCAATAATTTCTAGATACCATAGTTAGTTCAATCAAACCTTAGATAATCAAAAACCATTTTGTCAGCCATTGCGGACCTTCCTCAAGTGGTTAAGATCTTCATCAATGAACCTTTCTCTGACACCAATTGTTGAATAGGACAACTAAGAGGGGGGGTGAATCAGTTGTCATAGGTTTGAACCTTTAATTCAACAACAAGAACTAATACTTAATACTACTTCAATGATTAATCATCAAATGCCTATGCAAAAAATCAAGTCCAACAGATAAACACAATAAAACCCTATTTACATGGAAAACCCAATGAGGGAAAATCCATGGTGAGGATTAACTCACACTATAGAGAATATCAAAACCGATTACAAAAATGTTCACTGCCTAAAATAAGGACTCACTATCTAGAATAGGGACCCACTATCCAACATGGCTACAAACCAGAGGGCTCACTACAACAAAGATACAAAGAAGACAAAGAAGACTTGTTATAGAGAAACTAAAATCCCAAAGCAACAAAGGGTTCCACCATAGTCACTCAATAAACTAGCATGAATGAAAGATTTCACCTTCTACTCACTTCATCCAGAAACTCAGCATTAAGCTTTGCACTGATCTTCCATACTCTCAACACACACTTACTGAATAGAATCAATGTCGCACCAAACTACACTTTCTCTTTTCTCTTATCGCTCTTCTTCTTCACACTTGTATGTTTTCCATTACTAACTCATCTTGTATTTATACCATCTTAAACTTTGAAGCATGTCCAAAGTCATATCCAAATCCAAATCCAAATTAGGTCGGTGCCAAAATATCCTAGGGTGGAATTAGAATGAGGGTGACCCAAACACATGCTTCACAGTGAACCAAATATATCAAACATGCTTCATCATTCTCCAAAGTAGTATTTCACACAAGGTCAGCCACACCAGTGCAAAACACATAGAAACATTAAGCACAAACTCTCCAAATGCCAAAATTAACTTCAATACAATTAGGGAAACTCAATTTTAGAACCACTCGTCATAAGATTTCATCAAAGATAAATCTAGACCAACAACATTTCTCTTGAACCTCAACCAAAAACATAGAAAACCATAGTTCACAATTGTTGAACACAACTTGCACTATACAACAAACCAACAACCAAAAATATGAATATAAAACATTCTAACAACCATGAAAAAATTATACGAACCACACAACCATGGGAGAAAATTTGGACCAAAACCTGGAGCAACCACTAAACACCTAAAACATTTCTTAATTACAATTTTCTCAATATCCTTGACATATACAACCAACAACAACTAGTGGGTAACTAGTTGACCGGTTGACATCAATGACAACACATTCAATCTTTCTATTCTTGCAACAAGTTGATGATTTTGATCTCTTGCTTGTGTCAAGAGTAATCTTTGTTTTTTGCTTTAGTAGTTGGATTTTAGTGTCGCAGTATCTGGTAGTATAGTTTGAGCGTACAAGTGTACATTTTGAGGGTGTGAATTTTTGGAAATGAGTTTGATGGATTTCAAGTTGATAGAGGAATATTCAAGATAATGATGACATGTGGTTTGTGGTTTGCAAGTCATCTTTGGATTTGATGAAGTGTGTAATTCAAAATTTAATCGTTTTTGCATGGGTAACAATCAACTTGGTGTCTACACTACATTTGAATATGCACAAGAATTAATAAAATTATAGCATTGCATGTGAGATTTAATTTAGGTCCCATTTAAGTTTTTTTTTGGTATGCTTTTCATTCCTATCCATCGCAGGAATTCTTAGTTCCAACCTATTTTGAATTTCTAAGGTATAAGGTGAGTGTAGCTAACTTGACGATGTTTTCAAGTTGTAGATGGTATAAATCCAAGGTGAGTTGATGTGATAAGAAGTGTGTAATATATTTGAATGTGGTGATGTGAAATTAAGTGCAAAATTTTGAAATGTAGTACGAGCTATAATGCAAGATTGTTGAATGCGGTGAATTGAGGTATCTTGATCTCTAGAAGAATGCAAGTTTTTTTGAAGTTGTGGGTGGATCTTCTATTGCATTGAGATAATATTCTCTGTGTAACATTCCATCTTCTTTCTTCTTTCTATTTTGGTATTGTACTTGGGATATGAGCCTTTCTGAATAGTGTGTCCTATTTTGGTAGTGAGCCTCTTTGTACCAATTTTACAATTACTTATATTGTGAGCTAATCCTCACTATGGTTTTTCCCTTCTACAATTTTCCATGTAAATCTGGTGTTCTCTTGTTTATGGTGTTGTTTCATTTTTTTTTATTTTCTTTTCATGTTCAAACATTATAATAAATTAAGGGTTTAATGAATGCATGTAGATTTTATTACTGTTGAGGGTTTTAATGTTTTAATTTGGTACAAATAATTCATCCCCCCTCTCATTTGTCTTTCTCATTCAACAATTGGTATCATACTAAGGTTCCTTGGAGAAAAGCTTAACTACTTTAGGTAGATCAAGGATGGCGAGCAAGAAGGAGATCCCTATGTTTGATAGCACGGACTATGCATTCAAGAAAGTGAAGATGAAAGTCTATCTGATTTACCTTGGATTTGATGTTGCTAAGGTAATAATGATTTTGTATAACATACTTGTTACTCATAAACATGACCTTCCCCTTTTCTTTTAAAATTGTCTTATCTTTTTCCTTAGTCATTTTACTTGAACTCTTGTTTGGGCAGTGTTTCATTGTACCCCTTCAACTAAGTTGGGATTTTCTTAGGTTCTTCTAACTCTTGATTTTACCTCTTGTATTATTACCACTTTTGTTCGAACTTGGCCCTTTCTTGGAAAAGGTGTATGTACATGAATAGGTAACCCGCAGTACAAGTTTTCATGTGTCAGAACTTACCAGATAGCTTCCCTCGCAAGTTATTCTTGTAGGTGGTATTCTTTAAATTGTTTGAAACCTAGGTGGTGTTTTACTAAGTTACATGAACTACCCATGTTGCCACCTGGAAGATTTTAAATGATTAGTGGAATAACAACAAGTTTAATTCACATAAACAATGGAAGGCTCCTTCAAGCAACCAAGTGTTGAATTTGCTTTGGAGATACATTTTCCCTCACCTCACTTGGGGCATTCAGAAAGAGCGTAATAATAGAATCTTTCAGGATTCAGCTCTTTCAGAGGAATTTTTTTTGGTAAAATTATCAGAGCTATGTGAGAGAATTTCAATATGCTCAATAGAAAATTCAAGGCTAAGGGAAAGGTCAGCTACCAAGATTATGTGCTTAGAGTTATTGATGCTTGGAAGATTAATGTTGATATTTCTTCTCCTCTTAAGCGCACTAAGGGGCCTAGAGATGGAATCCATTGGAACCTCCCTCCTCCTGGTTGAGTTAAATTCAACTTTGATGGGGTGGCCAAGGGTAATCCTGGGATAGCTGGGTGTAGGGGAGTGATAAGGGATGAGAATGGTTGTTTTATTGCAGCAGTGGCTCTCCCATTGGGTACCTAGACCAACCACAATGCTGAAGCCATAGGGGCATTTCAAGTTTTGAATCTTGCTCGTCAGTTGAATCTTAAACATGTGTGGCTTGAAGGGGACTTGAAGAATATCATACAATGTATAAAGGGCCTTCAAAAACCCTCATGGACTATAGAGAATTGGATTAATCTTTCCAAGGGGATTATTAGGAACTTTGAGAATTGTTATATTTCCCATGCTTATAGGGAAATTAACATGGTGGTAGACTTTTTTGCCAACAAAAGGTGTTCAGGCCAAGGATAAGGTGATGTGGTAGAGGAGTGATCAGTTGGAGGCTAACATTACTGCCTTACTCATGTATGATATAATTCATGGGAAGGTGCAAACTCCCCAATTATTATTCATCATTGGCCGAAGCTCAACAATATTAATTCCTATTATGATGTTTTGTACTTCGCACGCTTTTTGGATATTTCGACAGCCAGTTTATTTGGTATTCTAAAGCTTTCTGAACATGCCTGCAATTTTTCCAACATAGGTGGTGAGAGTTGCAAGGTGGAGCCAACGGATTGTGAGGAGTTACGAAGTAACACTAAGTTTTGGGAGATGCTAGAAAAGGGAAGGATAACCATTTTTATCAAAAAAATCCATGGCTGGGATCTGAACGCCACTAGGTTTTTTTCCAAGGAATGGAAGGATGGCAAGATCAATTTGTTTGGGAGAAAGGTTGTCATTGATGAGTAGTTAATTGCTAAGGTCACGAGGCTTTCCATTGAGGGAATCAAGTTTTACAGGGATAGGAAACTCTTTGACCAGGCTATGCAAAAATTTATGAAGACTGAGAAGGAAAAGGAGGACCTTTGAAGGACTACCAAAAGCTATTATGATTATGTGAGGATTGTAGATCACATTGGATGAAGATTTTTAATGTGCTTACAAAGTACATTACCCTAGATGGTCGTTACACTAGGGTATTTGGGTACCATTTTGTTCTCCTCAACCATTTTTGACATCAAGTTAGGGTTTCTTTCCCTTTCTATCTTGCTACTTCTCTGAATGTCAGTCTGCGGAACTATAGTCAAAACTTGATTAGGCATTCTATCCTCCATGAGGGTCTGCTTGTTTTAATCTATGATCATTTTAAAGCTATGTTGGCTCTATCCCACCAGACCCCTTCTCCCAAGGGAAGGGTTGCAATTAAGGGGAAAGGTAATTATGGTGTCTCTCTCCAAAAGAATGGTAAAAGAAAGGTCTTAGAGGATCCCTTTATGATGCTAATGAGGAGGATTCGCAATCGACCCCTTCATCTAATTATTTGAGTTACCCTGCCACTGACAAAGAGGATAGGCCCTGTTATCCCAGTGATCTTGAGGAGGAGGACCATTACTTTAAAGACATTCTTGCTATTTCCCATAATGGTTCTATGGATTTCTTCTGGTTAATCAGATGGGTGTTTTTTTAGATTAAGGAACTTAAGCTGAATCAAAGCGCTATGAATAGTAAAATGGAAAAGGCTGATAAGAATGACAATAATAATAGAGACAGAGATAAGGCCACCGACTTATGGAATGAGGAAGAAAACAAATATATGGTGGAGTGCCTAAAGAAAATAGTTGAGGATTTGTAGTATTTTAAGAGTAACCATGATGGCAAGCTTTCTGATATGGAGGAAAAGATGAGGAACATAAAAGATTCTATCCACAAGGTGTTGGAAATGAGCCACAAAAATTTAAAATCAATGAAAAAGACCATGAATACGATGGTTGAAATTTTGGAAAATGACTATCAGGTCAGGATGATGGTGTATGTGGATGTTGAGAAAGAGGAAAGCCAAGTGGAAGGTGGGGGGCCGAGTAACAGAACCAGAGTGAACCTGAAGAGGAAGGCTAACCAAGCTCTTGTGAATATTTAGGAGATTAAAAAAGTTGCTTTAAATATGAATAAACTTGAGTAAGAGGCGGTGGAGATCCTCAAGAATCTGGCCTAGTGGCTAGACTTTTGGTGGGTTTTTGTTGGCTTGTTGTTGTGCTTTCCTAGGATGTTCCTTGTTTTTTTCTTCTTTGATGGTAGTTGTTTGTTTTTTGTCTAAGTCCCTTTGATGTTGTATCTTTCTCTTGTTTACTGTTAAGAGTTTCAGGGTCCCTTCAAAACCTATTTGTTCCTTAATAAAAAATAGTGCATTATGTAGAAAAGAAACCAACATTTTTAGATACGATATGAATAGAAACACATAAATCCATGCATACAAAAAAAACAAAGATATCAAAAGAAATATTTTATTTATATATATACACATTTTTACATTGTATTGGCACTACAAAATTTCCTGATTAGACTACAAAAGTTCATATTGTAAGAAAAAGACAAAAAGAGACAAATTCATTCAAGCACATAGAGAAAACATTAGGACTCAGATGCCCTCAATAATAGTCTAGAGGCATTTGAATTGAGCAAGTGACATCAAGTTCTCATGCAATAGAAGGAATTGTGTGAAATTTCCTATATCATTTCTTACAATTCCTACATGTAGAAGAGCCACAACTTCCTCCAGTGTCTCATCCTGAATGACCAATGCTATGTAGATGGCATTAGCTATTAGTCCATTCCTAGGGTAGTGATTGAGCCCAATGATCGCCACGTTGACACGATGGTGGAATTTAGGCTTTGCCAGACATTCTAGTGCTCTTACACCCTAGTCATGGCAGTTGGAAGTCCTGATGATAGTATATATGAAACGTTCCAGCATGGTGGTGTTGTGAATGTGGGCTTGGCTCATAAATGTTTCACACAAGATACTGTGAAGCACTTCTTCTAACTTTGTTTGAATCGTGAAGACCTCCTTCAACTAATGTGACATATGTAGAAAAAGTGGATTGCATTTGATCTCTTCTAGGACAATGTAGTCATTTGGTAGAATTACCGTCACTTTGAGAACTCGCCATGTTTGATGCTACTAATTGAAAAAGAAAGGCTACACTACATGAATTTATAGAAGATTAGTTAGACATTAGTACATTCTACTAAGTTTGTTGAGATGGAAACTCATTCCCAATTTATGGCTTATTTGAGCTAGTTCAAATTAAAATCTCCCATCAAATAGCATACACATTTGTTGATGGGTGTTTTTGCACACTTTCTCAAAACAGTCAGTGCATAGGTGCACTACCTCTCTTGAAAGGAGACTTTCAACAACAAGTTGTTGTGGCATTGCTTGGAATATCTCATTTGTTTCATGTGATTTGTTGGAATCACAAGGCGAACCTATGGATAAGTTACAAAGCGTGGGAAGTTGGATCTATAAATGGAGTTCTTAAGATGGGAGAGTTGTGCATTTGTTGCAAGTTCAAACAATAGTCTTGAACTCCATTTGATCATTGGATTTGGCTTTACAATGTGCAATGAACCTTACCAATGGTTACTTATAACAAAAAAAGGAAAAAGGGCAGGGAAGAGAGGAAGTTCTTAGACCTAAAACTATGAATGAAAAATGATCATGGAGGCTATTACAATAAACAAACTCCCTAAACTGGGTTTTTCTTGGCCAAGAGGATCCTACAGTTACACAAAACCAGTGCAATCTTCTAAGGACTATAGATTTTCAAATTGCACACACACATCATGCACATGTAATTGAACTAAATTGCAACAATAAAGGAAGGAAGCTTAGACTAGCTTTGCAAAGTGATTCATCATCAATGAATCATAAAAAGCATGAGCTATAAATTCATCAAATACTATAACAATAAACACCATCATCACTTCCACTCAAGAAAACTAACAACTAAACTAATAGGGAAGTTGAACCATGCATACATAAAGAGAAAACTCAAATGGAACACCCATAAATCATGCAATGCCACTTTCTATTGCTATAGAATGCCTTTACATTAGTTCTCCAACCCTTTACAAATGAGGGGAAAACCCCTATTTATAGTTTTCCAAAGCCTGAATGAATGGCTAGGATTGAATTAAATTTTGTGGCCTAGATTTGATTACATTAGGGTTTCACCTACCCACTATTATCCAATAATTTTAAAATACAATTTTTTCTTTTCCATGTTTTGTCACCTAGTGCCTAGGTGTTGTAGCAGTTTTGTCATTTAGCTAATTTCCCTTTTATTGTAGGGTGTTCCAAGATCATCATCGAAAAAATAGGCCCTTAAGTGGCAAAAAATTAGAAAAATGAGAGCTAGGAAACTTGACGTAAAAATTTGAATAATTTATCTATATTATTTAAAAAATATGTAAGAAAAGAATCTATATCAAATTGAATGTAGTTTCTAAAATACTAGGTTTGTTTAAAAAAAAGAAATCTATTTGGACAAAACTTGAAATTTCAATGCAGTAGTACTTAAATTTCAGGGAAAAATAAGAAGTAGGTGTCTGTCTGACCACCCTAACAACAATAAAATGACAATATTTTTTTATAAGATTTTAGTTATAAGTAGAGGACTTGTGTCCTAATGTGATGCATATTCTTTTGTAATTTTTTTCTAAGTAAATAATTAATTATGATTTTTTTATTACAACTTTTAAAAAATATAAAAAACTTGTATGTCTAACCACCGTAACTTGGTCAAAACTTCATGAAATTCAATTTTTTATTTTTTAATCCTATAGTATACAAAGCATAGAATGTGACACATGTTTTGGATTAAAAAAGTGTGATACTATTTGAAAGCTATAGATGTTTTTCAATCAAGATATCAATCAGATTTTAGTTGTAATTTGAATAGAAAATAAATAATAATTACTTATTGAATTCAAAGTAAAGAATAATTTATATTGGTGGAAAGTTAAGAATCTCCTTTAAAAACCCTTTTCATTTCATCAATTTTTGGAAAAAATAAAGTTGTCAGCCACATACCCATTATATTGCCACTTTTTGGCCCATCATGATCCTGCACATACCCTCTAGCTGAAATTGCCTGAAAGTTTCCTTCTTACTTGATGTGTTTGCAGTGTTCTTCCTTGGATCAAACAATCCCGTCGACGATTGGCATCAATGTATTGGTTTCCCTTGATTCGGGGGACAGGTCATCGTCATTTGGTGAAAAGTAGGATAGCTCCCTCATGCCTTCTTCAAGGCCACCCCCTTGCATTTTTATCATTGAATTCCTTGGCACAGTCCTTCTTCAAGGGTGACCCTGCTAGTGGGTGCTAGGGGGAGAGTTGAACATGAAATGAATGGTGACAGGAGCTATGCACTTCCCTTGTTGGGATTTCTCAATGGGTCTCCCCGATGGACCCACGGTAGGCTTCTTGAATCTCGCATACATGAAATGCAGTAAGTGCTTTCATACCCAAATCAAGGAAAACGTTAGTCAAACGTTGCAAAATCCTTGTTAGATCCATCCATGTATCATCAAAAGATCATAATATTCATCATTGGAGCTCATTTGGACCATAAACATTAATACGTTCCCAAGGGGGTGGGCACCAAGGTGGGTGACAAACGAAAGGAAAAGGGAAGGCGGACAGTGAATGGGGAAAAACAATCCACAAGGGAAGTTCCCAAACCTCACAAAACTTAGAAAAACCAATATTTTCAATTATAGCACATAGGAAAAGGGGAATAAAAAGTGCTAAGATAAACTTCCTCAAGATTGGACTCATTTGAAAAAAGCAGAAGCTTGGAAGGGGAAAGTCAGAGGGTCATTGCCCTTTGAAATGACAATGAGCACACGACAGCCAGAAGGAAAGTCCTGGATGGTGACGAAGGGATGGAGTTCCAAAAATGGCCACGAAGGGGTGGAGTCCCAGAAACGGCCACGGAGGGGCCGGGTCTTGGAAGGAAAAATGTCCAGGGCCGACGAAAGATCAAAATGGCCAAGGAGGGACAGAGTTTCAGAAACAGCCACGGAAGGGCCAGGTCCTGGAAGGTAGAACACTAGGGACCAATAGAAGGTCAAAATGGCCAAGGAGGGACAGAGTCCTAGAAATAGTTATGAAGGGGCCAAGTACTGGAAGGTGGAATGTTAAGGGCCGATGGAAGGTCAAAATGGCCACAGAGGGACCGAGTCACTGAAGGTGGATCACCGAGGGCCAACAGAAGGTCAAAACAACCAACGAAGGATGGAGTCCCAGAAATGACCATGGAGGGGCTGGGTCCTGAAAGGCGAAATGTCGGGGGCCAACGAAAGGTCAAAATTAATAGCCAAGGAGGGATTGAGTCCTAGAAACAACCACAGAGAGGCCAAATCCCAGAAGGCGAAACGTCGAGGGCTGACGAAAGGTCAAAATAGCCAAGGAGGGACAAAGTCCCAAAAATTTCCATGGAGGGCCCAGGTCCCAGAAGGCAGAACACTGGGGGCTGACGGAAGGTCAAAATGACCAAGGAGGGATGGAGTCCCGGAAATGGCCACGAAGGGGCCAGGTCTTGGAAGGATATTTTCACAACTTCCTGAAACATAATGAAACCTTGGAAATTCACTTAGGCACCACAAAAACATCCCAAATCCATAGCAAACTTGTCTCCAAAGTAAAAAATAAAGGAAAAATTGAATCAATGAGCAGGAAAATTCGACCAAGGAAATCCGGTAGGGCAGACCCGAAGGACTTAGAAAATTTTGCATGGTGAAACATGGTCAACTTGAAATGATACTATGAGGCTCACTGGCCATTTTAGACACCAAAAATGGGGGCATGAAAAATGAGGCATCAACACAAAATGATCTAACAATGCAACATGAAGAGAGGGTCCCCGTTCTGAATGGGGTGTGTGTGCAAAACATGCGCAACAAATGGTGACTCACTGGGGAAATGCTCTAGAGCATTTTGATGACAAACTGGAATCACGAACCCAAAATCTCTAGTTCCAACCTTCACGCTAGGGAAAATAAACCAGACCCCTATATGATGTGTTAGAACCCCTAGAGCTGAGATTAGAAAGTTGGTGTTTTAATTTAACATACTTGCTTTGGAGCAGCATAGTAGACCTAATTTGATGAATTTATTCCAAAGTAGCCCTAGTCCCAAATTGGATATGTTGAAAAGGGGCCTAATGGGTATCTAATATGGTTAATGGTTAGTGGGTTTGAGACCTTCTCTAAAAGATATTCTCAAGGAACCAATTTTGGAAACCTACAAGGAGAAATGAAGGATTATGTGAGAAGCTACCAAAGTTATGGTTTTGAAACTTACAAAGTTTGTTAATTGTGATTGGTTTGATATACTCCACCCTACTCTACATCAGTGTGCATCAAATACTATGATACAAATGCTACAAAAACATAATTGGAAGGGTGAATCACACATATAACTTGACATCTACAAAATGATCCTCATATGTGATGATATTGCCTAATATGACCTCGTCAAGTCCTTAGATAAACAAAATGTGCACTCTCAACCTAACCATCAACTATAATATAGTATATATCACCTCAAATGGGATACCAATGACATGATTAGGATCTAAGTGAGATGATGGCCTGCATGGATGCTTCATTAAGTACTATCAACATGATATGTAAATATTGTCTATGTCTGCATAGAAATTTCAACAATACTATCAATTAATTCCCTTTGAGAAGAAATTACCACATGATCACCAATATTACTATGTGATATATTACAAGAATCATCTCACCAACCAAGCTCATATAATTAGGAGACTAGCAATATGCATGAAAATATGGCTCTTATTACATACCCTACCATGCCCCTACCCAAAACATGGATGCAAATCTAAAAATTTAACATTGAGCTATAACTGAACCTTAGTGTACAACTAAATTGTGTAAAATATAATGGAATTTGGTCATTGTTAGGATAAAAAACCATGGGAAAAAATAAATCTAAAGTATGTCAATGTTTAAATTTTATATTCTACACATCTAGCCACCTTAATAATAGTTCATAAGGAATACTATGAATATAAATCCTTTTTCATAATTTATTTTGGTACAATTACTTGCACTGTAGTCAAAGAAAAATCAAATGAAACTCTTTCTCACATTTGGGTGGGAATAAATGCTAAAGTCTCACAAGAATAAGGCGGAACACTCACTAATGAAAATCTAATACAGATTAAAATATCTAAAATATTTCCACATTTTGTTCTATAAATGCTAGTAGTTTGCAGGTCACCTAAAATGAACCACAACTTGTCAATCTCCCTATGTATATGTGTGAAAAGTGAATTATCCATATTTTTTTGTTGCACACTTAAATATTTGTTTAGTATTTCATTTTGATGTAATTTTAAGGTTCAATTCAAGATTTACATGCATTTAATATGTATGCATGTATATTGTTCATGTTTGTGTGTGTGTACATGCATACATGTATTTAATGTTGTATATACAAGTATATACATGTATGTGTGTATGTATTCATGTATGTATGTGTGTATATATATGTATATAATATATGTCTAATATTTTATATATGAAACATTTTAATTTATGTATATATATTTTTACATGTACACATGTATATATATAGATACAAGTATGTGTGTATACATTCATACATGTATATACATATACAACATTAGATACATACATGCACATACATATATATATACATAAAATATACATCTACCTATGCATGTAGACACATGTTAAGGCAGGAGCATCTAGGTCCACGTACATTTTTCATCAAGAAAAAGATTTCCTTTTAGTTTAGTTAGTTTTGGTTTCTTGCAGTATTAGTTTTGGTTGGTTTTTTAAGAGGATTTTTAGAGATAACTTGGGTAGTATAATGAGGTCATATTTTAGAGGATCCAAATGAATACTCATAGTCCAAATTTGGTGAAATTTCAATGAAAATTAAGCAAGTTATGGCTTCACAAGCTTTTAACCTGCTATCATACTTTTGCAAGGCATTGTTAATAAACTGAAACATTGTGGGATTTTAGAGTTCTACTAGCTATAGAATTCTAGGACACAATGGGACTTTGTGGAATTTTTTAAGTGAATTAGAACTTTATCTTGGCCAATCATAAGTTTTAAAATTTGAATTTTTTCCCATGTTGTGAATATTGTTACTCCATCTACCTTCTACAAAAATCACATGTGCATTTAGCTGTTTGTGGGTATTTTGTAGCCAACAAAATTTCTAGAAAAACTCTAGTAAATTGAACAATAATAGTTTAAAGAATTTTTTTCTATGAATAGTTCCATCAATGATGCCAAGATAATATTCAATGATATCAATTGTTATAGATTGTGAGAAATAGCTAGTCAACATAATTTGCATGTAATTTCATGTCCAAACATATCAATTGTGAAAATTTCACTTGCTACTACATTTGTATATTTACCACTTTCTTCTACGATTTGTGGAATTTTGACCTACTATTGTACTTCAACATTTTTGTAATGAGCTAGAGGTTGTAATAACCAAGCTCAAATCTAATTTGACTTCTTTGCTACCAATGGATAAAGGGGAGATGATGGAACTATTGGAAATAGGTGTTGTCATTGATGTCAACCCAATATTGGTTTTCATTAATGTTAAATGTGATGCTAAAGTATGTACACTCTCCAAAGATAGTTATCCTATTGTTATATCAGTTGAAGCAAGTTTTTAGGGATACACAAGAAATAGAAATGATCAATATGTTAATTATGTTATGGAGGATGATACCCATGTTCTAATGTGTCCATAATATGTCTACATTGATATAATCATAGGTTTATGTATTGCACACAAAGATATGCTATAGAAGTTGAGCTAAAGAACTCACAAGATACACTCTATGGTAGAGTCATAATATGGTTATCCACTTTTTTTTTGTAGAGAGGTATTTTTCCTTGAATTCTGAAGGAAAGATTATTGTGTTGTAAAGGTGTCACATCCAAGAAATTGTTTCATCAAACTTTTTACAATAAAAGTTAGAACCATTAGTCTTCCAATATGAACCCTAACAAAGGAAAGCAATGATGGAAGCCTAGTGGACTGCTCCACATTCTTTTGAAATTAAGGAATGATTTTACAATTTTTTAAATATGTTCTAAAATGATAAAAGTGTACTACTTGGTAGTATCATTTGTTGTGTTGGTCTACAAGGTCAATTTTTAAACAACATGCTACAGTCTATCCAAACTACTTGGGCTAACACATTATGATGATATACTTTAGTAAAAACTTAAATGAATACTGTGTATGATCTACAACAACTACATCTTATCTCACATAATGATTTTGGTATCTCCCTAGCTATGTGAATTCTAATAATGGTAGTATCCCTCACATTGATACTACTTGTGCTGACATCATTTGTTTTATTCTTTATAGTTGATCCTATTTAATTAATATTATCTTCAAGAATGTGTTGTGATACTTGGGCCCTGATATAGTATATGATGATCCACAACTAAATCTATTTTATTTTGGATGTGTTTTAATGTCGACACATGCAATATCAATTGTTTCATCCAATATTCATCTTGGAGTTGACATAATTGGAGTTTTGTGTTATTGTAGAGGATATATATATAAAAGATCAAATTTATTTATGAAGGTGATGATTGTGAGTACAAAGTGAAAGAGAAGAATGAAAAATATGAAGTATCTAAAATCGATGTAAAGGGATAATTATGAAAAATCATGATTACATTATTAGCATGTGTTAGATGCTTCTTCAAAGAAGTTCATAATTATTTTATTACTCTAAAATTTTATGTATCCTTCTCTAAGACAATGAGTCTCATAAAGTTCATCGTATCTTGCTCTAAGGTAGTATACCTTAGTTTGCAAGTCCATAGGAAATGAGCCTCAAACAATGTAATTTATTGTTAGTAGTGAGCTACATATATTGTTAGTTAATCCTCACCATGGTTCTTCCATCATTGGCTTTTTCCACATAAAATCCTAATGTTTCTATGTGATACATGTTTTCTATTTTGTTCCTTTTAGTTAATGTGATATATTGTTAATCAATAAATGACATTAGTTAAGCTTTAAAATATATTGATTAACCTCCCTCTCAACACATATTTGTGTTCAACAATTGATATCAAATCCAAGTTCCTTGAGAAGCTTAATAATTAAGGTTGATCTTTATATTGAACTTGGGGTCTATTGCAGAAATCAACAATATGTTTTATCTAGAACTAAATCAAGAATGAATGGAACCTAAAAGTGGGGATATCAGTCTAGAATAATATTATGTATATTTTGAATGAGAACTTTAGTGTTCTCTTGAAGATATGGATGAAGCAAGGTTACAAAACTTCAAATATGAGTTCATGTTGGAAAAATCAAATGAAACAATAGATAAATTCAAGGCAAATGCTAAAGAATCAAAAGAAGAAATTAGTAAATTTAAAGATCAAATAGAAGGTGGAAATGGGTGTAAAATGATAACCAAAGAAGCTGAAGACATGATCTAAAATTTAAAAGTCAAATTTCAAGAAGGTAAGAGGATTGAGGATTGCTTGAATATCAAGATCAATGATAAAATTATCATCTAAAGCTATAGGAAGAGATTGTATCCATGAAAAAAGAACTTGAAAAGGAAAAAGACCAATTTGAAAAAGACCTAAAACTAAGAGGAGGCTTTGAAATTATTGATTCAAATGAATTAACTCTAAAAAATCCTTAAAAGAGAAATCTGAACTTGGTTTTGAAAAGGGGAAAAGTCCCATGGTTAATGCATCTACAAATTTGTCTGATAAATTCAAAGCAAAATGATAGTCTAAGACAAGGGAGGAGAAAGATTGCAAAAAATATCCTAAAGAAGCATCCTCTAGAGCTACAAAGATAAACCATGACAATAATAAAGAAAGTGGATTCACTCTTGTATCAAGTAGATCTAATGTGGAAAAAATATATTTTGTTTCACAAGCTAGTATCATTTGCTATAATTGTAATAGACCAAGACACACTACTAGGTTTTGTATGGGAAAGAGTCTAAGATATTTTTCTTCTCAAAGGAAGCCTATTATTAGTCAACAAAACAAGGAAGAAAGTGAAATGAAGAATAAATTTGTATAGATAATTCCTCTCGCAACTAAGGAGAAATAGCCTTGATTCAAGGGGAGTTGCAATTGTAGATCTTTTCAAACCCTTGAAATGTTTAAGATGTTTAAATATTCAGCATAATATCAATTATCAATATGAATTTGACTGGTTATTAATCTAGAGAAAATACACCTTTTGTGTAAGATTGGTGAATTCTTATGGATTTTTGTGATATCACAAACCCTAAAAGTTGCTAAATGTCAAAAAAAATATTACAAAGAAACTAAATTTGGTGTTAAGCATACTTAATTATTTTGAATCAAATTGATTTCATTCAAACTATTTCAAGTGAACACAAGAGATAAAGTAGTGAAGAAATATCTTAGCAAGTTTTGTGCAAACCCTAATGACTACTTTCATAAGTATTTCTATATTTTTGGTTGTAGAACCCTAGCTATAGTAAGTGGTATCATGGTTACACAAATTTTTATTAACATTGTTGATAGGCCAGGGAAAAAATTTATGAAGCATTCACACAAATCATGGAAACTAACAAGGATGGATAATTCTCCTAGGTTCCTATCAATGTACTACATTTTAATGATGTTTGCATCTACATTCATTCAAAGTTGGATGAATATAGCCATTTGAAGATGGAAAATTTCAATTTCAATCATCTTCTAAGTTATGTTTTTTAGCAGAATCATAAATATGTGAATGTGGAGCTAAAAGGATTAGAGGTATGGAAGGGTGTTCCATACTTTTTCTATGAAGATAGAATTGGTCAAAATTTCTTTAAGAAAAAATCATGAGGATATATTTTTCCTTGGTCAAACCTATCTAATCACAAAGGATCCTATCAGGGTTGTGACAAGTTTGTGCTCTTATGGACTTGTTCCTACACTAAAATATATCAAAAATGAAGAAGTTATGAGGCTCACCAGAGCTAAATTTGATAAAAGGGCACTCAGTGTGGTTGACATAGCAAACTTAGGAGTTCATTATGAAACAACGGGAATTGCATATAGGATATAATACTCAAATAGAGAAGGATCTACTACCACCACCAAAACTCATACAACACATCTAATGGTGAAGGAAGGAAAAACTTTGATCTCTTTGAGATTTTGCGGAAACATCTATTAGGTATTCTACACCAAACAAGGGAAACAAGGTATGAGTTTTGGTATGGATCTCTTATCACTTGTCTTGTGTTCTAATTCATGAATGAATTACAAGGTATTAATAATTTGGTTTGGAGAATGGAAATTCTTGTATCACATTAGATTAGGGAAAACATGCATAAGTTTCTAGACACTAATCAATGCAATACACTATTTTGGGGTTTCTATAAAACCTTCTTGAGTGAAATGAAAAGGAGGGTCAAGATACCCTCTCAAGTTTTAGAAATATGAAACCAAGTCTGTTGAAATAAATAAGCCAAGATATAAATAGAAAGAAACAAGGGAAAATTTTACACTAGTGAATATAAATGATGACAAGGTAGATGAAGAAGAATAAATGAAATCCTATGTATTGAAAAGGAAGAAGAAGAATACTAATCAAGAAGAAGAAGAAGAGATACATATGGAAACAAATATTGAAGAAACAATCAAGTGTCTTCCTAAAACATTTAAACATACTCCTCTATAGCTCTTGAGGCTACTATCAACATAATTATAGAACATGATGCACTGAACGAGGTTTTTGATGTGTATTATGTAATGACCCCTACTAATAAGGTCACAAATGAGAGAGCAATAATCATGTACATGAGAAGCTTTGATATGGCTCTAAATGAAATAATTAACCAACTTCTCACAATCTTGACAAATGTGCCAAGTAAAAAAAGAAATGAATCTATTGTAGAAGAACCAAGGATGATGAAACATGCATTAGAATAGATTGGTGTATCAATTTCCCATGAATAAAGGGTTGAATTGTCTTAATATCGAGTACAAGAATTTAGAATAAAAAAAAAATTCTAATGGGGAATGATAAAGAAGAAATAAAGAGGATGGAGAATAAGACAAAGCTTCTGGAAGGATTAAATAATGCTAAAATAATTTGTGATCAAGCTCCTCCATATACTTTAGATATACCTGGTGTGTCTACAACATCTTTTCAAGATAATAAGACTAAAGATGATGTTCCAGTTGAAAATTCTAAACTAAATAAGGAGACCAGTCCTCTAGAGAATACAAGTGAACAAGGCATAAAGGATCTAAGTAAAATGTGTCTCACCTATGGAGAACACTAAATCTAACAAAAAACATAACATGTCTCCCATGAAGTAAGTTGATAAATAAATGGAAGAACTTTCTAAATAGAAAGAAGTAAAAGATCTTCCCAGTGTACACAAGGTGCAAGAAGTCTTTGATATGGAGATAGAAAAAGATGAAGGGAAGGAAGAGGAAAAATGAAATATTGAGAAAAGGAAAAAAGAAATTACTGATAAATTTTAGGATGATGAAGTAAAAACAACCGAGAAGCAAGACACTTCAATAGATAGAGGTTAGGATTCTTCATCTACATAATCTTTCAAAGATCTTCTAGGGATGCAAATATAGTATCAACCTATGGTGGTACCTTAACTTCTATGAATTCCAACACACGAGGGACAAATTGACTTAGAAAATATCTCTCCCCTCCATCAGCTACAACTTGGTGATGCTTTCCATTCCTCTACAAGAAAAGAAACACTACAATATCATGCAAAGAAGAGTAAATTAGTTGATGAGGGAGTCAAGACTATTTAAGAAGGTCTACCAGAAGTAAGTATTGGTGTCCCTCTACTAAGAGAATAGATAAAGAAACATTTTTTTCTACTAAGAGAAGCAATTGATATGTTGCTAACATCATTGTTTGAATTATTGGTGAAAGTAGTGGAAGGTTAGAAAATGAAAATCGTAAAAAAATGAATGAGGCCAAAGAATTGTGCATAGAATTGGAATTCCAAAATAACATTCTTTCTTAAACAAAAGAAAATTGGGTTGTAAGTTTGGTGCAACTAAAGGAGATTCACAAGAAAATTATTCCTTCTAAGGAAGGTACAAAGACATAATCAAGATAATTTTTGTTTTGTACATATTACAACAGTATCTTTTTAGTTTTTTCTCTATACATAGCACCAATTGTTTTGGCACCTTCATCTCATGGGAAGTTTTGGTGTTAGAATTCATATAAGGTGGATTATATAGAAAGTGGATGTTCATACATCTTTGAAATATTGCAAATAGAAGATATTTATGCCCTTTTCCCTTGATGTCAAAGTGGGTGATAAGAATATGTGTGTTTCCATACTAATTAGTAGTAACATGTGTTGTGTCAGTCTGCAAGTTCAATTTCTAAATAATTGTACGCTATAATCTATCTAAATTGCTCTATTTTCATATATTATGTGGGTTTCTCCACTTGCACCAATTTATTATGATCAAATAATTTAAGGAAAAATTGAATGAGTATTGTGCATGATCTACAACTACTACATCTCAGTCCAAATTATGATTTTGGTATCTCCCTGACTAAGTGAAGTGAAACAATGATAGTGTTGATGGGATTAATACTACTTGGGCCGACATGGCTTGTTTTATTCTTTGTAATTGATCTTGTTCAATTAATATTGTCTTAAATAATTCATTGTGATACATTTAGGCCCTGACATAGTATATGATGATCCATAATTAATTTTTTTATTTTGGATGTGTTTTAAAAATGACTCATGCAATATCAAATGTTTCATCCAACGGTCATCTGGGAGCCAACTTAATTGGATTTTTGTGTTATTACAAAGGATATATGTATATATAGAATATCAAGTTCATTTGTGAAGGTGATGATTGTGAGTATAGAGTGAAAGAGCAAAATGAAAATGATGACATGTCTAAAATAAATGTAATGTGCTAGTTGTGCAAAATTATGATTGCAAAATCATCATATTGTGTTGGATGCTTCTTTAAAGTAGTTTATAGTCATTTTCTTGCTCTAAAATTTCATATATCCTAATCTGAGAGAGTGAGTCTCATTAGGTCCATTGTATCTTTCTCTAAGGTAGGATACCTTAGTCTACAAGTCCATAGACAATGAGCCTCAAACATTGTAATTTCTTGTTAACAGTGAGCTACATATATTATGAGTTAATCCTCACTAGGGTTTTTCCCTCATTGGGTTTCCCACATAAAATCCTAGTGTTTCTATGTGATGCATGTGTTATCTATTGTTTCTTTCAATTAATGTGATGTTTTATTAATCTACAAATGGAATTAGTTAAGTTTTAATATATGTTCATTCACTCCCCCCTTTCAACACATCTTTGTGTTCAACATGAACTCATTGGTGGAATTTTTTAAAATGAAAAAAATAGAGAAGGTGATGAATATCAATCTAATTGTATACTCTTGGGCTAGGAATTTTTGATAGAAAACCAACCTACTTTTTCTCTATTTTGTAAACAATTCCTTTTTCGAATAATTTATTTGGCTATATGATTGGACAATTAAATATAGTTCCCCAGTCTCTATTGCATCAATTAGTACAAATGTGATGGTTTGAAAGAGAGTGAGTTGTGTTTGTGTCGAGAGAAGAAACCTGTTGGAACATGTAAATTTTTCCCAATTTTTGCTAGTTTGATACTCAAAAACCCATCATAAAGAGCCTTAACCTTTTTACCACTCATATCCTAGAGTCAATTTTTTTTTCTAATATCCTAAATTGAGTCATTTTCAATCATACCTATGCTTGATTCTTGGGTTCCCACATTCACACATATATTGATCAAATAATGCACCCCTGCAAAGGTTTGAAGTCAACCCTAATAATCCTTAGGAAATTTGTGGGAGCTTCAATTGTAGTATAAGTGTTCAACACTATCCCACAATAGTCAGTGGGAGTATGTGTGAGATAGCGATAAGGAGTTAAATGACCATGATGTAACCCACAACCCTGCAATTGGTATACTATGATGACAAAGGTAATGTGTGGTATTACAAGATGGACTAAAATGAAAAGAATGTAGTCACGCTATCCCATGGGAGTCTTGATTTATTACGTGGTACTATGGTATGGGTTGGCATCACATTTATGAAAGATTCAGAATTAACTTTATGAAAAGACTTTGGACTACTTAATCTTCTCAGATCAATTATACATATTTAAAACTCACAAATGTTGAGAAATCATTACAAATTTTCAACACAAGTTGGTTTTAATGGTGAAGTGGCATTGTTTAGAAGCTAATATGTTTCAAATTTGGTGCTATTTGAATCATTCACAACAACTTAGAGTGTTTGAAGATGAAGGGATTCAAGGGTTGGTATGGGCTCGACAACTGTTGTAATGAATGGGTAAGTACATTTGTGCCTCTCTTATACTGAGTTCATAAGTGCTTCCAATTACTGGTTTCAATTAGCTTTGTGAATTAAAGGTATTGAACCATAGTTAAAGTGTAATTCACATAATGCCTCCTAAGAAAAGTGAGTCTTTGAGTAAGAAAGGGGGGTCCTCATGTCCTAAAGAAAAGAAGAGACCACTTCAATAATTGATCTTGGATGTATTGCCAAATTCAGTTGATAAGGGTTATAAGAAGGTGTTTTGTGATGATTCACATGGATGCAGGGATGTTTTTATTCCTATTTCAGGGTGGGACTTGTTTTGGTACTTTTTTGACAAGAGAAATGCTAAGTTCCCAATTTCAAACTCCTAGAATCTTGACTTGGCAAAGTTAGTTGTCCCTAATGTTTTTGTAGATGTTGAGTTCATCAAACTATTTGCACAAAATTATCATGCAGTGCTCAACAAGGACTATGAGGATTCTTGATGATTCACCACTTAGTATTAACTAAATCTACCATCATATAGTGTTTTTATGCTAAAAAAAAAAGCTCTCACCAAAATTAGTCTTCAAAAGAGTAACAAGGATTATAAAAGATTGTGGAAAACCTATCGAAATGATGAGCTCCCAATGTATATGAAGAAGGGTGTCAATAACAGAAGGATACCTATTTCCCCTTCTTGTGGTGAACCATTTTAAATGGATAACTTTGAAATTTACTTGAAAAGAACATACTATGGCTTGTGTTAGGTGTTAGGAATTGATGCACAAGATAGGATGCCATTCAACCTTATGATGATGGCCATGAGGATCCAAATTTAGAGGTGAATATTGAGTATGATTTTTCTTTAGTAATTGAAAAGGGGTTGCATGAGGGATTTCTTCATGTAAGAGAAAAAAAGGCTCCTATTACCCTCAATCATTATTTTCTATTGTGCTAGCTAATCTTGTATCAAAACATAGATTGATGGACCCAAAGAATGAACATAAGAATGCTTGATCAATAAGGCCAAAGAATCCCAATACAATGTTGGTGTTATATTTGGGATAGAAAGTGCAAGAATGGTGACTATGTGATTTTTCATGACAACTTTGTAATCGGTGTTATAGCCACTCTTGGTAGCATTTCACCAAGGCTACCATTCAAAATAAGGAAATTATTAAGACCTCTAATATTAAATATAGAAAAGGGGAATACACATAAGATTGGTGATTGGTTTTTCTTGCCTGATCATACAATAATGAGGATCAATGGATGCTCTCAACCTCCCCATATTTTCCCAAGTTTGTTCCCCATCATTTGGAATTTTTAGAATTCATGTGGTTGATGTTGTGGATGGAAAGTTATGCCATTACAAAAAAAATAAGGGAATAGTCTTACCTAAATTGACTATGTATTGAGGGCTTTTCATTGGTGTAGATACCCTTGAAGAGTTGCATGATTATTTTAAGAGAATATATTCTTTGAAATCTAAAGTGGAAAGGGTTGTTGACCTTGACAGACATATGAATTTTTTGACGCAAGTTATTCTCACAAAGAAAGGAATCACTCACGAGGTGGATTATGATGAATATGTAATAAGAAATTGTATAACTCCTCAAGAGGTGTTTCAAAGGAAGAGGAAATGGGATATCTTGATGAAAGCAGAAGAAGAAAGGAGGAAGGAGGACCATGATTTCTTAGTCCATTCTTTATTGAAGAGGGGAATACTATTAAGAGGATTGATTTGATGATTGATAACTTTCAAAAGTTATATGACAAGTTAGAAAGGGAGCTTGAGAGCCGACCCACAAAGCCCACAAAGATTCCTATTAAGAAACCACGAGAGGTGTTGATCTTTGAGCATCCTTCTAATGCACTTTCAATGCAATATTGTTCACTAGTATCATCTCTAGAGAAACCAATGCCTAAGAGGTAGAAGATCGATGATATAAGTCCCTTAGTATCATATGAATTTTCAAAAAAATTAGGGGATACAAAATAGGTTGCTAGTGTACTATGCCACATGAAAGATGATACTAAAGTTGATCAACCAATTACCAAACATGAGACAAAGACTCATAAACTTGATGCAAGGATGGATATGCAGATACAAAGAGAACTGGAGCTTCGTGAAGATGAAAGAGTAATAGCCTCTCTTAAGTTTGTAGAGGATGATGAATTTGTGAAGTCTCCTAAGTTTAAGGATTTTTTGGTTAATATGAAAATGAAGGAGCTTGAAGAAAGGGTTAAGATAAATAAAATTGGAACTGATAAATCTCAACATGATCAAGTTGCAACTCAAACCTTCAAGGAGCTCACCTAGATAAATGAAGTGAATGTTAGTCCCCAAAAGTCTATAGGAATGGTATTAAAGAGCAATATGTTACTCATCCTAGGGATGGAGTTTTAAAAGAAAGTGTTTTTGATTGACCAAGTGAGAAATCAAAAAGATTCCATGCTAATTGTAGAAGTTGATTCAAAAGAAGGAATGTGTGGCAATAGGTATAATCCCAAGATTAAAAAGAAATACAGGGAAGCTAAGATTATTGGATGTAGTGTAAGAAATGAGGGGAATGAAAATTGGTTAAAACACTCAAGGAAACTTTAGCACTAGATGCAGCCACTATGACAATGCATTTAGCTATGTTCACTTGAGATGGTATCAAGATTATGGAGCTCAAATTGATATGAATGAGTTGGTAAATAGGTTGTTTATGGAAAATGTGAAGCTAAAGTAGCAATTGAATAGAATTGATTCCTCTTGGGCCAAAGAGATTGTGTTTTATCAACCTTCAACATATCAATAAATTGGTGCTAACACGGTTCCTATAGATCAAGTAAATGTATTAACACAAGATGAGGAAAAGGAGATTGAAAATTTGAAAAAACTCAATGAAGGCACAAAAGAGGGGGTGAGAGGTCAACTCTATGGTACATTGGAAAAGGTTTTAGAACATAGGGTCAATCCTGCTATGGATAAGATATAATATTTGCATGAGTTCTATGTTACTTTTTCACAAGAATTAGAATGGATATGGGCACATGTTCCAATTTTAGATTCTTTGTTTAAGAAATGGCAACCAATTCATAACACTTTGGTGACATTGTGTAAAGTTCTACAAATAAGTCTAGATGCTCTAGAAGCTTTGAAGCCAACTAGGAAGATGGTGAAGATGGTTATTGCTGAATTTTAGTACATATCTTGGGAGATTCGAAAAATCAAAGAAAAAATGGCATCCTTACATACACTCAACCATCAGTATGTACCAGATATCTTGGGAGAGGATGCTCATCTCAAATATCTTGATGATTGGAGGAAGGATTTCAACCAGATAGTTCACAATGTGGTCACCCATTTTCTAAAGGACTAGGAGCTAAATGTTCATAGTTTCAATCTAATTTTGGATGAGATAATTGCATTGGATTTAGGCTATTCTAAGTTTTTCATAGAGGTCAGGGGCTTGTTGAATAAAATATGGAAAGATTATTTGGTGAGTCTACCACAAATCAAAGAATACAAATGGCCAAATGATTATATAGTGTCTCAATGAGAACACAAATATTTGGCCCCTCTTGAAGATTAGTCTTGTCTCAAAATATAGAAATGTGATCAAGTTTTGTGAAGTGCCTCATGATTATCAATGGACCTTGGGCATGCTCCATCTTTATGTTATAAGGACTTTTGGCTTTCTATGATGTTTTATTTTTCATAGCTATTCTCCCACATCAATTGCATTTTGTGTAATATTTTGGTGAGTGTAATTAGTGGTAAAAAATGGATAATCAATGTAATACAAAGTTGTTATACTTCTAGGTGGGTAGTTGAATTTTTTTTTGAAATTGTAATCATCTAAATCTTATCACTTCTTTCATCTATATATAAGAAGGAAACCAAGACCAATTGGAAGGGGGGATGGGTTTTTTATGGGAAAAAGCTATACATTGTAAAGAACCTTTTTTGAAGCATAGTAATGGAAACTAAGCAATAACTTTGTGCCTGAATTCTTGTTTCAATTGTTTTGTTGAATTTATTAATAATAATTATCTAGTTGCTCCCAATTTAAAATTTTCCTTGTTATTTAAATAAATTTATCAAGTATATGTCCAATTTATCAAAGCATATTCATGTTTTTTGTGGTTTATTCAAGTAAGAATTAAATTCTTTTGAATAATTCATAGTATCTTGGAAGATTCATTTGGATTAATACGAAGAACTTGGTCATTAATTTCCTTTCACATTTATGCAAGTAATAAACATCAGAGTGCCAAACAATTTGAGGTATAACTAGTAGGAGGGAAAATATAAATCTACATTTTGACCTTTTTACAAAGTGGAGGAAAGAAACTTATCATTTTATCCCCAAAACAATTCCTTGTAAAATACTTCTTAATATATTTTAATTTTCAGTTGAAGGTGTAGGATTAGTAGCTAGTTTTTTAATCATCTATTTCAAACCCTCATTCTAGAGTGAAATAAGTTGTTAGAGGGTTATTTAATTGAAATATTGTGATCATACAAACTCTACAAATTTGTATGAGGTTTTCATTATGCTTGATTATCATCAGTTAATCTCAAATAATTAACAATTATTGGTGATAGAGGTACATCCACCTAGGTAAAGTAGAGCCTAAATGGTGGGGAATTCTAACCATCTTAGTTAGTTTCATTCGTTGACTAGATCACTAGTTGAACCTAATCATAAAGCTTGAAATACATTTGAGGTTTGACAATTTGTTGATTTACGAACCAATAGATTGGTGACTCCACTGGGTACTTGCTTGTAATAAGCAAAGGAGTTGAATTTTATCCTAGAAATCCATTCAAAATCAAAGTTGTTTTGGTTTTTGTCTATGGAATTGTTGTATGAGTGATCAATTGAATTTTAAATTAGCTTTTTAGACATCAAAGCATTACAGTATCTCCTAACATGGATGGTAGAAGATCCTTACACCAAGGAAACCTAAATAATTCATTGAATAAACATAGAATTAAAAAATGTTAAGAGAGGAATAAGGATTGTCCAAAGCCTCCTTTCACATTAAATGTATCTACCAATAATGAAGGAGTCTCTTCAGATGCACCTGTAATCACTGAATTACATGATAATCTTCAAAATGAACAAGGGAATGCCTCAAAACAACATTTTAATATATAATAGTCCTTTATCTAGGATTGGATTACAAGGAAATGAAAAATTTTGACCAAGATATTCTCATAGTCTTCCTAAACAAAATAGCCTATATAGGTCTATATTTCCATTTAAACTTGATCCCCAAAAGATAAAAGAAATGAAAGAATGTGTGGATGATGGAATAAGATAGGCTGAAGCAAGAAGATACTATGAGGAGAGAATGAGCAAGCAATATCAAGAAAAATCACAACATAGGACTGGGGAGAAAACACCTCAAATGGTATGCTTTACTAATGCCCATGTTGTTTCTACTACAAAAAGAGAACTAATTGATTAAGAATTAAAAAATAGGTAGAACAAATGTTAGCACATGTTTAAAGGCTTAAGATGATAAGGAAAAAGGAGGTATTGGCTCAAACATTGCTCTAGTTGAGTGCCCAACCTCCTCCAAATGTACCACAAATGGACCTATCTATAATTAGGTTGGATATGTGAATACAAGCGGTCCTTTGATCCCACAAGTGCCCCATATTGTAGTTGGGAATCTTGGAAATTCAAGTAATGCTCATCATACACAACAAAATTTTGTTTCTCCACAAGCTTCAAATCCAATGAGTGATCTAATGACTTCGCAGCTTGTTAGGAATGATTAATCTATTCCTCCTGGTCAAGGAAGACTAAGCTATCAAATTCATGGATATAATTTGTATGTTCGGTAGTATCAATATCAATATCAAGCTCCACATAAAAATGTTCAGGGCAATATGGACCCTCCTAGAGGTTTTAACCAAAATATGCAAAAACATTTGTATCCAACAATATCAACAACAAGGACCTCATCATCAACAATGTCAGCCTCATCAAAGACAAAATCCATTTGCAAGAGGACCTATGAATGTAGAAATATTTAGAAAACTTGATTTCTTTGGTATTCAAGTATACCCAAATGCAATTAATAGTGAGGTAACAAATGCAATCCCAAAATTCTCAGGAAACAATGTCGTCTCATGGGAAGATCACATGAGCGCATTTGAAATAGTCATGGACAATTTTGATATACAACATGAGGATATTTATATGAAGTTGTTCATGTGATCATTAATTGAGGATGCAAGAGATTGGTACAAAACCTTTCTTATTGTCTCTATCAATTCTTGGGCCAAGTTCAAAATAATATTCAAGGAATAGTATGTGGATCATTCTAACCCAAAGTTTTCCCTACATGAATTAACAAATATTTAGAAGAGTTGCAATGAATCAGTTCCATATTTTAACACTATATTCATGAATTTTTAATAGGATTGCACTTGATTTGAAGCCTACAGATCCTATGCACCTAGTTTTCTACCTGAATGCATTTGATCCAAAGACTGGTTACGAACTTAGAACAAGGAATCCTCCTATCTGTTGTGCAATTTTCACACACATGCCCCACTGGAGGCAGGGACCCTCTTTTTTCTTTTGCATCTCTACCTCTTGGCTTGGTCAAATTTTGGTTTTTCTCTTCTTGGGAGGTTATTTTTGGATTAAGTCTAGACTAGGTTTGATGAGGACAATATTTTGATGCTCCAAGGGAAATTTTCCTATCTTGGAATTTGAAAATGTGCATTTTGAAGTGAATTTTCAATGCTATATGTAAATATTTTTTGTACCCATGGATAGAGGGCGAAAAATTAGGCCGGGTTACTTTTTGAACTTTTTGAAAATTCCTTCTAGAAAAAAGTTATGGAGTTTAGGGGGTTTTGACCCTACAGGGAATTCAGGAATTTCCATCCCTAAAGGAAAATCCCAAAATTTCCATGACCCCTCAAAATCCTAAAATTTCCATTTTAGAAAATTCCAAGACCCCTCAAAAACCCAAAATTTTCCAAAACTAGAAAAATTGATTTTTTCTTCCAAAAATGGAAAAAATTTGAAAAATGAAAAAAATTCCCCCAAAATGGATTAAATAAATATTAAAAGGGGAAATTGCATATGGATTCGTGCCAAAAGGGAAATATGGAAGAGTTCAATTCAAATTTTAAAAGTGGGGCTTGCATATGAATCCATGCCCAAACTGTCTACAGCTGGAAGGAGTTCCCGGAGGACATGTGAAGTTGATTTCATCATCTAATCAGAATTTCCATTAATGACAAGCTGGCATAATATTGTTTTCTCATTGTTCCATGATGTAACTACTTTTATGCAATTGGATGATGATGTACCATGGTGTTTTGGCCCTTTCTTTTGAGGTGTTGTCTTACCTAGGCATGTGCTTAAAATGTTTATTTTGGATTGCCTAAATGTTTCCCCTAGTTATTCATTGAAAAATCTTAAGTTCTGGATGAATTTCAGGCTTTTTCCACCCTGGTCGAACTTTCCTAGATCCCGCCTAGACTCTGGTTTTGTGCTGTGATTCAGGAATTTTGGGTCTTCGCAGATTTCCGCGTGGGACCGATTTTCCTAGATTCTGCCCTTTTGTCGAATTCCTGAATCCCTTCTCTGGTTGTCTTGTCTATTGTATTAATGGATTCATACACACTTTGAAGGCTGGTTTTTACTTGATTTCTGAGATCTTTAGCACCATTATATTCACTATTTTCCATTGTCTGACTCGAGGGTTGTGTCCTTAGAGTTTGTTCTTTGAATTGTTGGCTTTGCTTTGGTCTATTTGAGCAAACTGTGATGGTTTCTTGTGCCTCCCTACATCTGTTCGTTGTAGACCCCATTGAGCTTCGCGTTTGCTACTTCTAAGATCAATTCCCACTTTATAATGGTATGTGTCTGATTGCTCTGCTTTGAATTAAATTATGAATGGCACGTTGGTATTGTGAGGGTTTGTGGGATTTGAATTCTTGTGTATTTTTCTATTTCGTGCTAGGGTTGTTTAGTATTGCATCCTTTGTCGTCTCCTAGGTGAGTTTTGAGTTCATGTGTCCATCTGCATTTTAATGAATCTTGCCTGAGAGTATTTAGTAACCCTAGTGATGACTCAATAGTGTAAACAACTAAATTCTGGGCTTGCCTGTGTGCTAATGGTGAATGAATAGGGTTTGGACCTGGGGCAGGGCCATATCAGGTGATTTCATCTTAAGATTGACCTAGAATGCAAAGAAAATTCATGAAAGGCCCGTCCCCAACTTGCCCAAAGTTAAACTTTTCAAAATCCATAGTTGGTTTAGTGTCTAGATGAAATTGGGACTCTCCACCCCTTCCGAATTCCCTTCGCTGTGACCATTCGAGATCGCTAAGATATCATATCGACCACCTTGAGGTTCACCAAAGTGGTCTTCCTAGGTTCATGTTGGATCGTCGTGACACTATCATTTTTACATTGATGAAATATTGTATGCATATTAGTCGGTGAGACCTTTGCTTTCGCTAAGACCTCACCCCGCGAGGAGATGTCTCATCAACATGCTTGTTCATACTCGCTTTCGGCAAGACAAGTCCTAGTTGCCAAGAGGTCATAGTGGGATCCAGTGGTTTTACCAATATTCGTTTGCTTTGCCAAGACATCCATCCTTTGGTGAGACCTTTTGCTGAACGTATCTTGCTCTTGCCAAGTGCTCTTCAAAGTCGTTGGGACATTCATGCTTTGCTGAGACCTCTCCATGAGATCCCTATTCTTGCCTAGACCTTTGCTTTCGGTGAGACTCCTAATGGTCACCAAGATGTTGTAGCGAGGCCTTCTTTTCTTAGCGAGCCCAGATATTTTCGCTCAGACCTCTGGCCAAATTCAAACCAAGCCTTAATCGGCAAAACATCACAACTTTGCTAGGACCTCCTATCAAAAACTTGAGTCTAGATGAAGTGTTTGCTTGGACCCATCAGTTAGTGAGACATGAAACATTCGCCAAGACCTTACCCCGACTGTCCTTTGATCATATCGATATTGTTTTCTATATCATCGTTTTCCTAGATGTTCAAGGGGAAGAAGTCCAGGGAGTAGAAAAATAGAGGAAGCCAAAGGCCAAGAAGAGGACAAGGAATAAGAAGTCTGAGCAGAGTCCTAAGGCTGGTGATCCTGTGCCCAAGAGGAAAATAATTGTTAAATTGTCAGAAAAGGTTAGCTCCAAGGTTGGGGAAGAAGTTTCCCCACCAGTAATAAATGTTGAAAGCTTAGAGGAGAAGGCCAATGTGTATGCAAGGAAGTCTAGGACTCCTTCTCCTAGGGACAGTGTGCCTAAGGCTGACCTATCTCTAGTGGTTTCTCATGAGGAGCAGCACAATGATGTGCCCCCTGCTCAGGAAGTTCAAGGTGAACCAGGTGAGGAGGAAAATCTTGAAGATCATCCAGATACTAAAGTTGAGGAATTCCATGCAGGTGATCTCCACAGTGCAAAGGCAGAGATTCAAAAGATAATGCAATCCCCTATGGTTGCACATGTAGTTTCTCCTGTTAGAACTGAGGCAGTTGAATCTCCTCCAAGGGAAGTAGAGGCAGTAAAGGTTATCTCACCTACACATGAAGAGGAGCATGCTGAGAGGAAGGGAAGTGAAACAAATGAGACCCCTGAGAAACAATATTTGAGTGAGGAGGCACCTAAGGATCAGCAGGAAGAGGAAGTGGGGCAGAGTAGGGTGCAATTGGAGTCCACTGTCCCTAGTTGGATGGAGAAAGAAATAAAGAGGAAGCAGGTAGTAGTGGAGGATAGTCCACCAAATTTGGATGCACTACTAGCTAGGATTGGAAAAGATAAAGGTAAGAAGAAGGCTAGGGTGATCTCACAGGTTGAGAGAGATGAGGCACATAACAAGGTTGTTCATATCGCTACCCCTGTTCTAGATAAAAATAGAGACGATGTGGCTGGAAATGATTATAATATACAAACTTTTGATCTTGGGCCTACATTAGTTGAGCAGGATATTGAGGACTATGAGGTCTCCAGTACAGTTATTGTGGATCAATTGAGGAAAGAAATGAAGACCAAGCAGGAACTTAAGAGAGAAAATGAAAATCTTAAGAAGTGCTTGGAGGAATTAATAAAGCCACTACAGTCCATTAATCCTTCTTCCTCTGCTACCAATCCTCTACCTCAGGAGACCATAACTAAGCTAGAAAAGATGAAAGCTTCCACCCTTTCCACTGTGAATTGGTTGAAAGGGGTGCAAGAAAAGGGTGATGAAGCTATTAAGGATATTTTATCAACTGGGAAGGATGTTATCATGGTGATTGAATGGTTGAAACAGGTGTTGACACAAGATAAGGAGGATACATACCTCCTTCTACAGAAAACTAGAACTCTAATGGAATACACCCGAGACAGGTTGGTAAGTGAAAGGATTCTTCCTTCCTCTAGAGCTGTCAAACCTTGGGAGTGGTTCGAGGCACTGAAAATTAGGCAGAAGGTGTTGAAAAAGATTCACAAACAGAGGAGGTAGATCGACAACACCCTAACTGGGGTTTACAATGGTTCCATTTCCTTCTTTGAAATCATGATGGGAAGAAGAAAGATCGTGCCCAAGTACTTGAGCCTGGAGAAATTGAGAGAATGGTGGCATGATGTGTATGCACCATTTGACGATGGTTCTATTTCCAAGCACCAACTAGATGATGCGGCCACCTACCTCACAGTTATTGATAAGCATGTGACATATAAGGTAGATTGGGATAAGTCGATCAAACATTCAAGGGACAAGATTGCGTCCATTGAGAGGTGACTTAGGGTTTTTCCAGTACCACCTATAGCCAACTTAGATGGAGCATTCTCGAAGCTACATGAAGAGTCAGATCAGCTCGACAATAATAGGGAAGAGAGTTAATGATGGGCTGCGGCGTGATTTGTGCTTCCCTATTATCTTCCCGCGCATCATCCAAGCTGCATTGTGGATCCCGGGATGACCTCGATGGAATGTACATTTATTACTTATTTGACTCCTTTCAAAGACTCTCTTGGCCGAGTTGTTGTGCCGAGTTATTGCTGCAAAACCCTTGCCTGGCCGATGGATTTCTAGGGATTTCTATATATTGGGCATGTCGCCTCATTTGTAAAGGGTTAGAAAATAGTTAGAAGGTCAGAACTTGCAACCATAATATAGAGCAAAGCTAGCTAGAAGTAGAGTAAGTTAGCAGGTAGTTTCCCTCAAGCAAATATTGTAATAGAAAGTTAGAATTGTTGCTACAATTGACAATTTGAATACAAGAAATGACATTGTGATTTGGTGCCATACTTGTTTCTTTTGTTTTGCATGTTTCTTGTTATTCTATCTTTAAAATTGCTTTGGGAAAGTTAATGTTTAGATTAGATTTGGATTCGATAATGTTGCAATAGGGTTGTTTGAATGAATGTTCATGATTTGAAAATCTTAACACCTTAGAAGATTGCACTATTTTTTATAAGATTGCAGATTTATCTGGGTCAAGTAGAAATCAGTTTTGAGGGATTGGTCCATTTTGACTATTGGTTACTTTCATTGTTAATCTTAGGCTTAGTATTAAGTTTATAAATCTCTTTAAAACCCTTATTATTTTTCTATTTCTTTGATTATTGGGTTAAAACTAGGATTGAAGCATCATCAGATCATTAGATCTAATAAAATTGATTCAGTATTTTGCTTGTAGTAAGGTTCCATTTTGATTACCAGCATTATTCACATTTTGTTACTGAGTTGTTTATACACTGTCAAGACTTGACATTAGAGACCTTGGGGTTATCTCTTGAGGCTTGCCGATAGAGATTTACCTTTCAAGAGAGATAGGATATCATATTCTGTCTAGCTGTTATTATGCATAAAACACGATCAATAATTACCAACATTTTCACATTATCACTGAGTTGTCTATGCATTGTCAAGACCTGACATTAGAGACCTTGGGGTTATCTCTTGAGGCTTTTTGATAGAGATTTACCTTTCAAGAGAGATAGGATACTTGTATCTTGTTTGAGTTGTTGTTGTTGTGTAGAAAATGCCATCAACACTATCCTTACTGAAGCATTCAAAACTTTTCTAAATACTAAAAATAATAGAAAAGACTTAGGAAATATTAGTAGAAGAAATGAGGTCAAATTATTGCAAAACCCTAAGATCTAGAAAAATTAGAAGGTTGTGAAAGATCTTTCATTGAAGGAAACAAATAATTGAAATGGGATATCTTATGATAAATCTAGTTATCATATGAATGAAAGACCAAGATTGTATGACATGCCTTACAAGAGAAGTTAGAAAAATGGGAGAACCTTGGACAGTGATCAGAAGTAGAATTCTAATAAAGATACTCTTGTTCCATTGAAGAGGAATGACTCTAACATGGTGGGATATACTCCATGCTTCATGCCTTGTAACTTGTCTCATTATCCAAAGTAGTGTGTAGGTGCACAATCAATTCAATAAAGTGAATTACCATATGATCAGGAAAGGGACAACCACAATGTCAATATGCTAGAAATCAGACTTTATGGGGTAAATAAAGAATATTCATCTTCTTGGGAAGAAGGAATTGAGTATGATGTAAATCACCAAATGTGAAACATTCATGTTGGTCAGTAGGAAGTTTTCTCTGATCAAGAAGATGTTAGTATAAGAGATCCTCTAATTTGTGTTGCAAAATCACAATCAAGATAAATCTAATTGAGAAGACCAATTGAGGAAGAAATAAAAAATACTCATAGTTGCTATCGTAGTACAAGCCAAAAGTAACTATAAACTCAAAAATAGAACTGTGAATTTAGATCAAGGGACACTTGGGGGTTTATTTGTGAAGAATCAAAAAGGTGATAAGAAAGTTACCTCAAAATTCTATAACAATGATGATAATGGAAAGATTCATAAGGTAACTAAAAAGTATGTACCTAAAGAGGCATTGATAGGGGATCATAAGAAAATAAAAATAATCATAAGCAATAGGTAATGGAAGAGAAAAAATATGCTAAAGTTGAGGTAAGAAAAATAGAAATACTAATACTTGTCTTCTTTTGACTTAGCACAAGCTTTATCTCAGATCATTATGTCAATTCTTTTGTTGGAAATTATGAAAGATGATGAATATGGAAATAGTACAATGAAGTTAATTTCAAATGTAATGAATAAGCCTGAATGCCAAAATAAGAGAAAAAATGAATTGGAAAAGAATGAAGGGAATGTTAATAATGTCAAAGGAGAGATTACTATGACTCTTGAGATATACTTAGGAAACACTATGAAAAAGAATCCATCTCAAGTTGATCCTTTCTACACTAAATTATTGATAAAAAAGAGTTGGAAAAAAAAATTATGATAAAATTAGGGGCAACAATAAACATTATTCCCATGGAAGTCATGAAAGAATTGGGTTTGTGGGTTGATACAACATATGGAAAGTGCTATGTGATGGACAATATATCTCTCCTTGTTATTGGAGTCATATGGAATGTGGAGTTAAAGCTAGCTTCTTTCCTTGAAGCTACATATAAAACTGATATCACTATGGTTGATATTCCACCATACTATGGTATGTTGCTATCAAGATAGTAGACTATTGCAGTTTGAGTGAATGTTCAATTGGATTTATCATATGCAACTATACCTATTAATTGGAAAGATGTTAAGTTGTACAAAGAACCATAGGCTAAAAAAGTGGTAGAACATATTTACCCAAACCAAATGAATTGCTTTTGTAATGTATATTTAGGAAGTTACAGGATTGAGCATTCACAACCTCAGTTACAAAATAGTGATCCAATCAACAATGTAGTTCAACTAGATAAATCTAGTTTTTGGAAAATGTACTTTGATGGCTATTTCAACAAAGAAGGTAATGGAGCAAGTGTGCTTTTTACTACACACAGTGGTAGGACATTTATGTTGGTGTAATTAATTATTTAATTACACTCTAGCATAAGTTTCCTTAGGCATAATTTATTTCCTAGGTTAATTATTATCCTTATCTTATTGAGTTTTCTTTTTGCTCAAGATAAGATTAGGGTTGTGTTTTCTTGCTTTATTGCATGATTTCCTTTTTGAAGGCTTTTGTATTATTTTTAAAACAATTACTTTCAATAATCAATTATTCTGGTTTTTGCTTGCATAATTTAGCTCTGAGGGTTTATAGAACATCTCTTCCTTTTTGTTCTGAATATCAATTGCATGTGATAGGTGATTGCTTGCAAGTGATTCTTGGGGACTGTGAAGTTGGTTTTTCAACTTCTACATGGTATAAGAGCTCTAGACCTGTTGCTGCCTATTCGTGATCTGAAGATATTCTCTCACATCATCTTTTTCTATGCAAGGGTTTCAAGCCAGGTTGATTTTTTGTAGATCTAGGGGTAGCCTAATTTTTTGTGCATTTTTGGGCCAAAAGAACATTTCCATCATGATCAAAGTGTCCAAAACCCAGAGAAATGCCTTTCGTTTCATCAATTTTGGCAAAATTTGAAAAAAAGGAAAAAAAATTTAGCCAAAGAGGTCGTATGGCCTCCCTAGCATGTAGATTGAGGCACAAATGCATAATATATATATATATATCAAGTTTTTTTTTTAAACTTGTGCCGCTCGTTTTAATCCGCAATGCCACCCATACTCCACCTGGCGGTCACCGGTTCTGCCACCACCATCGGTGGTCATTACCTCTACCCCGCCATTATTAGGCCCAAGCCCCTGCAGGCTCTCTCCTTTGAGCCCCAGGTCATATCGGGGTCTAGGCCCTAGTGCTCATCTCCTGCCGCCAGCCTAACCCCCAAGCCGGTCCTATCGGCGTCCAAGGGCTTTTGCCCCGCACCTGCACACTGAGCCTGTCGTCACATGGGTGACCTACCGCCAGCCCTTAAGGGCCAATTTTGTGCACCTGATTAGTGGGAAAGTGCCTTTTATAGGCTTTTTTTTCATTTGCTCATAACTTTTGCAAATGGAAGTATTAAACGAGATATCACCAGAAAACTGATTCGATGATGGATCTAGTGGTGCAGGTATTTTTTCTAATTTTTCCATTTTGATTCCTTTTTCACGTATTAAAGCTAGAACCTGTTGTTTTCACTCTGGGAGGTGTAACTTTTGTGTCTTGGCTCCATTTTTCGAAATCAAATAGGTGTTGGAAAGCTGGTTTAGTGCTCTACACAGATTTTAGGCCTATTTTTTCAATTTTTTTTACTAGGTATCTGATATTACTTTTTGATCTCATCCTTTACCTTTTCAATTATTTTCTTGGGAAGCATTCAATCAGGCTATATTTTTGAGATCAATGAGCATTGTTTTTTTATTTGAGAGTATATATTGTTGTTTTATGTCATGGAGGGTGATCCCACAATAGTGGTTTACAATTTTTGGCCAAACTGAACACTGATATTTTTTTTAACACAATCTCCACATTCGGGGACCTATAGCGATTAAACCGTAAGGAATTTGAAGTGATGGAAACTAGAGTCTTGTCATATTTTGTCTGTAGATTCTAAAAATATTTTTTCCAATTTTTTTGGAATCAGATTGCACTTCTTTTTCCATCTCCCATGAAAATTGGTTTTTTTCAAAAAATAGCATTTTTAAAAAGTGACGCACACTGTATAATGCATAACTTTTTTTCCTTGAAAGATAAAATTCCAATTCTTTCAAATTTAGATTTCTAACTCTGATATCTAGTGCTTCCACTTGGTTATATAGTTTTTTATTGAATATTTTTTCTTTATTCAAGTTTCAAAGTCAAATAAATTACAATTCAGACATAACATGACCGTATAACGCATAACTTTTACTGTATGTATTGAATTTTTTTTATTTTTTTCGTTGGATCAAGAACTCCAATATCTCCTCCATTTTCATTCTCAAATCGAGATTTGAAGTGCAAAATTCTCAGCAATTCTGGTGCCTTAGGAAGCAAGGATGAAAAAACATGGGTTTGGCCAAACAAATGTTCAGTCAAAGAAAATAGAAATGTTTGGTTGAACAAGGGTTCGACCGAACCCACCACACATGGAATAAAAAAATGATTTTAAATGGGTTTGACCGAACATTCTAAACATGTTTGGTCGAACACCTTGTTTTTAATATTAATATAAATATTATTTATATTCTTTTTAAATGATAACTTAAGAGAAAGATATGGATGGAGTGGGGGTAGGTGGCAAGGCTTAAATTTGATGACCATATGACTATATTTAAAGATTTTTTCCGTCGAATACAATCAAAATTTTAAGAAGATTGTAAAAGGAGATATTTTGGATAAACTGTCAAAATTTATATACAATTATAATGATATATATGTTTGATTTATATATAATTTTACATACACTAAGGTATATCATAATGTTTTAAGGGCACCCTTGAATAGATAACCATAATTAAAAAAATTGTTGACAAGAAAATTTGACCATCAAATTTTATCCTTGGTAGGAGGGAGATACTTTGGAGAGAGAGGGGGGGGAGTGGGAGAGAGATAAAGGG
>VDFB02252616.1:175491230-175536984 GCA_007258455.2 Sequoia sempervirens
TTTTTGGGACCACTCCTTTTAGGATGTCTTGTGTGTCCCTCACTTGACAAACAACCTTCTTTCCATTTATCATATCACACATGGAGGCACTGGGAGATCTATGGAGTTCACACCTGATTCGGTTATCATCAGAGACTTGGAGACTAGAGCAGTTATTGCTACTGGTATAGTGGATCACTCATCGAGCAGTTGTACTCCACCGATTTTTCTATTGATGGTGCTTCTATTCCTACAGCTGTTCCTCACACTTCTAGTGTGCATCATCATTCAGAGGAGAGATTTGGCTTCTTGAACATTGGTTTTCTCACTTCGGATCCTATTCTCAAGCCTTCTATTCCATCTCCTCCACCTCTTGTTGCTATTGTTGTGGCTACCGATGTGGCTTCTTATGTTTTAGTGCAACAGGATCCTCATGTTGATCATTCATCTTTGGAGGTTTTTGTTCAATCTTCACCTACTTTGACTTCTTCATTTTTTGAGGTCACACCTACTTCTGTGGAGGCATCTTGGGCTACACCTACTTTGACTTCTTCATTTTTTGAGGTCACACCTACTTCTGTGGAGACATCTTGGGCTACACCTACTTCACCTTTAGAGAGTGCATTCATTCAGCCTCTTCCCTCTCCCTTCTTTCAGGAGGTGTGGTTTCTTCATTCTTATTGGAGCTACTTCATTATGGGGGGGCTATGTGGCCTCTTTCTTCCTCTCTTTTGGGGTGATTCTTTCGTGTATCTTTGTGATGGATGTTTTCCTTGGGGGGTCTTATGGAGTCCTCCATCTTTCATCACTTAGTTAGTTTGCATTCTATTTTGGGGAGGATTTTTTTCCCATGTGTTTTTCTCCTTTACCCCGTTTGATTTAGTTTTCATTGCATTTGTAAATGAGTACCTAATTAGGCCTTTTTTCGGGACTCGTCTTTGCATAATAATTTGCTTCTCCCTAAGTTGCACTTATGGGGGGGTATTGGTGTAATTAATTATTTAATTACACTTTAACATAAGTTTACTTAAGAATATTTAATTTCCTAGGTTAATTCTTATCCTTATCTTATTGAGTTGTCTTTTTGCTCAAGATAAGATTAGGGTTGTGTTTTCTTTCTTTATTGCATGGTTTCCTTTTTGAAGGCTTTTGTATTATTTGTAAAATAATAACTTTCAATAATCGATTATTTTGGTTTTTTCTTGCACAATTTAGCTCTCAAGGTTTACAGAACATCTCTTCCTTTTTGTTCTAAATATCTGATGCATGTGATAGGTGATTGCTTGCAGGTGATTCTTGGGGACTATGAAGTTGGTTTTTCAACTTCTACAATTTAAATACTCTTTTTTTTTATCATTTGAGTGTACTAATAAGATAGAAGAGGATGATGCATTGATACTAGGCTTTAATATTTCAATTAAATATGGACTCAAGTTATAAACTATATATGGAGATTATGAACTAATTGTTACACAAGTTAGATCTAGGTATACTTCAAAGAATAAGAGGCTCAAGCAGTATAAACATGTTGTATGGGATGTTATGGAGCTTTTGATGCATTTTCCATTGATTGGATAGAAAGGTCAAAGAACTTAATGGTATTTTCTTGCAAATGTTGATTTGAAGAGGGATGATATTACATTGACAAGCATCTCAAAAGTGGAATTAAAAACTAAACCTTTTAACCATGAATTTAACCTTGAAGGCCAACTGAAACTAAAGAGGAGTTTAGCTTCTCCCTTGTCACCATCTTCATAAATATATTTGCTAGATTGGAATATGTATCTATCTTTTCCATCTTGACATGTCAATCCTCCAACACTAACCAAATGAAATGATATCTCAATTGTATGTGTTTGGTTTTAGAGTGCAAGGAAAAATTCTTTGCAAGATGTATAGCACTCTCACTGTCCGTAAAGAAGTAATTTTTAGCCTGTTGTTTTCCCAACTCTTCCATCAAAATTTGTAGCCATATCATCTCCTTTTCTGCTTCTATTGTAGCAACATACTCTACCTATGTGGTTGATAAAGAAACCACCTTTTGCAATTGAGAAACCCAACTCGCTATTGTCCCACCAACTATGAATACATAACTTGAGGTACTCTACCTAGTATCTACATCCTCTACCAAGCCTAAGTCAACATAGCCTTTTAAATCAGTATTAAAGCCCCCAAAACATAAACATTTATTTGATGTATCTCTCAAATACCTAAATCCATTTTACTACATTCCAATGCTCAACTCTAGGATGAATCATATACCTGGAAACAACTCCTACGACATATGAAATATCTAGTCTCATGCATACCATGGTATACATTAAACTACCTGCAACTGAAGTATATGGTACCTTGGACATTTTTTCTTCCTCCACTTGTGTCTTTGGACACATATCCTTAGTCAATTTAACATGAATAGGAAAAGGTGTGATGACAACTTTTGCATTCTCCATATAAAATCTCTGTAACACATTTTCAACATAATCAACCTAAGATAAAAACAATTTTATGTTTTTCCTATCTCTAGTAATCTTCATACCAAGGATTTGTTTTGTTTCCCCCAAATCCTTCATACCAAATGAAATTGCTAACTGTTGTTTTAACTCCATTATGTGATCCATGTTAGACCCTACTACAAGCATATCATCAACATATAAACATAAAATAATGTATCTATCATCATCTAACCTCTTAAAATAAACACAATGGTCTGAATTACACCAATTGTAGCCTTGCTCAGCTGTAAAACTATCAAATTTAATATACCATTGTTGGGGTGCTTGCTTCAAGCCATATAAACTTTTCTTCAATCTACACACCATTTTCTCCTTACCTTTGATCTCAAATCCTTATTGTTGTTCCATATATATTTTCTCTTCCAAATCACCATGGACAAAGGCTATTTTAACATCTAGTTGTTCCAAATGAAAATCTTCAGTAGCCACAATACTTAAAATAGTGTTTATAGAACTTCTAACAATTGGAAAAAAAATCTCATCAAAATCAATTCCTTTTTTCTGTGCAAATCCTTTACAACTAACCTAGCTTTAAATATTTTCTTACCTCCATCCTCCTCTTTCATCCTATAAACCCATTTATTTGGTAAAACCTTTTTACCTGCAGGCAACTTGCATAATTCCTAAGTCTAATTTTTGAGCAAGGAGTCCATTTCTTCTTCCATTCCATGCTCCCACTAAAACTTGGTATCCACTTACATAGCTTCATCATAACATTCTAGTTCACTAGCATTAGTTAATAAAATAGAATACAAAGAGGGAGAAAATCTTTCTGGAAGTCTGGGTATGTGCATGATCGTGATGGGCCAAAAAGTGGCGATATGATGGGTATGTGTAGGGTATGTGGCTAATAACTTTTTTTTTAACCCAAAATTGATGAAATGAAAAGGGTTTTTAAAGGAGATTCTTAGCTTTCCACCAATATAAATTAATATGCTTTACTATAAATTTAATAAATAATTACTATTCATTTTCTATTTGAATTATGACTACAAGATTGATTGATAGGTTGATTGAAAAAATCTATAGTTCTTCAAATGATATCAATTTTTTTGAATTTGAAACATGCATCACATTCTATGCCTACATACTATAGGATTAAAAAATGAATTTCATGAAGTTTTGACCAAGTTAAGGTGGTCAAACATACAAGATTTTATATTTTTTAAAAGTTGCAATAAAAAAATCATAATTAATTATTTAATTTGAAAAAAATTACAGAAAAATATGCATCACATCAGGACATGAGTCCTCTTACTATATCTAAAATCTTATAACTTTTTATCATTTTATTGTGGTTAGGGTGGCAGACTAGACATCTACTTTTATTTTTTCCCTGAAATTTAAGTACTAGTGCATTGAAATTTCAAATTTTAACCAAATATATATATATATATATATATATATATATTTAAAATAAGCCTAGTAGTTTAGAAACTACATTCAATTTTCTATAGATTCTATTCTTACATGTTTTTGAAATAATATAGATAACTTATTCAAACTTTTATGTCAAGTTACCTAACTCTGATTTTTCTAATTTTTTTGCCACTTAAGGGCCTATTTTTTCCATGATAATCATGTACATACCTGTCTACTTATCCTTGAAGATTGTCTAAAATTCACTAGAATTTGTGGAATTTTTTGTTTTTGTTGTTGCATAGCATGAAGAACCACTAGAACATCATTGTTTTGAGTATCATCCAACGCTACATAATCATTTTATTTCTTCTCATGCTACTACAACTGATCTTTGTACAACACTTTTTCATTGAATATGACATCCCTACTTCTCAAAAATTTTAGATTTTCAAAATACTAAAGCCTATAACAAAACTCATTAATTCCATATCCAAAAAATATACATTTCCTTGATTTTGCATCAAGCTTGGGTCTATTTTTAGAATCTACATACATGAAAATGCTTCACAACTGAAGGTCTTGAGAAAAGAATAACTCACCTTCTTACCTGTCCATGATTCCTCTATAATACCACAATCCAAAGGATTAGAGGTACCTCTATTAATTAAATAAACAATAGTTATTATAGCCTCTACCAACATGTTTAAAGGAAACACAACATGCAATCTGATTGTTTGTGCATGCTCCATTATTGTTCTATTCATGCGCTCAACCACTCCATTTTCTTGTAGAGTCCTTGGAACCATTTTTTGCCTAAGAATTCCATTAGAGGAACAATAATCTTCAAAATATTTTCTACAATACTCACCACCATTATTAGATCTAATACATTTTAACTTTTTACCCATCTCATTCTAAACCAAGCTTCTCCATTTTTTAAAAGTTTCAAATACATCATATTTTTTCCTAAGGAAATAAATCCATACCTTCCTAGTTGCATCATCAATGAATGTAACATAATATTGAAAGCCACTAAGAGAAGATACTTGAGTTGGTCGCCATACATCCATATGCACAAGCTCCAATTTCTCATCTTTCTTTTTCTTCATATCCTTGAGAAAACTAACTCTCTTTTGTTTATCATACACACAACTTTCACATAAATCTATATTAACACATTTGAGACCTATTAAAACATTCTTTGAATAAAGGAATTTCATTCCTTTTGCACTCATATGCCCACATCTATTATACAACAGTGCTAATTCATAATCCAAAGCAACTGTTTGATTTTCTTCATGCTGAACTACAACAACTATTCTTGAACATTGATTTTTATCTACAATAGCTAAAGTAGAAGGAACAGTATGACCTATACAAAGATATGAGGTGCCTACTTTCACACCTTTTGCTACCACTGAGGCACCTTTTGTAACCTTCCAATTTTTTATCACTAAATGTGACAACACAACCTTCATCATCTACTTGCCCTGCTGAAATTAAATTTCTGCTTAACTTAGGAATGTGTCTTTCTCATGTAGTAGTCAATAATTCTCATTATGCAACTTAATCTTGATTCTTCCCTTTCCAACAATCTGACAGGGTTCATTATCTCCCAAATAAACCAACCCAAAATCCCCTTAGACATAATCAAGAAAATAACTTCTACATGGTGTAGCATGAAATGAAGCCCTTGAATCTAACACCCAAAAATAATCAACATTATTAAGGGAAAGAATCAAATCATCCTCATTAGATTTATTACATACCACATTTTCCTCTTTACTTCCTTTTTGTCTCCTTTATTTTTTTGAGACCAACAATATTTCTTTAAATGACCCGGCTTACCATAGTACCAACAATCCTTCCTTTCTCTAGGTTGGGACCTTTTGTCCTTTAATTTTCCTCGTAACTTCCCATGACCTCTATAATTTTTTCCTTTCTCTTTTTTTCTACCCTTGCTTTCTACATTCAAAACACTTTTTGATGTGGATGCTCCACCCGAGCTTTTCCTACAAATTTCCTCTCTCAAAATAACACCAATAACATCATCAAATTTCAATGTATTCGAACCAGAAATAGAATTACTAACAGCCATGACCAAGCTATTCTAGCTTTCAAGAAAATAACACAGAATCAAAAGAGCCCTAACTTCATCAAATTTTACATTTATAGAAGTTAATTAACTGGTAACCGTATTGAGCTCATTCAAGTGATCACCAACTGACCCACCTTTTTCTATTTTCATATTAAATAAACGCTTCATAAGAAATACCTTATTCGAAGTGGGATGATTTTCATATAACTTCGCCATAGTTTGTATCAATTCTTGAGTTTCCTTTGTTGTTGTACTATTGAACACCACCAATTGTGCAAGCATAAACGAATACTGCCAAGTGCCTTTTTGTCTAGAATATACCTGTCCTCATTAGACGTTGCTAAGGTTTTCTTGGTTTTCCCTTCCAATGGCCACCATAAATCCTTTTGATAGAGGTATTCCTCCATCTGCATCTTCCATAATTGATAGTTCTTCCCATTGAACTTCTCAACCTTCTACTTACCCTCATCTTCCATTGCTCCCACTCAACCGTGAGACTCCCACTCAACTGTCAAACCATCCTGCAAACGATAAATGAGAACAACACCACTTTGATACCACTTGTTAGGGTTAGAAGGAAGATATCTAAAAAGTTAAATGCAAATTTGATTAATAAATAGAGAAATAAAACACACAAAAAAATTAACATAAAGAATTTAACATGGTTCACCCAATCTGGGCTACATCCACAACCCTATCCATCTAATAATTTTATTATCCAGTGCAAAACTTATTATAATCTTGAAAATAATCTTCTTCCCATAATATTGTAACTCCCATCCCAACCCCTTATAACAAGCTTAGAAGCTTCCAGATTAGGGTTCTACAAAGTCATTTTTCTCCATTTTAAATGATTTTTCCTTTTTCGGTGACAATATAGCATGATCAGACACCACATACCAACAATCCCAACCAAACAAGATAGTAGTAAAGTAGTGATCAATTTCTTGTTGGAAAATTTCATTACTAGGTTTGAGGTTCCTATTAGGATAGTCATAGATAATGGGATGTTTTTTAGGTTTGATCAATTTAAGAAATTTTGTGAGTCTTATGGCATTGTGATCTCATATGCTTCTCCATATCACCCCCAAGCTAACAGTCAAGATGAATCTATTAATAATAGTATTATGAAGATAATCAAAAGAATGCTTGACAAAAAAAAAAGGATTGGGATTCAAAATTGAAGTTAGCACTATGGGCAGATAGGATCATAGTGAAGATGGTCATTGGGAAATCTCCTTTTGAACTGGTTTATGGAGCTCAAGCTAGAATACCAATGCATAAACTTTTTCTAGTTTATAAATTCATTTTCCAAGAAGACGTGGACATACTTGAGCCCATGGAGGAAAGAATGGAACAATTAGCAGAGTTAGATGAGATGAGAAATCGTGCACAAAAGTAGAATGACAAAATGAAGCTACAAATGAAATATTTATTCAATAAGAAGGCCAAGGATAGAAAGTTTTATATTGATGATATGGTTCTCCTGTGGAATTCTTGGAGTCAAGATAAAGGAAAACATAACAAGTTTGAAGCTCTACGGTTGGGTCCATTTGTTATAACAAGAAAATATGGAGAAGACTCATATTATTAGTAGAATATGGTGAGTGAAGATCAAGAATTGCCAATGCATGGAAAATTTCTGAAACACTACTTTTCTTCAAGAAGATCAATTCCATGCATAGTAGTTTAGGTGTTTTTTGGTTTTGTTTCCTTTATGTTAGCTTGGTTTTTCTATTTTTTGTTTACATCCCATATATTGTTCCCAGATTCTTGCAATGTCTAATAGCCATTCATCCCCAACTGGAGCCACTATTGGAACTTGTAATGTTTTCCCAATTTTTCTAGTTTGATACACAAAAACCCATTATAAATAGCCTTAACCTTTCTTCCACTCATATCCTAGAGTCAAAAATTTCTTGCTAATATCCTAAATTGAGACATTTTCAATCATACCTATGCTTAATTCTTTGGTTTCCATCTTCACACATATATGGGTCAAATACTACACCCCCACATACATTTGAAGTCACCTCTAATAGTCCTTAGTGGGTTTGCAAGACCTTGAAGTGTAGTGTAAGTATTCACTGCTCTACTACAATAGTCAATGGGAGTATGTGCCAGATGGTGGTAAGGAGTTAAATGTCCATGATGTAACCTGTAGCCCCACGATGGGTATACCATGATGATAGAGGTAATGTATAGTGTGGTGGCATGGACTAAAATGAAAGGAATGTGGTCTTGCTAGCCCACATGAGTCTTGATTTATTATGGTGGTAGTGTGGTATGGGTTGAAATTATATTTATGTTAGATTCAAAATTAACTATATGAAAAGAATTTACATTGCTTAGTCTTCTTAGATCAATGACGTGCATTTAAAAATCACATACGTTGAGTGATCATTGCAAAATTTTAGCATGATTTGGTTTTAATGGTGAAGTGATGGGGTTTAGAAGCTAATATATTTTGAACTTGGTGCTATTTGGATCATTCATAGCAGCTCAAAGTGTTCTAAGATGAAGGGATTCAAGGCTTGATGTGGGCTTTGCAACCGTTGTAATGAATGGTTAAGTGCATATTTCCCTCTTTTGTCAAGTTCATAAGTGCTTCCAATTACTAGTTTCAATTAGCTCTATCAATTAAAGGTCTTGAACCCTAGTTAAAGCATAATTCACACAATGTAGAAAAGTGAGTTTGTGAGTAAGAAAGTCTAGAGTCCTCATCTGCTAAAGAAAAGAAGATACCACTTCAACAATCGATCTTGGATGTATTGGAAAAGTTGATAAGGGTTATATTTTAGGGACGCGTCACATTGATGTAGGGATGCTTTTATTCCTATTTTAGGGTGGGACTTTTTTTTGTACTCTTGTGACAAGAGAAATGCTAAGGTCCTAGTTTCAAACCCCTAAAATCCTAGCTTGGTAAAGTTATTTGTCCCTAATGTTTTCATAGATGTTGAGTTCATCAAACAATTGGCACAACATTATCATGTAACAAAAAGGACTATGAGGATTCCTGATGGGTAACTACTAGTAGTATTAACCAAATTTGCCATCATAGAGTATTTTATGCTAAAAAAAAAAGCTCTCACCAAAATTTATCTTCAAAATCTAGTGATGAGGATTATAACAAATTGAGGAAAACCTATTGGAATGATAAGCTCCCAATGTATATGAAGAAGGGTGTCAATAATAGAAGGATACCTATTTCCCCTTCTTGTGGTGAACCATTTTCAGTAGATGACTTTGAATTTTACTTCAAAAGAACATACTTTGCATTGTGTTGGGTGTGAGGAATAAATGCACATGATAGGCTTCTAGTCACTCTCATGATGATGGCCATGACGATCCAAAATTCAGAGGTTAATATTGAGTATGATTATTCCTTAGGAATTAAAAATTGGTTGCATGAGGGATTTCTTCAAGAAAGATAAAACATGGTTCATATTAACTTTAGGAATTATTCTCTACTATGCCACCTAATATTGTATCAAAATAGAGATCAATGGACCCAAAGAATGAACATAAGAATGCTTGATCAACAAGGGAAAATAATGTTGATACAATGTTGGTGTTATTTGTTGGGATAGAAGGTGTAGGAATGGTGGATATGTGATTTCTCATGATGATTTTATAATTAGAATTATGGCCACTCTTGGTAGCATTTTACCAAGGCTACCATTTGAAATAAGGGAATTATTAAGAACTTTGGCATTAAAAATAGAAAAGGGGCATACACTTAACTTTGGTGATTGGTTTATGTTGCCTAATCATACAATAATGAGGATCTATGAATGCCCTTAGCCTCCCCATATTTTCCCAAATTTGTTCCCCTTCATTTGGTATTTTTAAAATTCATGTGGAAAATGTTGTGGATGGAAAGGCATGTCATGAAAAAAAAAAGGGCACATTTTTACCTGACTTGACTATGTATGGAGGGATTTCCATTTGTTCAGATACCCTTGAAGAGATGTGGGATTATTTGAAGAGTGAATATTCTTTGAAATATAAAGTGGAAAGTGTCTTTGACCTTGAGGGACATATGAATTTTGTAAGGCAAGTTATTCTCACCAAGAAAGTAATCAATCATGAGGTGGATTATGATGAAGATGTGATAAGGAATATGTCACTTGTCAAGAGGTGTTTCAAGGGAAGAGGAAATAGGATATATTGATGAAAGTAGAAGATGAAAGAAGGAAGGAGGACCCTAATTTAGGATTCTTTATGGAAGAGGGGAATATTCTTAGGAGGATTGATTTTATAATTGAAAATTTTGAAAAATTATATGGTATTTCAACAAAGGATCCTGAGGGTTTTCCCACAAAGCCCACAAAGATTCCCATTAAGAAACTAGGAGATGTGGTGATCTTTGAGTGTCCTTCTAATGCAGTTTCAATGCAACATTGTTCACCAATTTCACCTATAGAGCACCCAAGGTCTAATTGATAGAAGATTAATGATATAACTCCCTTAGTATCATATGAATTGTCAGAATAAGTAGGGGCTACAAAAGAGGTTGCTAGTGTACTAAGGCACATGAAAGATGATATTGAAGTTGATCAAGCACTTTCCAAACATGAGATTGATGCTCATAAACCTGATGCAAGGGTGGATATGTAGATACAAAGAGAACTAGAGTTGCATGAAAATGAATGAATAATGGCCTCTCTTAGGTTTGTAGAGGATGAAAAAATTGTGAAGTCTCTTGAGTTTAAGGACTTTTGGGTTAAGATAAATAAAATGGGAACTAATGAATCTCAACATGATCTAGTTGTGGCTCATACCTTTAAGGAACTAAAGATAAATGAAGTGAATGTTAGTCCCCAAGAGACTAGAGAAATGGTATTAAAGATAAATATGTTACTCATCCCAAGGATGGAGTTGAAGAAAATGTTTCTACTTGACCAAGTGAGAAATTTGGAAGATTCCATGTTAATCACAAATTTTGATTTAGATGAAGGAATGAGTGGGACTAGCTATAACCCCAAGATTGAAATTTTGGCCTTTTGGGAGAAACAAAAAATATATAGAAGCCAAGGTTATTGGATGTAGTTTAAGAAATGAGGGGAATACCAATGGTTAAAATAATCAAGGACACTTCAACACTAGAGGGAGCCACTATGATAATGCATTCAACTATGTTTACTCGAGATGTTGTCAAGAGTATGTAGCTCAAATTGATAGAATATGAGAAGGCCCAAATTGATATGAATGTGGAAGTAAATAGGTTATTTATAGAAATGTGAAGCTAAAGTAGAAATTTAATAGATTTGATTCCTCTCAGGGCAAAGAGATTATGGTTTATCAACCTTCCAAATCTCAGGACTTTGGTGCTGAAACAATTCTTGTAGATCAAGTAAATGCATTAAAGTGGGGCTGGCAAAAGGAGATTGAAAACTTGAAAAAACTTAATTTAGCCACAAAAGAGGGGGTGAGAGGTCAAATATTTGGTACATTGGAAAAGGTTTTAGAAATTAAGGTCAAGCTTGTCATGGATAAGATAGAAGATGTGCACTAGTGTTATGTTACTTTGTCACAAGCATTAGAAAAAATGAAGGAAAATGTTGCAATTTTAGATCCTTAGTTTAAGAAAGGGCAACCTATTCATCATACTTTGGTGACATTGTGTAAAGTTCTACAAAGAATTTTGGGTGCTCTGATAACTCTAAAGCCCACTGAGAAGATGGTGAATATGGTTATTGATGAATTTTAGTACATATCTGGGAAGATTCATAAAATAAAAGCAAAAAATGGATTCTTTTACACTCAAACATCAATTTGTACTAGATATCTTGGGAGAGGATGCTCATCTCAAAGATCTTGATTATTGGAGGAAGTATTTCAACCAGATAGTTTCCAATGTGGTCACCTATTTAAAAAAGGAAAAGGAGGTAAATGTTCACAATTTCAATCTAATTCTAGATGGATTAATTGCATTGGATACATGCTTTTCCAAGTATTTCATAGAGGTCAAGGGATTGTTGAATAAAAGGAGGAAAGATCATTTGGTGAATCTCCTACAAATCTAAGAATACAAATGTTCAAATGATTATATAACATTTTAGTGGGAACATGAATATTTGGCCCCTCCTAAAGATTAGTCTTGTCTTAAAATTTTGCAAAGTGATCAAGTTTCATGAAGTGCCTTATGATCATTAATGGACCCTAGACGTGCTCCATCTTTTTGTTACAAGGATTTTTGGCTTTCTATGATTTTTTATTTTTCATAACTATTCTCCCACATCAATTGTATTTTGTGCAATATTTTGGTCAGTGTAATTAATGAGAAACAAAGGATAATCAATGTAATACAAAGTTGTTATACATCCGGGTGGGTAGTTGAAAGTTTTTTTTGAAATTGTAATTGTCTGAATCTTGTCACTTCATCTACCTATAATAAGGAAACCAAGACCAATTGAAAGGGGGGATGGGTTTTTTCAACGAAAATCTATACATTGTAAAGAACCCTTTTTGAAGCATAGTAATGGATAGAAAGAAATAACTTGGTGCCCAAATTATGGTTTCAATTATTTTGTTGAATCTATTGATAATAATTATCTGGTTGTCTCCAATTTGAAGTTTTCCTTGTTATTTAAATTAGTGTATCAAGTATATGTCCGGTTTATCAAAGAACATTCATGTTTTGTGGGGTTTTTTTGATTGGTTTCTTCATGTAAGAATTAAATTATTTTGAATAAGTCATATAGTAACTTGGAAGATTCATTTGGATCAATAAGAATAACCTGGTAATTAATTTCCTTACACATTTATGCAAGTCATTAACATTATAGTTCCAAACAATTTTAGTTATAACTAGTGGGGGGACAAATATCAATCTACATTTTGACTCTATTACCTAGTCGAGGAAAGGTACTGATCATTGTATCCCTATAATAACTCCCTACAAAATAATTCTCAATATATTTTAATTTTTAGTTGTAGGAGTAAGAGTAGTAGTTAGTTTTAAAATAATCTATTTCAAACCCTCATGCTAGTGTGAAATAGGTTGTTAGAAGATGATTTAATTGAAACAATTGTGATCATACAAACCCTACAAATTTGTATGAGGCTTTTAATCTGCTTGATTATCATCAATCAATCCTACAGAGTTAATAATTATTAGTGATAGAGGTACACCCGCCTAGGCATAATATATCCTAAAGAGTAGGGAATTCTAACCATCTTGGTTAATTTTTCTTGTTGTCTAGATCACTTGTTGAACCTGACCATAAAGCTTGGCATACTTTTGGGTTTTGACAACTGTTGATTTGGGAACCAATAAAACCTTATATAAATTTGTTGTCAATGAGTATGGGAAAGAGAACACTTGTGAATATAAAAGCTTTATGGAGACATGGAACATAGAAGAGAAGGCCAAAGAGGAGAAACAACATGGGCTAGTGATATGGCCATTGCTGAAATTCTAAGAGGAATTACAACAAGTTTGGAAGTGATAAAAGTATCATAGAGAATAGGTTTATAGATCAAAGATTTTAGTGAAGAAGAAGAAGTGGTAGAAGGGGAAGAACCAAAAGAACAAAAAATGATAATTAGTGTAATAAATAAAAAGGGAACACTAATTCTAATATATAATGTGTATGATTAATCACCTCCTTTTTTAAGGGTAAATTAGGAAGAAAATTAAAAGGGTTATTACATTGAATTTCAACCATGAAGGTGACACAATAAAACTTGGATTTGCATATTTTTGAGTCTGGAATGGATTAAAAATTATTTTCCTTGATTAACTTAATTATACTATTTTCTCTAATATGAAAATTACAAGATTCTGACAATTTATAGGCCATAATAGAGATTTCCAGGTAGATCTAAGAAGGCTAGAGTGTTATGTAACTATCATATAAATTTAGTATCAGTTAGAATAGGGGGACATAGGCAACCAAGGGTATCTCTATCATCATAGGGGTGTCCTGGATCTATTTTTGCAATCCTCTAATGTCAAATTTGAGCTCTTGATTCTTTCCTACAAATTTTTCAAATAACTATCGAATCATTCTATAGGTGAGTTTCTATGAGTTGAGAAGGTGTAGAGTTTTGATTACAATCATGAATAAATGATCTTCAAACTTCTTTCAAACGTCTCCACATCTCAAACCTACACATTATAAGAGGGAAGGGGTTGTGCAACTTAGGGGCTTTCCTTAGAATAACCCCATGTTAGTGTTTCCATTACCATGGTGCAATGGAAATTTCAATAATGAAATAATAAATGATATGAAGGAATGGTGAATCAAAATGGTACTAAAACTCGCCACCCTTCAATGGCTTCCCTAATGAGCTAAATTTATGCAGATCGCTTCAAGGTCTTCTATCTTGTTTTCTTGATTTTCTAGATTGCTTAGATACCTACAACAGGTATATCCTTCACAAAAAAAATGATAAATAAAACATACATGAACTAAAATAATATTTGATATGATGCTTGGATCTTGAATTGGTGCAATAAAACTCTAAAATTTTTCTCTTGACTTGCTTGTTAGTATTGTTGATAATGCTTAATCATATTTTTTCCAATAGCTTTCTAGATAGATTTCAAATGATGCAATAACTAGGTATTTATAGGAATTTATTCAATTTTTCAAAAATGAGATCTTCATAGTTGACATTAGAAACCTAAATTTCAAATGTTAAAATACTGTCACTGACATATTCAAAATTTGAGGTCAACAAAATAGGGGGATAGATCCACCCAAGGTCATCCTAGTCCTAGCCCTATGTTTTTGGGATTTAGGTGTTGAGGGAAAAACATTCAAGAAATACATTTCTTTTCTGACATCCTGCTATGCAACCCTGAAGGGTAAGAGCCAAAAGAGGACAAGATATATTTTTTTTAACAAGAAGAATAACCTACACATTAAGTAGTTGGCGATATGATATATCAAAAACATACATGGCCAAGCATGGATGAATGTACAACCAAGAGGAGAGGACTGATTTACACTCCAGAGAAAATCTGAATAGGAGCAAATAGGATAGCTCCAAAAATTTTGCTCTGGAACTTCCTACTCTGGAACTTTTTGTGCCAGTGCTCCAAAACTTTCTGCTTCATAACTTATGCAACAACAACACAGAGAGACAACAAAAAATTTTGTTTCGTCAAAACTTTTGTAGACTATTGCATGAAGGAAATACACAACCAAAGCTCTGATTTTAGCATGAAAACTTCTAAAAGAAAAGCCATAATAATAATCATAGTACAAGTGAGTCTAATATCGACACCAGAACCCGTAAGACAAATATAAAACATCACATTTCTTCTCATTAATCTATATGACTACATCTTCTCTCTCAAGAGAGTACAATATACATAAAGGAATATACATGATTCCAATGGAACAGCCATGAATAAGTTACATCAACTGAAAAGATAAGTACAAGAGAGATCATCTCCATCTGGTACTCTAGTAACTTGTACACTGGTCCCTAATGGTGGTGGCAATGCCTCCCTGCCACATGGACTCAGAAGAGACCACCCCACCATGCTCACAGGTAGTCATAAGGTCCAAACAAAGATAACAAGGAAAGTGTAACATATGGCCAACACTCACATCATACATGGAGCAAACACAAAATACAATGCATAAGTCCAATATCACAACATGGAGATACTCATACAATAACATGTTGGGTACTACTCAAGACTACTAAGGTACAGGGTACTAGAGTGTAAATCAGATGGAGTGTCATCATGCGTGCATGAAAGGATAGCACCACATAGAATCAAGGAAACCTCTCATAAAAATGAGGAGACTCAATCATGCCCAAATCAGCACCCCATAGATGAATAAATCAATGCCCTACAGATAGATAGGCCTTCTCGAGTGCATCCTTAGCCTTTACAAGTGCTCAATGCCATGTGCGAGGAATCATTATCTTATAAGTGTTTTACCCCAATTTTTTTATTTAGTTCACTTTTTTACTATAACTCTACTACTAGTTCCCCTAGCAGCCACCTACAGGCCTTGGGCCCGTAGAGAGCCACTCCATAAGACTACTCTAATTACCTAGACCTAAGTTCATCTCGTTCAAACAAGGAATCCATAGAAAATGTGAAAAAATGAAAAAAACACTAAAATACATCATTAAAATATTTTAAAATAGCCAAAGCAACATTGCTACTAAATCATTTAAACAACTAATCACATACACTAACAAGTAGATCAAATACCATTAAAAAATTCACCATTAACTTCATAAAAATAAACCAATCATATAATCAGTATTAACCTCATTTAATAATCCCACAAAACCACTTTTAAATCAATTAGAAACTACTATGTGGTTGTGGCACAATACAAGGTTTCAATTGTTGCTCAATGGAATGAAAAGAGAGCATGAAATTTCATAAAAAAATCAAAGTGCCCAGAGGTAAAATCAGAGCTTGACCCAGTTTACATTTTGACATTTCTAGAGCGATTCAGCCTTTGGTTTTAAAATTTATGACCAAAAATAATGTGTTTCTCCGAAAAATGTGTTTTTATACGAGGCTGGGCAAAAACATGAAAAATTGAAAGTTCCCGAATTAAAAATTGGACAACAACCCAATTGAGATATGGGTGTTTCTACATGGAATACACCTTTTTTTTGAATTTATAATAGGTGGTTAAATATCATAATCAAAAAACGTGTTTTAACAAGCTAGGCAAAGAGAGAAAGAAAATGAAAGTACCCCAAAAATCAAAAAAAATCATTGACCCATTTCAGATTTACTAGAATGCACAAAAATCTGCCATACACAAAAATTGTAGAGTATCAAATCGAATCCAAAACAAACATTATCCAAATCCCAAGTATTCACAAAAATAGAACAGAGAAGTTCCTCCAAGAATTTACAAAAATAAAAGTAGCCCAGAACTGAAATTAGATTGAAGGCATAAATCAAACATAAGGGAATGCATACATCACCAATCATTCAAAGATTCAAGAATAACAAGGAAAATACCTCAATTTTGCCCCAAAATAGAAATTGAAAGAATGCTTTGTGTGGAAGGCATGACCAGATTCCAAAATAAGAAAGCAAGGATAAAATGGCATGCTGAATTCAACAATCCAATACCCATAAATTTCTTCTCAGAAAATCTCCCACAATTCTCCCCAACTTTACCACCCAAATCATGGGGTTTCTCCTCTCTCCAAAACAAAAAAAAATTCTTTCCTCCAAAGACCACTTTCCCAAAAAAAATCTTCCTCCCCTTCTATAATTTCTCAAAATAATGAAAATGAGATAAGACATTTGATTAAGCAAGCTAGTAAAGCTCTCCAAATTCAATTAATTAAAATCACTAAATATACAACATTCTCTATTTCATATAAAAATAATAATTTAAATCCAACATTAAAATACACACAAGCTCCCTGGAATAAGATTTAAATAAGATTATGAGAGCTCACAAAATGGATTAATAAAATATTTTAAAATTAATAAATGAAATATATCATTCTCTCGAATGATCAATAAAAATCACTTAAAATAACATATTTAAAACCTCATGGATATAACCATTCAAATCTCCCATCAATAAAATACTATAAAATACCATCTATGAAACCACGCCATAAAGCTGACAACCAAAATATAAAGCCACCTAATAGATTAATGGAAACCATAACAAAATACTCCAACAAGACATACTAGTAAACCAAATGCAATTGAAAGGTGCTCCAAATGTTAGCGTTAGATAACTGGAGGGTAAGACAACAACATGAAAACATTGCACTAACGAGGTACAGTGGGCTAGGGTAGGGGGCATTTTCCCTATGACTACCTTTAGTAACTACCATTAGGGAATATGAGTACAATCAGGCCTATGGACCCAGGCGGAGTTGATACTTAGTACATGCATCGCTCCAACCACACGTCAAAGTACATGTGCATATAACATATATCATATAGTCGAAGCAACATCAATCATCAAGAAGAGGGTCATTATATCATAAGGCTCTCAGATGTGAGTGTTGCGACATTATCCCTTTCCTATCCATAATCATACAAAAGCATTTATAATAGAATATAAACATATAAGCATGTAATTCAAAATAATAACTAATCATGATAAAGTTTCCCATAATCATCAATGTATAATCTCATTATAACAACATTTATCACTTAGAATACCAAATCAAAATCAAAATTTTATCTTACCTAGGCTGGGGTTAAAGAGGTGTTACATCCTCCCTCACTAATATTTGACTTACTCTTGGAATTCATGTAAACTCAATATGCAACTATGTCACACATTAGTACTCAAAATCTAATAATCAACATTAAAAGATTGTACTTCACCCCAAATATGAGAAATATAATATACATCATTCATAATTGAACAAAATAGAAAGGTCGTCCTTATAACATTCACCTTTCTAGGAATCATTATCAATATATTGACATATGCCTTACTCATAAAATCTCAACAGGAAACAAAATAATATGGTTAATCTTGCTAACATCACATGTGCCACAATTCTCAACATAAGCACTTATTTTAACATCCACATTCATTCAAGGATAGGTTAAGGTACACATTGATTTCCACTAAGAATAGAGTAAAGAAGGCGCATAAGCAATCAATTCTTTCCAAAACACCATTGTTTGCAACAATATTTATTTTCTACACACTTCCAATCTCACACATTAGAACATATTTGGCATCATTTTCAACAAAATATAACAATTTTGCACTTTTTAAAGCACAATAAGCCAACTTTTGAAATTTTCATATTTAACCATATCCAAGATGAAACACACATTTATACATACATACATACTTACATCACTGGGAATCACATCACAAGGCTACACAAGGGTTCATCTGGACACTGATAAGCAGCATACTAATCCATGATACATAAACCATGAGCCAAGATCCAATATCCATCTCACATAATCCATACTTCCCACACAGTATTTTGATGGTGTTAGGCCACACACACATGGTGAGACCATCCAAACAAAACCACAATGACATGTCCCCTTTTTTATAAGTTGGTTAGCCTCCAAGAGATAATCATCACACATAGGTAGGTAGTGGGTCCTAGTTGTGTAATAGCCTAACATACCCCCATCCTCAAAATTCCTTGTGTCTACTTTCTTGTATACACTCAACCGAGTCCAACTCTCCCATTCTCAATGAGGAATCACATTACAACACAAGACCGGAATTTGAAACCAACAAATAGAAAATTAGTTTAGCCACCAAAGATCATAAATAATTATCAAATAAAGATTCAATTTCAGCAATAAAGTAGGAAATGTGCGCAATTTCAACACTAAATCATATGTAACCAGGAGGGCTACATGCAAATAATATCACAAGGTGTGGCTAAACTATCACAAATAATATAATTTTTTTTTTGTTAGTCCTCAAAATAAAAATAAAAGTCATCAATAACTAAAATAAGATTCATAGTCTTCAAAATGGCACAATACATAACTATATGAATAAACTAGCCACCAAACGAGGAAGGAGGGAACAATGTCTAAGTATTGCAATAGACCATCATGTGGTTCAGAGTGAGCACACCAACCAAATGGCATGAGGTGTACTCCTTGGCTACACCCTGCATCACGTCGTCATGCGGCATGGACTCGCCAAGTGGCCCACACACTCCTTGGCTGCCCACATGGGATGTGTACCTTAGCCACATCCTGCAACACATCTCAGTGCGGCATGGTCATATTCTAGTTGAAGAAAGCATGAAATGGTCGTATGCCGCATGGCAATGTGTTTGTGGCTCCATAAAAGTAGGCACACGCAGAACACACCCACATATTGATACCTTGTGGAAAAGGAAAACACAGATACTTGTAGCCAGAGGTATACATGGCTAGGAAATACCCATGTTCCAACCCAAACACTGTTGAGAGCAACATGAGTGTCCCTCTAAAAGTGTATGAGGCCCCATTATGCTCATCACACAAGTAGGTTAGCATAACACAATCTCAAAGTGCACCTTCACACATCTATGCATGTGGCAACGTGTCCTTGAACTCGGCTCGCTCCCATCAACAACACAGTATATATATAATGGATATATTATTATATCAATATAGGGCTACTCGATCCTCACCTCTCATATGGATGAGGTTGACTTACTAATGCCAGCTCAATGCCCCTTCGAGTGGCCAGACAATGTTAGCTCAACGTCCCTACAAACGGCTAGATAATAGTAACAAACCAATGTTGTGCTCAAAACTGTGGGGATTAGGCTAGCACATATGGATCTGTTGAGATAAGACTACTCTACACCACAACATGCATACACTACACACCCCACCCAAGGAACTTTGTGGCTACTACTACCCCTTCATGGACTGAGGGACTAGAGAACCAAAAGAAGAGATTCTACGAAACTAACTTTTGGCTACTCTTAAATATATATAGATTTCAACCACATGTGGGTTGGCCCTCAATCAGGTAACAAACATGCAAGGACACATAATGGTATGGTTAATCCCACACCTAAATACAACATATTCCCCATGGATGGGTATACAGTCTCACCATCCCATGGGCATACAAGCAATTACGAGGTATTCACAACAATCAACATGAGCACTAATATAGGATGTTCACATATGATGAGGGCGCAAACCCGAGACACAGAAAATAAACCACAAGCTAGAGAATAATTTTATTATTCAAAAAATGGAACTTCTTACATGTAGAGGATCTCAAATCCCCAAGTTCTACAACACATGCAAGCTATAGAAAGCTACAGAATAACCCTTTCGCAATATGCGAGCTTATCCCCCAAAAAGTTACCCAAAAATTAGAAAACCCGCCCATAAATAGAGCTCCTCATTTGTTTGGAGCCAAAAAAACATTCAACTTGAGTTTAGGCGGTTTGGCGCCGAAAATTTACAACATGAAGTTCAAATTCAAAAGAGCATTTGCAATGGCATCTTCTAGAAAGTGCGCCAACTTCGCGGGGTTATAACTTTTGATCCAGGACTCCAATTCGTGAACCATTTTTGAACCATTGGAAAGGTCTCGAAGTCAAGAATGCGTTCAAAACTTTTTGTTGCTCCACTGCTCCACTTGAATTCTTTTCTATCCCCTCTCATCGTTTCAGTCAGGGGTCCACAAATACTACTGAAGTTTCTAATAAACTTTCTATAAAAACTAGCCAAACCATGGAAAGATCTCACCTCGGTAGCAGTTCTTGGGGTAGGCCATTCCAGAATAGCCTTCACCTTCTCTGGGTCCATCTTGAGACCTTCTGCTGAGACAACAAACCCCAAGTACACTAACTCCCTCTTCACAAAACTACACTTCTTCAGATTAATCAACAATTTCTCTTCTCTTAACTTCTCAAAGGTTCTCCGAATATGCATCAGATGCTCATCCAACGTCTTACTGAAAATCAAAATATCATCTAAATACACAATAACAAAGCTTCCCAGAAATTCTTTTAGTACCTCGTTCATGAGCGCATGAATGTGCTCGGTGCATTGGTTAGCCCAAAAGGCATGACTAACCACTCGTACAGGCCCTCTTTGGTCTTGAAGGGTCTTCCATTCATCTCCCTCTCGAATCCGATCTGGTGATATCCACTCTTGAGATCAATCTTTGTGTCGAAGACTAAAAGCTGAGCTCCACTCATAGTCCATCAGGTCATCCATCCTTGGCGGGGAAATCGTATTTGATTGCTATCTTGTTTATGGCTCGGGAATCTATACACATCCTCCACTCCCCATCCTTCTTTGGTGCTAGTATCAGAGGGTACTGCACATGGGCTCAAACTCTCTCAGTATCAAACCCTTTCTCAACAACTCTTGAACTTGTTTGTTCAACTCCTCATTTTCTATTGAGTCATTCTATGAGTGCCTTATTTGGCAAGCCGGAATCAAGTCAATCTAATGTACGATGCGCCTTATTGGTGGTAAACCCTGGGTACATTATCAGAAACAATATCCTGACTCATCCAACATCCGAACTTCTTACGGAACCTTCTCACTATCCTCCTTACTCACTCTAGGAATCAATGAATAACACGTACTCATGCTTCATACCTTTCTAAAATTTTCTTCCATCTACATAACAAATTCTAGCACCTCTGTGATACCTTTTCTTGGTCTCCTTAAGGGTTTCAACTTGTACAAACCCCATCCTTTGTCAAGGAATAAGTGTTTGCATGGCCATCATGTATAGCTCGCCTATCGAACTGCCACGGCCTCCCCAACAACATGACAGCATCCATGGGGATGATATCACAGAGTACCTCATCATGGTAGCTCCCCGATCTTGAACTTTACTAGGCACCGCTCATTGACCAAAACTTTGTGGTCCTTCGAACTGTGCAATCCGATACGGACGCGGGTGTTTTTCCCTCTTCGCTTCAACTTTGTGGATCATCTCCTCTGACACTGATTATTGGTGCTCCCACCATCAATAATGACCTCATAGCATTTTTCATCACAACCTTTAGCAGTCACCTTTCCTCGTTCTGGTTCTCTCATCGGTTTCTCACCCTTTCAGCATCGTTCAGATGTTCGATGCCTGACCGTTAACCCTTCCACGCCCGCCTTTGTCCGCCTTCCTTTCCTTGTTTATTCATAGGCTCGATGCCCCCTTTCACCACACCGAAACATGTTCCTTTGAAACCACCTCTTCCATATCCTTGTCCATCTCGCTCTCCCTACTCTTTGATCACCACCTTTTGTTCAATGGTAGAGTCGTTATTCCTTTTTTACTGTACCCACATCCTCACTTTTCTTTTCATCATCATTTCGGTTTTCTGAAGGTCTTCCACTGCCCCTTCCGCTTTGACCTCCCTCATCCTTTTTGCTTGCCATCAAATCTTTTGTTTCAGCTTCTCTTCCACCTTTAGAGCAAACTGATACAAATCCTCAATGGTGGTCATTTGACTAGGCTTAACTCTTCTCAATGCTCTCGGTCGTAACCCATTAAGATATCTGCCTTCTCCTATTGGCCTCGTGTGACCCTTTCTGATGATTATCCTATGAAAATATTCATTATATTCTTCACATTTCTTTTGTTTCAACCCTGTACTTCTTTCTGGCAATTCCCTTTGGTATGAACCGCTTTTCTCACCATCCCATCTCAGATCCCTGTTCTCTTGATTTCCTCTTCATTTCAACCTCTTCCAGAACATGCCATGGTTCATCTTTTCACTTAACCCCGTCAGGGTCCTCTATTTCCTCATACTCAAAATATTCTTCTAACTTCGTGATCCGGTCGATCAACTCTTGTAGGATTCCGGACTGGAATAAGACTTACGCCTGCCTTCATCTTGAAATGGCCCTTATTAGCCTCATTTGGTCTTGATCAATTGCTTCTTCTTCCTCTTCTACATCTGAGACCTTCTTCCTCTCCCTTCATCCTCACTTTCCTCCCTCGGGTTTAACCCTCTTCTCAATGCTCTTGTAATGCATCAGCACGTCTCTGGAGGGTTGCTGCATCCCTTCCACCAACATTTCTGCCACCTCGACCACCTCTAACACCTCACACCACTTCTACCGCACCACTCTTGAGGAATCTTCCTTGACCTTGACCCACAACCACGGGTCCCGGCGAATCAACACGATCGTAAACCGTCCACACGCCAAGAAAACCTCGGCTCGATACCACTTGATGAGGGCGCAACCCGAGACACGTAAAATAAAACCACAAGCTAGAGAATAATTTTATTATTCAAAATGGAACTTCTTACATGCAGAGGATCTCAAATCCCCAAGTTCTACAACACATGCAAGCTACAGAAAGCTACAGAATAACCCTTTCGCAATATGCGAGCTTGTCCCCCAAAAAGTTACCCAAAAATTAGAAAACCCGCCCATAAATAGAGCTCCTCATTTGTTTGGAGCCAAAACAACATTCAATTTGAGTTTAGACGGTTTGGCACCGAAAATTTACAACATGAAGTTCAAATTCAAAAGAGCATTTGCAATGGCATCTTCTAGAAAGTGCGCCAACTTCGCGGGGTCATAACTTTTGATTCAGGACTCCGATTCGCGAACCGTTCGAACCGTTGGAAAGGTCTCGAAGTCAAGAATGCGCTCAAAATTGCTATGCCAATTTCGGCAAGTTTTGGGGCCATTCTGGAAGCTCTAAGTGCCTCAAATCCCACTCAGAAGATTTTTAGGTACAAATTTGGGAAACTCAAACTGCAATATCTTTCAACCCAGGAACCGAAATGAAGAACCGTAAATTGGGAATTTCATTATGACGAAAAGGGTATCCAAAAATATAAAAATATCTAAAAACTGAGAAACTTGAAAATTAACTATTTTTGGGTGATGCAAGATTGCCCTTACACCACTGGATGCTCCTGCATCAAAAACCCCTATATGGCACTAACAAACATTTTTCCCTCTTTTTGTATGTGCATATTACAGGCTGAAAAAGGATTGTATATATCTTGAAGAGCAATTTTGCATTGGTGCATTTGTTATCATCATTCTTATCAACCAATGAAAACTAAGTTGCAAAATTTATTTATGGCATTCTAAAAAATTTGCAAGTGAAAATCAACATCTCAAATCCAACACCAAAAGACTGTAAAAAGTTTTTTCAAAAGACCTATCAAAGACCCATTCACCTGGGGGCGAACCAGCCTCCTACACACATCAGTATCATTTTTTGGTGACAGGTGCATACCCTCAGATACCTTCAAGATCTTCATGCAAATTGTTGTTATAGTTTTTTTACTTTTAGGAATCTATAATTTGCATATTAGGTCATCTATTTCATTTAGTTACATTATTTCAAATTATTCCTTAAAGAATCCCCACCAATCAAAGTCTGATTGACTCACCATTGAGGTTGAAAGTCTCTTGGATTTGTGGTTTCGGTGTAAATTTTTAATGAAATTTTGGGAACAAGACCATTAAATCATAGCTCCTTTCATATTAAGGGAACTAGGGTTTTCCACCTTTTCCCACCATTTCAATTCCAAACCCTTCCAACGATTTTGATTTTATTCTTACCATAACATTGTTATTTTTTCACTTGAAAAGAATAAGGATAAATATGAGAATCCTATTTCATTTTTCAATAAGTCTTTCCAAGGGGTGGAGTTAAGCTACCAAATAATAAAAATCATGTATATGCCCTAGTTAAAGTTGTTAAGGATTATAGGTCATACCTAATATGAGTGAAAATAAGGGAATATGTGCTACCCAGAATAGTAAAAAATATCCTCAATTAGAAAAAATTCTCAAGAAAAAGATGTAGATGAATCAATAATATCCAAGAATATGGCATAGAGGTTCGAGCAACAAAGCTAGTCAGAGACCAAGGCTTGGCTAAAATCATGAAAAATATAAATCTTGAGGTAGCAAAGGTAAATAAAATTGATACTAATTGTGCACACATTTGTTTTCCATTACAGGATGATCCTTGGTATAAAAATATCATCTTCTACCTCTAAAATATGGAAAGTCCTTCTGTGGTAGATGGCCACCAATAAATAAATCTCATTCTATATTATTTGAAATATGTATTAGTGCAATGTAGTTTAATGTAGATATCTATTCAAACAGATTGCTACTAAAATTCCTTAACGAAGAATAGTCTAGCAAGGCAATGGATAAGTGCCATCAAGGTATCTGTTGAGGAAATTTCCATGCTAAGATCACTATACATAATATTTTTAGGGTAGGTTTCTGGTGGCCTATGTTACTCAAGGATGTGGCTAGAAGGGTAAGGAAGTGTGACAATTGCTAGAGGTTTACAAGTAACTTGAAGTTTGTAGGTGCTCTCCATCTTCAATGTGTGATCATAAAGGATTTGATTTCATAGGGAAAACTTAAAAATATATATAGCAACATATACAAATGGGTTCTTGTGGCTATTGAGCATTTCATCAAATACGTTGAGGCAATCCCAACCCATAGTGCTACATCAAAGGCGGTAATTGACAATTATTTTATTTTAAATATATTTATTAAAAATAAAAACATATTTCTATGAAAAAGTGTATATTCAATTTGTGAAATTAGTTAGATAGTTGCCTTAAAACTGATACTTTTTGCTTTCTTTTAGATATGTATTATTTTATTAGATTTATTAAATTTTATCTATAAATTAATTTAAATTTTATATTAATTCTTTTCTACAATCAAGTCTATCTTACTAATATTTCAATTTAACACTTTATAAATTATAATTATACTTTCTTTCTACAAATTTTGAAAACACACACTAGACTATAATATAAAATTATCTATATTATAAATTTAAAAATCAATAAAAAAGTAATACCATTGTTAAAACATATCACTACATCAATAATAATATATCATTATGCAAAAGCTAATAGATTCAACAACTAAATGCACTAAATTTCACCAACATAAAATAGAGACTTAACCATTACTCTTTTCAATTACAAAATAAACACTGTTATTACAGTATACCAAACACTTGATTAAAGAAGAATTTATGGTGGGTTATTAAAACCAGCATAATACGAGAATAAAACTGGGAAATGAAATTTAACATTAAAATTTTCGTAAGAATTTGAATGAGGGGGCGGGGGTGCGAGGCGGGTACCAGTACCATTGGATGCTTCCCCTCCCCATTCGTACTGGTGCTGTGCAGCGCTTCCCCATTCCAGTTACCATTCATTCTAGGGGGCAGATTGTGGAACAGAAGCGGTGCATTGGATTCAATCTCCCCGGCAGACCGAATCTCCGGGCAGATCGATGTATTCCGTGGTGGGCCCACTATTATTCCGTCCTACTATGAAGTCCTACTGTGGGGATCCTATCCCACTCTTGTTCCGTCCTACTATTACTACTTACCCACTATTCCCTTATTCCGTCCCCGTCCCACGTAGTGGATGTATACAGGCAAGGGAATATGAAAGGAAGAACAGTCGGACTGTTCAATCGCAGTGTCATTTTCCTCTCCAGCCTTTATTTCCAACAGTTGTCAAGTTCTGATATTAACTGGCCACCTGAAATGTCCTTTCTTGTTGACCGACAAAATTGAAAATGAAGGGAACTGTGTACTTACTCCTTGCCAGTTAAGATAGAAAATGAAGCACACTTTTTGCCATGTGAAATGTCCTTGTGAGTTGTTGGCAATGTACATACTCTGACCTTGGATATTTAGGATAACCAATAAATATATACTGTTGGTGGGTGCGGGTTCACATCGACATCTATACTGCCATCAATACTCAGTCGGAAAGAGCACAGGAGTGAAAATGCGTGCGCGAGGCATAGAAAGAGAGCACTTAAAACGCCAGACTGTGGGGAAATTAAACTGTAGTGGGAATGTGACAGAACTTTGGTGAGAAGACTTTGCCCTCTTTAAATTTTTTTCCATGTCATTAAGATGATTGAATTCAATGACCGTAACTTATCAGAAAGTACCAGCAGTGAGCGTAAGGTATTTAAATTTTCTTCCCTGTCATTAAGATGATTGAATTCAATTACCATAAGTTGTCAGAAAGTACCATAGTTAAGGAGTGGTGAGTATAAGGTACAAGTTATAAGATTATAGTACCGTACTTTTACAATCCATGAAGATAATTGTTGTGTTTTTGCATTGATATTTCGAATCACACTCCGTTAGTATCTTACATATCATAAAATTTCATCTGTAGCGATTAAATATAAGCAAGACACTAACTGTCAATTGTTTAATTAATACCTAGCTTCTATTGTCAGCTTTCAAGCTCTATAATTCAATTTTAGAATATTAAAGAACTTGGTAAAATTGTTTAATTCTCGCGAAATTCAATTTTATTTACGGTCTTCACAACTAGCTCCTCTTTTTATTATATATATATATATATATATATATATATATATATATATATATATATATATATATATACAATTGAAAGTTTATAAAAGTATGAAGGAACTTTTAGGAAATTTGTTGGATGTTAGTAATTTTCTTTTCTAATTGAGTAAAGTTGAATAATAAAAAGAGGAGGTAGTTGTGAAGACCGTAAATAAATAGTATTCATTAGGAATAATACAAGAGGGACAAAATCTAATGGAAAATAAAGTTGCTTATAAGGATTGTGTAAGGATCAAATATAAAAGTTACACAAATATAAATTGTCTAACAACAAAATGGACAATTCTAGTAGGAGGGAAAACACCTTGTTAGTCAATAGCATTATTAATAAGGATATTATTTAAATTATTTGGTCAAGTAGTTTCATTTTAATTGGTCTTAATTTAGATTTGGTTATATTGGAAGTCTTTGAATCTTACTCTCTAGGGAGATAGCCTTGTTTGTTATTTTAATTAATGTAAAGACAAATCTAATTTTTGATAAACAAATCCTTTGAATATTCCATACTATCCAATGATCAATTAAAATTATTGCATTCGAATTACATAAAATTAGACAAGTTTAAGTAGAGCTTGAAATCTAAGAGATTAGATCTATTTGTAAGTTTCATGGCTCTTAATTTTTAATTGAAGGCACTAATTCTTTAGGACTTTTCACATTTTTTATTTTATGTAAAAAAAATCATTCATAAAAATGATTTTAACATTTTGTAACTTATTTTTGTATACTTCTAGTCATGGCAAGCTAATCTATTGTGCTAACATTTTGTTGCCACATAAAATATTGTACTTTTTTTTTGTATTGATAAAATGCAAATTACAATTAGAATGCAGTGTTAAATTGCATAAAAGGTGGCAAAAATATAGAAGACCAACTGAAGTAGACTATAGTAGAGCACTCATCTACAACAATCTAGATAAAAAACACTCAACATGATGAGCTATTACGAACATAGACAAATGGAAATAGAGTTGTAATCTATAACACATATGATAATTACATGACAATACAACATAGCAAAAAACGATTACAGCATGATGAGCTATTATAAACATAGAAGTGAAACCAAAAAGAGCAAAACCAGTCTTGAAAGTAAGAACTTAGGCCTTGAGCTAATATAACCTTCATCTTACTGAGCAATTGGTTGACTTGAAGTTTGATCTGCTGTATTTGAAAATCAATCTTTAAATTCTTCTCTGTCTCAACCTGTAAAAGAGAAAAGAGTGAAATCAAACAATAAAAGATGTAAGAGTAAATCCCTAGAAGTGCAGCTCCCTAGTGATCATTTAGGTTATTGAAGACGACTTTATATTTGTTTCTCCATATATAAGATAAAATGACATGTCTAATTCCGTTAGTGATGATATTCTAATGTAACCCAAGCCTAAGAATAGTTTCCTTCCAATTTAAATTATTCCCAAAGATAGTTGGCATGTCATTAAAATAACATTCCACTATTTTCTAAAAAAATGGCATCCCCAAAAAATATGCCTTATGTTTTCTTTCCTTTGAAAAAATGGGAAATTAACTAGTTAGACCATCATAAATTTTAGCCTATCCGCAATGGGTAGTTTACAATGTAAAACCTTCCAATCAATTAATTGAGCATCTGAATTAACATTTGATTTCAAAATTTGGGTAGATAATTTCTCCCAAAAAAAATCATTGAACCTGCAATTCCACTTGGAATTCAATCAAGATCTTAGAAACAAATTGGGAAGCAGTTGTAAGTAGGCCTTTTTTAGAGGAAAGAAAAGAAAATGATGCAAGAACGTTCATAGCCAATCCTTGTAGAAATTGCAACGGATGGGAGTGCATAATTTAATTGTCAAATCAAGTGGTACCAAAGAATGAACAAAAATAAAAAACACTTTGTATTTATTGCTTAGGTTAAATTGAGATTTGATAGAATGCCATGACAACCAGCTCATAGTGTGAAAATCCCAAAGATCTCTAACATTGCAAATTTTTTTTAAACAAAAAGTAAGATTATTTAGGAAAGTTTAAAGAAAGACAAATCTTGATAGAGAATATGCTTATTCCACCAAATAGAAGATGTGGAAAAGTTGAAACCATGTTGAAGCGAATTATCTCTTCATCTTAGAAGATAGCAAGAGCATTGCCAAGCTTTCCATATAGACTAGAGGGAAGGAGCAACCTTTATAGAAAAAAAGGGGGCATGAAGAAGTTTGTTAAGCCAATCCACCTGCTAGCATTTTCCCTTGGCAATGGCAAGTTAAATATGATTTCATATAAGAATCTTCCATAGTTCACTCCCATGGACAACTCTAATAATCCATTTGGTAGCTTAGTAGAATCCCTAAGTTCTTGGGTCTATAAGCCCCAAGCCACCTTTGCATTTGAGTTGTATACAATGGGTCCATGATGTGGAAATAAAACCTTTATTACCATCCCACTTAGACCAAAGAAACTAACAGATAATTTTGATTAAATCATCATACCCCTTTTTTGAAGGCATCCAACATGAAGAATAATAAACATGTGCAAAAAGAAATATTTTATTGGTGACCTATATTTTTATAGTCAAAGAGAGAAATTTATTTCCCCAAGTGAAGAGTTTATTCTTGACTTTATTAAGGTACTAATTCCACATATCTGAAAGAGAAACCTTTATGTCAAATGGTATACCTAGATATCTCATAATTTCCCCATGTTTAGTTTATTGACATTCATGGGGAATCAAATGGGGAATGGAGCCAGTTTGAATCATCAAAAAAATTTTTTTATCATGTGCAAGTTTAGATCCTAAAATAACACGATATAAATCAAATATGTTTATTGTGTTGGAAATGTTATTTTTAAAACTTTGTAAAAATAATAGGTTGTCATCATCATAATGAGAGTTGATTACAGTGTCATTATCAGAAATGGAGATTCATGTGACCAACTTCATCTCATGAGCATTTTGGAGTAAATAACCCAAAGCATCAGCTGTAACAACATAGAGGTAAGGGGATAAGGGATAGCCTTGCCTAATAGATCTTTGCAAAGGAAATGGATCTATAATCCCATTATTAATTATAATATGAGCACTGGCATCTCAAAATAACATTTGAACATGAGCTCGAAGTTTGGATCCAAAACCCAGCCATTCAAGCATTTTAAGAATAAAACTCCATCAAATTTTGTCATAAGGTTTATCAAAGTCAAGTTTAATCAAAATGGCATTTTGATTAGTTTGTTGAGCCCATTCACAAGTATCCCATACTAACATAATATTATCAAGAATAAATTTGCTAGCAATAGAACCTATTTGCTCAGCTCTAACCATTCCTTGCACCATTAGTTTGATCCTAATGGCCAAGGATTTTTTTATAATTTTGTACGAAGTATTGAGAAGGGTAAGAGGATGCCAACTAGAAATGGAATCTTCACTTTTCCCTTGAGGAAGAAGTTTGATTATACCACCATTAATAATTAGGCCCAAAGATGAATTTTTTATAGCCTCTAAGTATAAACAATAAAGATCGTCCTTAATGTGAGGCCACATAGCTTGGTAAAATTCCATAGGAATTCCATTGTTTTTGAGACTTTTGTATGGGGCCATAGAGAAAGGAGCCTTTTATAGCTCTTCTAGAGATAAAAATCTATCCAAATATTGTCTATAATCAGAGTCTAGTTTGTTAGGAATATAAGTTTTAACCATATCCTCAAGGCCTTGTTGAATATTGGTCATCTTTAAAAATATTTTCATAAAATCATTTAAAAATATTGCAAATATTAGAAGGACTAGATTGAAGGGTATTGAATTCATCTTGTATCACACTAACTCTTTCCTTTTAATGTTTGTAGTCGAGATAATTAAAAAAATATTTAGTGCCTTTATTCCCTTCTTTTATCCATTCAATTCTAGATCTAATTTTGGCCCCTTTTCCTTTCTAGTTATGAAGTTTACACAATTGAGCTTTAGTAGCAACAATAGATGTTTGAATTGTAATATTCCTAGGATCATCATTAAGGAGTTTTTTGCCCCGAACAAGTTTTCCTTGAAGGGATTTTTCCTTACATTTGTGTTGCCAAGCCATTTTTTCCCCAAATGAACGTAAGAAATTAGTGCACTGAGTAATGGCCTTACACCACCAATCAATCCAAGACTCCCCTTTATCAAGTTTAGGAAAGGAGTTCCAAATCCCCACGAGAGTAGAAAGACAAGTAGGATTCTTTAGACGTGAAAAAATTAGTTTGAAAGGAAGAGAGTGGTCACTTCTTGAAGTTTGAGACTTGATTTATGTTGCAAATTATGGGATAGTGATAAAAAATTTTAGCAAAAAAATCCACTTAAACATATAAACCCATCGAGTCTTGGACCAAAGGTAAGACATGGGAAATATAAAATCTATCCAACTTGCTCGACTTTCTATCCTCTCCCATTCTGTAATTGGACCAAGTAAGCCAATTTTTTGAATGGCTATAAAGCTTGTCATGAATAGGATCAACCACTCCCAAGGAATTTCGGTAAAATAACCAACTATCAAATTCTTTAGAGTTGAGATTAATTTTTTGGATCAGCTGAGATCATGAGAGTGTTCAACCATATTGAAATCACCCCCTAGAATCCAATCAATCGTAGGGAGGTTATTAGTCATCCAATTCTAAAGTTTGATTTGATATTTAACAAGACAAGGAGCATAGATTGAACAAAAACCAATGAGGATTATTTATAAAGGTGAGAGCCCAAACACAACTATGAGAAGAGGATTCACCTTTATTAATAATATATTTGGCAATCCATGGAGGAAGTCCAATAACAACCCCACCTCTACCATCATGATGGGATGTATGCAAAAAATAAGCATCTTTCAAAATATTGTAAAGCGAAGCCTCAAGCTTGATATTGTTTGCTTTAACTTCTTGGAGGAAAAGCACATTTGGCTTCCATTTCATAACCATATCCTTCACTTTATACTTGTAGTGAGGGAGAGAAATCCCTCAAATGTTATAAGAAATAATTCTATAATTCATGATGGGAAAGAGAGGGGTCATCAACTTGAGGCAATATGTTGAAACTATTATCAAGAGTCAATTCAGAATCCTTAGCCTCATAGTATTTATAGGTGGAGGAACGATATCAAGATTGATGGTGGGAGAAAGAGGAAGGGGGAGGAGAATCTCTAGAGCATGGTTGAGGAGAAGAGTGGGGGGAGGAGATTCTCGAGAGGAGGAGATTCTCGAGAGCATGGTTGAGGATAAGAGTGGTGTGGAGGAGAGGAAGGACCTCAAGAATTTGGAGAAGAGGTGAAAGAAACAAGCACTAGTAGAATTTGGCAAATATATGACTAGGTGACTAGAACTTTTAGTCACAACAACTAAAAATGACTAAATTCTACTCATTTTTTGCAAGTCAACTATAAATGAGTAAATAAATGACTAATTTGTTCAGTTGAATAAAAAATTATTTAGTCACAAAAATAAAAAAGACTAAATAGTTAGTCACCAAATTCGAATTAGAATTTTTTTTTAAAATAATTCAGCCAATTATTAGTGTGATGTATTCACGTGTGTGATGTATTGGCATGAGTATTTACGTTCATTACAGATTCACTCGTCTCGCTTGACCATAGGGTGAAGCCACATAAGTGGTTTACACTTTCGAAGAGGAAGGAAATTTTGAAATTTCCCCACTCTTCATAGCAAACGGGTTCGGCTGAACCATATGGCTCGACCGAACCATTTGACTAGTTCAGCCGAACCATATGGCTCGACCGAACCATTTGACTAGTTCGGCCGAACCAGTCACCGAGCCTAATAAAAAATCATATTTAAGGTGGTTCGGCTGAACCTGGGTTCGACCGAACCCCTTGAATATGACAAAACCAAAAAAAGTGCTTTCACTTTCACACTTTCACTGTGAATTACCAGTCAGTCACTGTCCCTGTACGCGGCAAACATAATCCGAATGGCGACCCAAAAAAATTTCTCACCGGCGAAAGCAAATTTCGGGTCCTCTCTTCAAACTTCATCATTCCAATTTGCATATCGACCACTATTGAGCACGAGGTATTTAAAATTCCTTTTTTTTTAAGTTCAAAATGCATGTATTTGTTTAATTTTGAAACCCTATATATGCAATTTTTTTAAAATTTGTTGAATTCAAATTGCACTTGTTTGAACGTTTTTAAAGCATTTTTAATAGTATTTTGCTTCCCCGTTTTGCATAATCCAAAGGTTTGAGTAAGGAAAAACGAGTTTCCTCCGAAAATTAGTGCAAAAAAACATTATAATAGCTCTCAACATAGTCTAAAAAATGAAGATAAATACATTCCTAAAGACTAGAAATGTAGGGTTAAGCTCACAAAATAATTTTAAAACTACAAATTTAGGGTCAAACTTGTAGATGAAAATGCAAATTTCATACATGTAGGAGTGAACCGTGAAAGTCATAGCTTGATTTGTTAAGGTGTTATAATATTAAATCTTATAAAAAATCAAGAATCATATCATTGATTACGTACATTACAATAAAATATCTCCATATAACAAATGAAGCTAAAAACCCTAATCTTCTTTGTGAATTATATAGTGTGTTTGCTACATGAGTAATTTTTTTAATGAAAACCATGTTTAGGAATGAAAATATCCAATCCCTTATGCTTCTAAACTAAAGTTTTCAATGCTTATGGTTCTTTTGGCCTTATAGATTCTTGAATCATTTTATAATATAAAACCAAAATATAACCTACTTTGGCTCTAATAATTGTAAACCCTTTAGGAATTCTAAATTGTTGCATCTTGTCTTGATTTTCCCACCATTGTTATTCCTTTTGAAAATTTTACAAATTAGGCAAAGAATCCTTGCACTTATATAGAGGATCCTTATGTATGTTCTTAAAATTATTTAAGGTTAAATGACTTAATCTAAAATAAAGGCATATACGGATCTCTTGCAATTGTAACCTCTTTACTAGTGTTCAAACATATTTGATACCTTAATGGCATGACATAGATGATGTTGCTTGATATTGCTTTATCCATGGATACCCAAATAAAATATGAGATACATCTAAAGAAGAAAGAATATGACATAGAATAAGAACTTCCCTCATCTTTTAGACCAAAAAATTAAGGTAAAATAATGTATCCTATAGTTTCAATCAACATATCATTAGTCAATTTTAAATAAACCCTCAAATATGCATATGCTTGTTGATAAAATGATGATAAAACAAAAATTATTCAATGCATACATTTTATTGGTAAGATCAATAAACACACCCTTACATGGTTCATGATCCACACAAAACCAAATGACCATTATAATTATTTGGTAATATCTCACAATGTGAAGAAGGTGTCAAAAAAATTAGCATACCTAAATCGTAAATTGACTTGTCATAAAGTGGGTGGGTAGCTTAGTGGTGGAGATTTGCATCCTAACTAGTTCATGGAAATTTCAACATGAGGAGAACTAATAGTAAAATAATAATATCTTTTGACAACATAGGCATCCAAGTACTCATTCCAAGATTGTTGAAGATACAACATTAATACATTAGGATTTCAATTAAATATCACACTTTCCTATAAAAAAATCCCAATTGATCTATCTTTTGGTAGTGCATTTAGTTTGATATATTTTTCTTCCCCATACTTACAAGATTCCTTTATTATCGAAGCTTATTTACTCTAGTATGTTATCCTTGGTTCTCATATGAACTATATATATATAATTCAATCAAGATCCTCTTATCATTACAAATTTAAACTTAGCTTATTTTTTCTCCCAATTTCTTCTTAATGAACATATGGTCTTTCTTCCTCTATTAGCCTACTCATGCACCATCACCAACCATGAATGAATCTCCATGAAGCTAAATACCCATTTGTACTTGGTTGGTGTAAGTTGGGATTAGTGTTCCATTCACTTAAAATCTTATCTTTAATGTTGCTTTTTTCTAAATTCTTTCTAAAGGGCATAAATTACAGTCTAGAGCTTTGATTTTAATATTTTCTTAAAATTAAAAATATTAATGAGTTTGATGCATTAAGCTAAAAAATATCAATTTGGACACCATTAAAACCCTCGAGAGACTCTCGCAAAGTGAAAATGAGCTCCAAAATTTTATAGTGTGATATGTGAGAAAAAATGAAAAGGTAAGCAATGGGCTCAAGATATTATTATAATAAAATTAAATAAGGAGATCGTGATGATTATTGTATTAGGAGTTACATTGGGAAGAGTGGAGCATCTTTTCATAATAGATGAGACTTATTGTAGTTGACATCTTCATCATAAAGCACTAGTATTGGGAGTGGTTACTATCAAGGTTATGGGATTTAAGGTCCTATATCATTAGTTCGTTTATATTTTGTGTACATGTTCCAATGCATAGTGGGGCATGGGTTCTTTTCTTGTGGACCATGATTTTTTTCCACTCATTACATAAATTAATTGATCATTTCTTGTTTCCCTTGCTCTATATATAATTTAATGTATGACATAAGGTTTAAATAGTGTTATGTAGAAATAGCCAAAACATTAGACTAAAGAAGATTGAGTGGATTGGATTGTTATAATCTTGTTATGAATATTAATAAAAGTTTCATATCTCTTTAGTAGTGGGATTTTTTGAAAGGGTTTCTCCATATTATAATTCTAGTGTTCATGAGGTTTGAATATTTATTTATTTTCTCCACTATTTCATTAATATTATTTGGTATATTGTATGTTTGATTAGACTTAAAGTGCCTCACCATTAGTTGATACTCCTACTATATATATTTACCTTGTTTGCAATAGTTTAGTCCATGTCAATAGTTGATTTGCACCCTTAATAACTTGGTGGGAATATCAAGTATTTTTTATTAAATATAATCAATAATCATTGTAAAAGAAATTTTAAATCAACTATTAGTCTAGAATGATTATTTGAGTGCTAGATAAACCATTTAAATTTAACCTTCATAATATTACTCTAAATATGTAGTTTTACCAACAAAAGGAATGATATTTATGTCTATTACATGACAATTACAAAATCATGACTATAATTCTTTAAATTATACTCATAATCTAATTTAATACTCATAAGATATTAAATCATTATTTTTCTCAAGAGACGTGTAATTAAATATCAAGAATATTCTTTAGTTTATTAGTCCACAAAATAATTTTAATATAGTCCATAACATTCAATTTTAAAATTCATAGAGTTGTTGGGATATTATCATATCACTAGCTATGGAAAAATTTAGGAAAGGGTGGGATATTACACTGCCCCCTATATTTGTGTGTTTTAGAGAAAATTAGCATGGAAGGTTTGCATTTCTCACAAATAAGAAAAAATCCTGAGAATAATGTACAATATTCTACTATATGTTTTCATATTGTTGAGTTATGCCTTGCAAATTAAATGTGTATCTTTTCCTCTACAACAGTCCATTTATACATAGAACTATGGATTAATGGTTTTATTATATTATGATTGAATTATGCCTCATGTTGGAAATTCCTCTATCTCTTCTTTGCTAAAATACTTTGGAACTAATAGGATTCAATTGTGTTTTATGACATAGGTCTATATTACCACAATGATGTATGTATAGGTGTACATTTTAACTTGGTTAGCTTTCCTAGCAAGTTCTTCATTACAACAATCACTCCACCTTGTCACTCAATCAAGCCCACTAGAACATATATTGGAATTTAACCTCTTTCATACTAAAAGAAAAAGTAATCATTAATTATATTTAATTTACCATATAATTTGATCTAAGTAATGCATTTTATAAGATCTAATTGGTGTATTTACAAAAACTATTTTGTGTTTTGGGCATAGGTGGTCCTAGAAAATATGCATAAATAATAAGATAGACTATGGATTATCTTTTAAATATTGTTCACGGTTTTTCATGTCATATTTTTATAGGAGGTCCTCATAATTGGTATTCTTGTATGGTATTAGAGCCAAGCTAGGTGCATTTGACACCTATGTTGTGGCTCAAGGGAGTGTGTTGGAGAAATGATACACACCTAAGTCATAAAAAGACTCATCACAATGTGAGTCATTAGCTCAATAGTAGAGCATCCTAACACCAAATGGGAGGTCCTAAGTTTGAATACTAGTTAGTCCATAGAAATTTCTATAAAAGTCAATCACTAGTACATAAGAAGAAGAATAAGTACCCTTATAATTTTTATTAATACCAACAAATTATCATTCCTCACATACATAGGTGAATCAATGATTTCAAGCTCGCCAACATGTATATGTACCTCAATCTCATGACCTCATATAAAACCATTTTATTAGATTTATTTAGTGTAAAAATATTTAAATTTTCATTAGGAGGAACAATTGAAGGATTGACCCCAATATTAACCCCTCAACCTAATTTTTTTTTTATGAATCAAACTCTTAATCAAGCTATTCCTTAATCCCATAAAATGTTGAGTATAATTACAATTAACTCTACAATTTAATAACAAAATTTTCTCATTATATCTTTGGGAATAACCTTAGATTTATCTAATGGCCTAATAGGAGGAAGTGTAATCATGCAAGCACTAAGTAAATTTTGAAGCCATACTTTACAAAGGAAAAAGTTGAGGCTTTAGAGTCATAATTATATTAGAAACATTTTTAATGTATAGTTTGTACAATGGTCATTTCCATTTTTTTTTACTATCCTTTGGAAATAATTTTTCTTTTTAAATTTACAAGGGATGATGTAGATGAAGCATTAGAAGATCCATAATTAAGTGTGGTAGCCTCTAACAACTTTAGTTCTTTACATTCATCTCACTTGCACATGCAAATGTTAAGAATGTATATACTTTGTCGATCCTTGTTTATAGTCAAAAAATCTAAAATAATAAACTTCAATCTAACATTCCTAATATTTGCATTGGCCAATTTCAATATTAAAAAATAGACCTAAATGGAAGATAATACTATTAAATTTCATGGGAAGAACTTAGCCAATAACTTATCATCATCATACACAAAATCCAAATATGTAGCACTAAAGAACCTTGAATGTGTCATGGGATCTCCTTTAACATTGTGCATCTCAAATCTAGGATCCAAAAAATCCAACAAAAAATGGATATGTAAAATTTTTAATAGAAATTGAATTGTGTTTGATTTTTATATGTACATGTCTTTTTTTGTTTCCATTAGGTAAGGAATCAACATTACTTTTCATCTCAACAAGCCCTTAAACATTAATGTCAAGGGTAGATAGAGGCACACTAGGATTAAGGACATGAATGAAAGTGGCAAGATGAGAAATCGAAAGTGGTGTATAAATTTGTCGTGACATAATAAATGAGTGTGGAGTGACAAAGACTTGCATAGGAATATCACAGTGAGGGGAACATGGGAAGTGTAAACAAAACTAATGAGAACTAATGTGAAGACAAGAGAACTATGTGCATCATAATAAGTAAGCATGAGATGAGATCTAGGAAAAAGAAGAGGATAAATTTGGGGAGATTTGGTGGAAGGAGAAATAAACTGCATAAGATAGATAGGAGTAAAACAATAAGGAGGAATACATGAAGAAGAAGCTTGGGATGGAGGGAAAATGGCACATCACTCAAAGGGATTGTTGAGCTTATCCTTTTACCTATTTAACTTTAAGTACTCTCTTTCCACATGGCTTATTAATCAACATAGTATATGAAGGAGATCAATCATTGTACTAGGGTTAATATTACTAGCCAAATTTGCAAGATCCAAAGAAAGGTTGTGTGCATCAAAGCTATATCTTGATTACCATTTTCTCAACAAGGGCCTCATGGTCAAATGATTCTTCTCCATTATGATAAATTTAGTATCATGCATATTCCCAATCATACCAATTTTAGCTTGATTCACAACCATGGTGGGATTGAACTATGACTTCTTATAGTTAGGAAAAGAGGATGATTTTGGCATTAGAAGGAAATAAGGATTGAACAATGTTTAGATTTGATTAAGAAATTAGACAATGAGAAAGCACTTAAATCTAAAAACTAAATAAGATTCAAGAAAACCTTTAGACTACTTGGGTATCAAAGAATGATTTACATAATAAAAAGTTGAAAATCTATAAACAGAAATACTAAGTTACAAAAACAAGAATAATCTTTATGGTAATAGAAAGAGAAAATGCTTCCTCTTAAAAAACATAACATTAAGTACCAAAACATGATTCAAGTACCAACACATTCAAGTACCAAAACATTAAGTATGATGATTGGGATGAGAGGATCAACTTGGGGAGGATTATTATAACATCATTAGTTGGAACTTTTTAATTTCATCTCTTTGTGTTCCGTGTTGTTTTTAATGTTTTTAATTAGAGTGTAGATGATGTTAATATACATTTAAAGATGCATTTTTGATGTTCTATAATTTTTTGATGTTCTCAAGGCTATATAATTGAAGTTCATTTATGTTAACAACTATTAGATTAAATATTTTTATCCCCAATTATTTTCAAATGATTTTATACTTTAATCTTTGTATTCTTATTCTTTCTTTCATCGTTTCATTTAAAATTTGAACCATTTAAGGATGTTATGTTATAGATTATAGTTGTCTTCCAATTCTTTTTAAATCAAGTTAATAGTATGAAAACATTATTGATGAGTAGATGAATTAAATTTTCGCAAGTTCTATTTAGATTTGTACTTTTTTAACTAGATATATTATTTACCAAAGTCTTATTGTTTTTAGAGGTGTACTATATATATATAAACATGGAAAATGCAGATCATGTTCCACCTGTGCCAGATTCTTTGTTTACAAATACTAGTAATGAGATTAAAAAATTGAGAGATTCATTAGCACAAGGTGCAAACTTGGGGATATATAGTGAACCATGCATGTTAATATTGCATAGTCTAGAAAACTAAAAGATGAACTTGAGAGGACTAGTGCATATTCCTCGCATTTAGTGATCAAGTATTCTCACATGGGAAGAAGTACATGGACGCTCCCTTTAAACAAATACAAGATAGTGTCAACAAAGAAATGATAAAAGCCACTTGGTTTTCCATTTTATCAAAATGTGCGTAAGGTTAGGGGATACCAGGTCACCAGATGTGTTGATCATGCTATGGCCTCATTGATCTACCCACGATTTCTAGCAGCACATGGTATATACCCAAACAATGACCAGATTCCATTGTATCTTGTTCAACAGTTGTATGCTGAGGTCCATTTGGGCCTCAAAGTTAACTACCTAGACATTCCACCATATGTTGGTCAGGGGCGTGGTAGGATTACTGATAGGCCCACCTATTGTTGAGCAGATAGACCACCCCCAATGTTTAGGGTATTAGTTGGTGATAGGTCTCCTGCTCTCACCCCAGCTCTAGCCCCCATAGCAGATGAGGTTGTTGTTGCTTCCCAAAAGGAAGCAATTGACACTGTAGGTGACATTGCGGCTACCACCACTAGGATATATGATGATCGTGTAGGTCAGTATTTGATATCTAGACATTCCCAATCCACACCATTTTCAGCATTGTGGACCACCATGGATCCTTTTACAATGACCAGAATCCCTACTCCTACACAACTTGATGCACTTACGGGAGATATGGTACGCATGACTCTACATTGTTTGGCTGAGGACCTGTTGGAGGCATATGCCCATATTGCATCAGACAATGGGATCGGTATAGAGCATGTTAGAGATCATTTGAGACATAGAGGTCGTTCAGTTCTAGGATCCCATCACTCTCAACCAACCACTAGTTCGCATCAAAATCCACCTACAGTTCATACGGTAGCTGCACAGACTATGGGTTTTACAGATATGTTGATTGGTTCTAGTTCACCGGTGCCATCTCACCTTCATAGTCCTCTACATTCATCATTTCTGGAACGACATGGGATAGATCAGATGGATGTAGATATTGATTCGTTGCTTGATCGTTTGGTCCATATGGTGGAGGTGAATGTTTCAGAGGACTTAGGTCATCTGATATCAGATGATGTGCATGTATGTGTGCATGTGCATGTTTCAATTCTTTTTTCATTATTTTTTAAATTTCTTTTTAACTAGATATTCATTTAAGTTGATATATGTGTGTATATATATCATATAGGTGGACATACCTCATATCACTCCTAGCCTTGGTCCATTGTGTGCATGATCGAGTGACTCAGGATGAATCTGCCATCAAGGGACATGAGCTTTCATAAAATATATATTTATGTATGCATAGATAAATACAAGTTGTAGATTGATATTTAAAAAATACAAGTTCATTTAAAATAACTTTCATAAAATTTAGGTATTTAAATAAAAAATTATATGTATTTAACACATCTTGTACTAATAATTTTATTTGTAGGGGTCAAAGACATCCATCGTATAATCACTCATTCAGACGGCTATCTGCCTAGGAGTAGACATTCTTATTAGGCCATGCATTCTAGATTTATGATCTTTATCACATGTGTTTTTTATTATATATGATGATCTTTAAAATAGTATTTGATATTTGATGATCTCTTACACTTGCTTATATGATCTAGACATACATTTGCTTGTTTGTTGATCTTTAGTATTCGACATTAGATGATCTTTAATTTACATTTTGCTTTTATGATATATGTACATATATTTTCTTATATGATATATACATACATTTGCCGCTTTGCTTATAATATGTGTCATGTTTATATGTATTGAATTCTTTTACATATATGTACATGTGTTTGCTTATGGTTTAAACATGTTTACACATAATATATGTATGTGATTGCTTTAAATATTCAATATACATACATGTTTTCTTTTTTTATGACCTGTTACAACTTACATTTCCTTATATTCAATATACATTTGATCTCTAGTAGAATTTTAGGAAATCAATGCCATTTTATAATTAGTTCATTCATAAGTTGATCACAATAAATATTTTGAAAAAAATGACTTAAGCAACATGAACCATTGAGTTGAGAACAAGATATAATCTTTTTGATAAGTAACTTGAAATTCAATTCAAATTATATCGAGCTATTATACGTTTCTTACAAGTAACTTGAAATTCAATTCAAATGTTTAATTAAGAAAATTTAATTCAAATTATACGGTCTCTATTATACATTTTCAACAACTAACTTGAAATTCAATTCAAATATAATTAAGAAAATTCAATTCAAATTATACCTCTAATATTTATACATTTTTTGTCACTTTACCAAAATTCTAAAATTACTAGATATGTTGTGCATACCTATGAATTAAATAACAACAAACTCCACAATGAAATAACTTGTTTGTTTACTACTTGATTCATTTAAACTAGAGGATCTAGTTATTCCATGTACACTTGAATAATTTTGATTCACTTGGACCATAGATTTTGGAGAATTTTTTGCACATTTATCAAGGAGGCAAATATTGGAGCTGGACAACTTTTCATTTTTATCAATCAAGGAAAAATTTGGAGGATAATTTAACTAAGTTGGTAGAGGAATTGTTTAGAGTCATCTTTAAGTTGAAGAAGAAAATGGGACAACAAAGGAAAAGAAAAAATGCATCTCAACGAAAATTGTCAAAAGAAGAAGAACAAAAGAGGCGTGATCAAAACTTGGAAAATTATCATAGAAAGAAACAAGGTGCATGCTTGTTTCTTCTCTCTTTCACTCTCAAGTGTGTGTTTAGTACTCTTACCTTGAAGGTTTCTAACCATAATTGCACTTAAATGACTATAAATATTCTTTTAAATATCCCTCAAGTCATCTTGGTCATTCAAGTTGCAATGTTTATATGGATCCTTGACTCCAATTCTTAAGCCAATTCTTCTTTTTGTTTCAATATTTTACGTTGTTTTGTGTCTTTCATTTTTTATTTTCACTACTCTAATGTTCTCAAATTATTTTTATGTTTGATGTTCTAGGGATTCCTCATGTGCTAGCCGAGCTAAATCTAGATATTGGATCAAACGAATCCGTTGACAAACAGATGGACCTTGAAGCTAGGGAGGAGACCCAAGTTCAAACAATGCTTGTTGGGGAGGGGTCAAGATCACTTCCTTCTACTGGTATGGATGAGCATATAAAAATAGCACAAACTTCTCTCACTTATAGCTCATCATGTTTTATCAATTTGTTTGCTTGCATACATAAACTTCACTTATATATTTACCATCATCTCTCATTTTTGTTTGCAAAATATTTTGTGACACATGTGTAGGAAGGGCTCAACAAGCAGGAAGTTTTCATGCTCAAGTCGAGACAAATGTAGACATTGGATCAAATGAATCCGCTCAAGAATGCATGGTCCTTGAAGATAGGGAGGAGGCACAAGTTGAAACAATGCATGCTGGAGAGGGGTCGGGATCGCTTCCTCCTACTCCAGGTATGGATGAGCATATAAAACTAGTTGAGAAGGTGGGTAAACAAATTTCTCATAGAAATTTAGATCATTTACTTGAAATGGATATGGAGAAACTCAAATATTATGCCAACCGGCCTTATAATAAGAGAAAGAGGTCAATGACTAAATATGTAAATGGAATGATCAATCATCATTTCAATCATCTTGTTACACTTGAAAAAACCCAATTGTTATCACATTTACTTCTTCGTGATGAGCTCAAAGAGTCATTACAATTGTTGGGTGTCCATTCAACATCAAGTAAGAAGAAACACATGGAATTACAAAAGGAGATTGTTCAAAATGTTAAAAAGGGTTTAGATTCCATTGGGAAAGGATCTCAAACAGTGGATAAGGCCACTACAAGAAGGGTGATGTTGACATCTACTGTACATCAAGATATAGCAGGAAAAAGAAAAATGTCAGCACTTTCAAATGAAATTGGTTATAGTAGAACCACATTGATAAAATATGAGAAAAAGAGAAAGTTTTTGGATGAGATTTTAGAAGGCAATTGGGTAATTATGTGTAGAGCTCCCCGTTCTGACAGGATTGAAGATGTTGTTAGGAACTTGGTCTTAGGTTTTGCACATCGACTCATCCATCAAATACTAGAGATGTGAGATACAGGATTGGACCTAGTATTTATGAAAATCATATCAAACATTGGCTACACACAACACAGTTTGAGATGTATATGAACTTTGTAATGCATATTCATATAAAGATTGGGCAAACAATGTTTCAAAGGTTAAAGCCATATTATGTGAAGATAAACAAGTTTTTGAAACTTGTTGTTGTCGTTATCATATTGAATTTGATCTCTACTATTAGGTGTTTCGAAAGATGAGAGAAGAAAGATGTGGGTTTCAAAATGCACCTCCTAAACAAGCAAGTTTGTTCATAAAGTCTATATTATGTGATCATGAAAATGAACCTCAAATAAATTGCATAAAAGGAATTTGTGAGACGTGGAAATTTGGCTAAATTTCCTTCAAGAATTGAGGATACTGACCTAACAAAGATAGTAAATTGTAAGAGGTAAGTACTATTTTTAGAGAGTTTATTTGTTTTCCACTTTCTAGATCAAGTTATTTGACTTCTCTCTTTTGATGTAATGTTTCATTGATCAAGTGTGGTTTATTAGTTATTCACATATTTTATCGACACAGTAATAAGTATGTAAAGTTGCAAACAAATTTTTGGGAAAGAATCCACAAGGTTGAACTATGTAGAAGAGGAGATTCCCATTGGAAAAATTTATGGAATATTTTCAAAAATTGATATGACCATACATACATCATTCATTTTTAAGGCGAAGCACAACAAATTCCAAACATTGAGAGATACTTCTTCCACATGGAACAGCTTCTATCAAAGAGTTGGATTCTTGCAGAAAAATTACCCTTTGTACATCAAAAGGAGATTCAATTAGAGTATTACTTTTCAAAGTAGATCAATATTATGGTTCATGTGTGTTATTGACATGGACAATTAGAATTGGATGGTATTGAGAGTACAGATGAAGAATGAGCCATTAAGAAAGAATATCACTTTTATATTAGTGATGATAAAGAGCATGACACACTTTTTGCCCAACATTGCTTTACAATATTTTTTGAGAATTTGAGAAGCAAGGGTGTAAAATTTGAAAA
>VDFB02252616.1:175537084-175583899 GCA_007258455.2 Sequoia sempervirens
CTCTCTCTCAAGTCTCTCCCTCCTACCCCATCCCCTCGTCTCCCCTCTACCCTTAACCATTGTACACCCCTACCCTTAATCTATCTCCCACTCCCCCCCTCTCTCTCTCAAGTCTCTCCATCCTATGCCCTCTCCCCCTCTCCCTTCTACCCTTAACCCTTGTACACCCCCTACGCTTTATCTCTCTCCCACTCAACCCCCTCTCTCTCTAAAGTATTAAATTTGATGGTTGAATTTACATGTCAACAAATTTTTTAATTACGGTTATCTATTGAAGGGTGCCCTTAAAACATTATGATATACCTTAGTGTATGTAAAATTATATATAAATCAAACATATATATAATTATAATTTTATATAAATTTTCACAGTTTATCCAAAATATCTCCTTTTACAATCTTCTTAAAATTTTGATTGTATTTTATAGCAAAAATCTTTAAATAGGGTCATATGGCCATCAAATTTAAGTTCTCATTTAAAAATAATATAATTAATAATATGTATATTCATATGAAAAATAGGGTGTTCGACCGAACATTCTTGGAATGTTCGGTCGAACCCATTTAATTGGGTTTTTTTAATTGCATGGGATGGTGGTTCGGCCGAACATGGGTTCGGTCGAAACCTAGTTCGACCGAACATGGGTTCAGTCGAACCCTAGTTCGACCAAACCTTCCTGAGATGTTCGACCGAACCCCTCATTTTTCACCTTTGCTTCCTAAGGCACCAGAATTGTTGAAAATTTTGCGTTTTGAAGCTCGATTTCAGAATGAAAATGGAGATCTCAAAAACCCAACTAGTATTGGGTTCCCCTCAAAACGAGCTATCCAACGAATATAATTTTAGTATGTTTTGGTTTTATTATCTATCTATTTTTTAATTAAGTTTTATTAAATATAGGTTTTTCATCGAAAACAAAAATCTCTGTTCTGCACAAGTGAAAAAATAGAAGATTATAAAAAAAAAATTTAAAAATATGAGTGCACTGGATATTGAAGTCCTTGATCCAACAAAAAAGAGAAGAATTTTGATACATACAAGAAAAGTTATACGTTATATTCGCACTATGCGAATTGTCATTTGATTGACTTGAAACTTGATTAAAGAAAAAAATATTCAATAAAAACTATCTAACCAAGTGGAAGCACTAGATATCAGAGTTAGAAATCTAAATTTGAAAGAATTGGAATTTTATCCTTCATGGAAAAAAGTTATGCATTATACGGTGTGCGTCACTTTTTAAAAATGCTGTTTTTTGAAAAAAACCAATTTTTGTGGGAGATGGAAAAAGAAGTGCAATCTGATTCCAAAAAAATTAAAAAAAATATTTTTAGAATCTACAGACAAAATGCGACAAGACTCTAGTTTACATCATCTTCAAATTCCTTACGGTTTAATCGCTATAGGTGCCCAAATGTGGAGATTGTGTTAAAAAAAAAATATCAGTGTCCAGTTAGGCCAAAAAGTGTAAACCACTATTGTGGCATCACCCCATAATAAATAAAATATGTCTATTGTGTTGGAGATGTTATTTTTAAAACTTTGTAAAAATAATAGGTTGTCATCATCATAATGAGAGTTGATTACAATGTCATTATTAGAAATGGAGATTCATGTGACTAGCTTCATCTCGTGAGCAGTTTGGAGTAAATAACCCAAAGCATCAGTTGTAAGAACATAGAGGTAAGGGGCAAAGGGATAGCCTCGCCTAATAGATATTTGCAAAGGAAATGGATCTTCCATCTCATTATTGATAATAATATGACCATTGGCATCTCAAAATAACATTTAAACATGAGCTCGAAGTTTGGATCCAAAACCCAGCCATTCAAGCATTTTAAGAATAAAGCTCCATCAGATTTTGTCATAAGCTTTATCAAATTAAAGTTTAATCAAAATAACATTTTGATTAGTTTGTTGAGCCCATTCACAAGTATCCCATACTAACATAATATTATCAAGAATAAATTTGCTAGCAATAAAACCTATTTGCTCAACTCTAACCATTCCTTGCACCATCAGTTTGATCCTAATGGCTAAGGATTTTTTTATAATTTTGTACGAAGTATTGAGAAGGGTAAGAGGATGCCAACTATAAATGGAATCTTCACGTTTCCCTTGAGAAAGAAGTTTGATTATACCACCATTAATAATTAGGCCCAAAGATGAATTTTTTATAGCCTCTAAGTATAAACAATAAATATCATCCTTAATGTGATGCCACATAGCTTGGTAAAATTCCATAGGAAGTCCATTGTTGTTGAGACTTTTGTATGGGGCCATAGAGAAAGGAGCCTTTTATAGCTCTTCCAAAGATAAAAATCTATCCAAATATTGTCTATAATCATAGTCTAGTCTATTAAGAATATAAGTTTTAACCATATCCTTAAGGCCTTGTTGAATATTGGTCATCTTTAAAAATATTTTCATAAAAGAATTTAAAAATATTGCAAATATTAGAAGGACTAGATTGAAGGGTGTTGAATTCATCATGTATCACACTAACTCTTTCCTTTTAATGTTTGTAGTTGAGATAATTAAAAAAATATTTAGTGCCTTTATTCTCTTCTTTTATCCATTCAATTCTAGATATAATTTTGCCCCCTTGTCCTTTGTAGTTATGAAGTTTACACAATTGAGCTTTAGTAGCAACAATAGATGTTTGAATTGTAATATTCCTAGGATCATCATTAAGGAGCTTTTTTCCCTGAACAAGTTTTCCTTGAAGGAATTTTTCCTTACATTTGTGTTGCCAAGCCATTTTTTTTCCAAATGAATGTAAGAAATTAGTGTACTAAGTAATGGCCTTACACCACCAATCAATCCAGAACTTCCCTTCATCAGGTTTAGGAAAGGAGTTCCAAATCCCCACGAGAGTAGAAAGACAAGTAGGATTCTTTAGATGTGAAAAAATTAGTTTGAAAGGAAGAGAGTGGTCACTTCTTGAAGTTTGAGACAAATTTATGTTGCAAATTATGGGATAGTGATAAAAAAGTGTAGCAAAAAAATCCACTTGAACATATAAACCCACCGAGTCTTGGACCAAAGGTAAGACATGGGAAATATAAAATCTATCTAACCTGCTCGACTTTCTATCCTCTCCCATTCTATAATTGGACCAAGTAAACCAATTTTTTGAATGGCTATAAATCTTTTCATGAATAGGATCAACCACTCCCAAGGAATTTCGGTAAAATAACAAGCTATCAAATTCTTGAGAGTTGAGATTAATTTTTTGGACCAGCTGAGATCATGAGAGTGTTCAACCATATTGAAATCACCCCCTAGAATCCAATCAATAGTAGGGAGGTTATTAGTCATCCAATTCTAAAGTTCAATTCGATCTTTAAAAAGATGAGGAGCATAGATTGAACAAAAACCAATGAGTTGATTATTTATAAAGGTGAGAGCCCAAACACAACTATGAGAAGGGTATCACCTTTATTAATAATAATTTGGGAATCCATGGAGCAAGTCCACTAACAGCCCCACCTCTACCATCATGATGGGATGTATGCAAAAAATAAGCATCTTTCAAAATATAATTGTAAAGCGAAGCCTCAAGCTTGATATTGTTTGCTTTAACTTCTTGGAGGAAAAACACATTTGGCTTCCATTTCATAACCATATCCTTCACTTTATACTTGTAGTGAGGGAGAGAAATCCCTCAAACGTTCTAAGAAAGAATTCTATAATTCATGATGGGAAAGAGAGGGGTCATCAACTTGAGGCAATATGTTGAAACTATTATCAAGAGTCAATTCAGAATCCTTAGCCTCATAGTCTTTATAGGTGGAGGAACGAGATCAAGATTGGTGGTGGGAGAAAGAGGAAGGGGGAGGAGAATCTTGAGAGTTTGGTTGAGGAGAAGAGTGGGGGGAGGAGATTCTCAAGAGCATGGTTGATGATAAGAGTGGTGTGGAGGAGAGAAAGGACCTCAAGAATTTGGAGAAGAGATGGAAGAAACAAGCACTAGTAGAATTTGGAAAATATATGACTAGGTGACTAGAAATTTTAGTCACAACAACTAAAAATGACTAAATTCTACTCAATTTTTGCAAGTCAACTATAAATGAGTAAATAAATGACTAATTTGGTCGTTGATTAAAAAATTATTTAGTCATAGAAATAAAAAAGACTAAATAGTTAGTCATCAAATCTGAATTAGAGAAAAAAAATTAAAAATAATTCAGCCAATTATTAGCGTGATGTATTCATGTGTGCAATGTATTGGTGTGATTATTCATGTTCATTGTAGATTCACTCGTCTCGCTTGACCTCGCTTCATTCATTAGCCTGGAATGAGGAATTTTGATCAGTTATAGCAGCTACTTTCATGGGCGATAAGGATTCAGAGAGGACCTAGAAACATCTAAAAAGGTAGGAAAGGGCAAGGAGTTCAGAGTTTATTGCAATGAATTTGAATTTTTCAAGGCCCTCTGCAGTGAAATAAAATTCAAGGATGCCCTTTGTAGTGAATTCAGAGGTAATTTGAAACCCTTATTACATTAAACACAAATTTGAAAGGCTCATTACAATCTACTGCTCTTAATAATGTTATTTTACAATCTTTCCACTATTCTGCTTCATAATGTGGTCGAGCTAAATATAATAAAATTTGGGTGTTAGTGCCAAAATAGAATTTCCTCAAACAATTTTGATACATTTTCACTACAAGTGCAAACTATCCTTGTGCAAAGTAAACATGTCCTAGATTTACCGACACATCAAGCATCTAAACAAAGATGTTTCCTGTAGCAGCTTCTTGTACCTGTGTAAAGATTTCCTTTTGCAATATCAAATTTACCCCTTTTAGCTAGCACAATGGTTGCCCCTTTTGCAACAAACATTTCCCGATCTTTGTGCCAACACTTTACAATGGCTGCCCTATTTGCAGCATAAATAAATTTTCACTACAAGAGAAAATTGTCCTAGGGCAAAGGAAACATGTGCTAGATTTACCCACACATCAAGCATCTAAAAAATATGTTTCCTATAGCAGCTTCTTGTACTTGTATAAAAATTTCCTTTGCAATATCAAATTGACCCCTTTCAACTAGCACAATGGTTTCCTCATTTGTAGCATAAACATTTCTTGGTCTTTGTGCCAACACTTAAGTGGCCCCTTTTATGATATTACAATCCTCTTGTGTTATTATTATACTCCTATTTTCCAAGAGAAAAATCCCCAAGGCCCATGGGAAATGAATGATGAGCATTTGAGTTTCAACTTGGTTTCATTTTGAAAAGGGGACATTACATTGTACAAGATTTGTTTAACAACAAAATAATTTAATCCACCTATTTGGGACTGTAAAATAAAAATAGATGAATTAATCTATTTTCAATTACAGGTTATTTTAATCTAGAATTTGATAGAAAGATAAAGCATAATGCATTGAAGGAAACAAAAAATGTTCTAAAATAAAGACTAATATATGTTGCCCATAAAAAACAAGAAAGAGAAAAAATGAAAAGATAGCATATAGATGATTCATTTGAGGTTTTTGATAAGATCATATTTAACTATGTCAAATGGATTTGGAAGGGACAAAGCATGTTTGATTGACTAAAATTTTGAGGTAGCTTATCCATCGTCATTGTATGCATCATCTTCTCTTGGAATTTGTTTCTACAATGCACCATGCCTAGTTGATTGGGGATGCACTTAAGGTGGATAAAAAATTCATCAAATACTTTATGTATGCTTGGTGACATGGGACTAAAACAAATTATTGGATTAAAGAAAAAGAAGAAATTAAAGTAGCACACCAACTTGTCTTGGTTGATGAAGTAAAATGAAAAGATGATGAAGAACGAATGATTTAAATGGAAAGGAGAAAGCAAGAGGAAGAACTTCGGCAGGTGATGCATCAAGAGGAGAAATTTGAACGTGTGAAGGAATTATTGAAGAGGAAGCATAAGGAGAGGGATGATAACGATGATGAGGTTGGTCAATCTGAGAAGAAACAAAAGAAGGAAAAGAAGAAAAAGAAAAAGGATAAGGACCACGAGGCATATGATTCTTATATGGAGGAACCTAATGTTGCCACGGAAGATGAGGAAAATTATATGAGTGATAAGGCACAAGATGATGCAAAAAATGCCCAAGATATTCTTGTAGCTGTAGGTCTAGAAGACTCTGATGATGGCAAGACAAATTGTCAGTTTCAACAAAATCATGAAGGAGACATGCATGCTTTGATTTTGAAGATGATGAACCATTGTAGAAACAGAGTCCAAGAGAAGTTGATCTACATGATGATGATGTCTAGGCTTCTTGAGCTTTAACCAAACCTACTTCCTATTTTCCAAGAGAAAAATCCCCAACGCCCATGGGAAATGAATGATGAGAATTTGAGTTTCAACAGATTCCAAGAGAAGATGATGCATACAAAGACAATGGGTAAGCTATCTCAAGATTTCAGTCAATCAAATATGCTTTGTTCCTTCTAAAACCATTCAAAATAGTTAAATGATATCTTATCAAAACCTCAAATGAATCATCTGTATGTTATCTTTTCATTTTTCTTCTTTCTTTTTTTTATGGGGCAACCTATTTTAGTCTATTGAAACTCAAATGATCATCATTCATTTCCCATGGGCCTTGGGGAGTTTTCTCTTGGAAAATAGAAGCTAGGTTTGGTTAAAGCTCAAGAAGCCTAGACATCATCATCATATGGATCATCTTCTCTCAGACTATATTTTTGTAATGGTTCATCATCTTCAAAATCAGAGTATGCATGTCTCCATCATGATTTTGTTGAAATTGGAGAATGTCCCCCCATCATCAGAGTCTTCAAGACCTATAGCTGCAAGAAGATCTTGGGCATTTTCTGCATCATCTTGTGCCTTATGACTCATATAATTTCCCTCATCTTCCATGGCAAGATCAGGTTCCTCCATATAAGAATCATAAGCCTTGTGGTCCTTATCCTTCTTCTTTTTCTTCTTTTCCTTCTTTTGTTTCTTCTCAGACTAACCAGCCTCATCATCGTCATCATCCCTATCCTTATGCTAACTCTTCCATAATTCCTTCACACATTCAAATTTCTCCTCTTGTTGCATCACCCATCGAATTTATTCCTCTTGCTTTCCCCTTTCCATCTGAATCCTTTGTTCTTCATCAGCTTTTCATTTTGCTTCATCAACCAAGACAAGTTGGCGTGCTACTTTAATTTTTTCTTTTTCTTTAAGCTAGTTATCTATTTTCATTTCCATGTTTCCAAGCATACATAAAGCATTTGATGAGTTTTTATCCACCTTAAGTGCATCCCCAATAAATTCTAGGCTTGGTGCATTGTAGAAACAGATTCCAAGAGACGATGATGCATACAATGATGATGGATAAGCTACCTCAAAATTGTAGTCAATCAAATATGCTTTGTCCCTTCCAAATCCATTTGACGTAGTTAAATGAGATCTTATCAAAAACCTCAAATGAATCATCTATATGTTATCTTTTCATTTTTCCTCTTTCTTATTTTTTATGGGTAACCTATTTTAGTCTTCATTTTAGAACATTTAATGTGTCCTTCAATGTATTATGCTTTATCTTTCTATTAGATTCTAGATTGAAAGAACCTATAATTGAAAATAGAATAATTCATCTGTTTTAATTTTATAGTGCCAAATAGGTGGATTAAATTATTTTGTTGTTAAAAAAATCTTGTACAATGTAATGTCCCCTTTTTGAAATTAAACCAAGTTGAAACTCAAATGCTCATCGTTCACTTCCAATGGGCCTTGGGGATTTTTCTCTTGGAAAATAGGAGCTAGGTTTGGTTAAAGTGTAGGAATCCTAGACATCATCATCATATGGATCATCTTCTGTTGGACTCTATTTTTGCAATGGTTCATCATCTTCAGAATTATAGTATGGATGTCTCCATGATTTTTTTGAAACTGGAGAACTTATCTCGCCATCATCAGAGTCTTCTAGACCTATAGCTACAAGATCTTGGGAATTTTCTACATCATCTTGTGACTTATCACTCATTTAATTTTCCTCATCTTCCATGGCAACATCATGTTCCTCCATATAAGAATCATAAGCCTTGTGGTCCTTATCCTTCTTTTTCTTCTTTTCCTTCTTTTGTTTCTTCTCAAATTGACCAGCCTCATCATCGTCATCATCCCTATTCTTACACTTACTCTTTCATAATTCCTTCACACATTCAAATTGCTCCTCTTGTTGCATCACCCACCTAATTTCTTCCTCTTACTTTCTCCTTTCCATTTGAATCCTTTGTTCTTCATCAACTTTTTGTTTTGCTTCATCAACCAAGACAATTTGGTTTGCTACTTTAATTGTTTATTTTGCATTAAGTCAGTCATCTATTTTCAGTTATATGTTGCAAAGCATACATAAAGCACTTGATGATTTTTTATCCACCTTAAGTGCATCCCCAATCAATTTTAGGCTTAGTTGGATCTCATTCTGACCCGAAGCCATGGCTACAAGACATAGATATGCATCCAAATAATTAGGAAACTTGAACCATTTTAGCCTGTATAAAATATTTTCTTTTTCAATGTCATGTAGTTGTTCAAACAACCTAGCAAGATTAAATAGTGTTGTGACTTTATCCCATGGTAACTCAAGTGAAACACCACCTTCTTCTAGCCAATGGAAGAATTCCATATCCTTAAAGCACACAAAAAAAACTACAAAATTGGCATAGGGGCTTTTATTTATGAATTCAACCCAAATGCCATTTCCTAATGCCTCCATAAAATTTTGTTGAGCCAACTCTAGTTCATCACACTCAAAATGAAGAACCCCAATGTTGTTTAACAATTCAATGGATACTTCTTCTCTACTCTTCTTTAGAAGAGACTTTGTTGTCTTAAGAGAATCTAAAGTTGCATTGGGGTCTGTCAATATTAATAACTCACCCATCTTGATAAATGCATGGGAATCATGTAGATCTATGCGAGTTGTCTATCTTTAAATTTCTAAAGAATTCTCTACCTGCCCTTACTGAGCATATATATGGCCTACAACTTTTAATCTCTCATAGTTCTCAAGGTGGACCTCGAGAACTTGTTCAAAATTTTAGAGAGAACTCTTAAGATCTCCCAACTTTATTTGAACCTGTCCACAAAATCCTATATGGCCTCTGGCTTTCCTTGACTAATGTCATGTAGTAGCAACCAGTGGTGTCGTAATCACCTTTACTATGATAATATCATGCAAGATTATAATATGAATGAGATTTCATGAGAGGGTGGTTAGTTGAAACAAGAGTTGTCTCAGTCAACTGTTCCACAAGAAAATTTTCCCTTGTGAAGAAAAAATGGTTTGCTAAATGATTCAATGTCATTGCATAGTACATGTATAATTAAAAGGCTCTACGTATTTTACCCATTCCTTCATGAACACTACCTTTTTCACTAACTATGAGAAACCTACAATTAAAAAATGCACAAAATTGACCACAAAGATTTTCCCCATTTCAAATAGCAAAATTGCCAAAAAAAAAGTGTTTAAAACCTGGAAAAAAATGAAAATAAAATCACGTTGATTTTTGCATAAAAAAAATCCACAAGACCATAGCTTGTTGCTTCCTATTATGCTTTGATATATTTTTTCCAAGCATCCATAACTTGTTTGAAATCACCTATTTTAGGCTTTTAGCCATAGCAGCAAGGTAGTGAACTATTTGATAAAATGCTTTGGTAGACATGTATGAAAAATGTGGTAGCATAAACAAGGCAATGAACTTTGGGAAAAATTCCTCAAAGAAATTTGGTTTCATGGTGATGGAATGCCATGACGAGTTCCATGACATGCAAATTGTTATGGATTGTCATGGCATTCCATCACCATGAGACCACATTTCTTTGAGGCATTTTTTCAACTAGTTCATTGCCTTGTCTATGCTATTTCTTACTATTATGCTTTGATAAATTTTTCCAAGCACCCATAGCTTGTTCAAAAGAACTTGTTTTAGGATTTTAGCCATAGCAACAAGGTAGTGAACTGTTTTATAAAATTCTTTGGTAGGCAATAAGTATGAAAAATGTGGTACCATAGACAAGGCAATGAATTGTTTGGAAAAATGCCTCAAACAAATATGGTCTCATGGAATTCCATGACAAGAAAATGAAATTGGAAGCTACTCCTAGTTATTAGTTAAATGCAATGTGAAGTAATTGCATAACTGCTTAGGTTGACTTTGTAAAAACTAAATTGTAATTGAAATTTTGTCATCTATCAACATCTAGTAATTAGTTATGTAATGTGAAGTAATGCTTTGAGTTTGAAAGATGTGCAATGCAATGTAATCAGCAATGAAAATGATTATGAACAAATAATTGATACCAATTCATAATATACCCCTATATTCCAACCTAAAATACATAAAAAATCCAATCATACACAATATTATCAACAAATAATTGAGACCAAAATTCGAGCACCAGATTAAATCTTCTTGTCCATTGATTGCTTCAAATAGATATTACAATATAACATATGTCTCCTCATTTATGTTTCTACAAATTCCTATGATGATGATATCAAAATTCAATCTTGATTTCTCTTTTATAAGAGAAGCAACAAGCTTCAAACTATTACAAAATATGGCATCTTTTCAAAATTCATGCCTCTTTGTATAAACTAAACTAAACATTAGTTTTTCTTAAAACATAAAAAAGAGAAAGTAGATAACTAATGAAGTCTGCAACACTCGTGACACCATAGTCTATTAATCTCTGTAAGGCACTTGTGATCACTGAAGATTTGTTCAAGGTCCTTTCTCTATATTAGTGTATTTGAATGTGTGGTTCTTCCACTATGAAAGCCCCAAGGCCTACTATTCTAGAGGACCCAAATACTTATGCTCCCACTCATACACTGTATAATCAGCTAGCCATTTGTATTCTTCAATTTGCAATATATTTGGAAGGTGAATCTTCCATTGATTGTCCAAGAATTCCCTACTATCCATGATAAACTTAGAATATCTAGCATCCAATGCTATTACTCCATTCATGATTAAGTTGAACCTATCAAGACCCAACTCACCATCCTTTTGTATGCAAGTGATGCATTGTGGAACAATCTTTCTAATTTCACTCTTCCATTCATTGAGTTCCTTCAAGTGGTCATCATCTTTCAATATGTTTGACACAAATCACTGCTTTAGAGTATGAAATGAATCTATTCTTGTTTTGATCTTTTGGTCCTCTCCTTGCATATATTGGAATTCATCTATAACTATTTTGGTCATCTACTTTGTAGGTTTTAATGTTGAGGAGCCTCGATACTCCTTTATAAGACTTTGCACAAGGTTACCAATGTGTGGTGTATGGGCTGCTAGTTCTCAAAAGGGGGATCCAGTATGGGTACATGTGTTTTTATCTAATCAATTGTATGTGTAAGTAAATTGTAGAAATCATACACAGTTTCCAACTTATCCACAATTAGCTTTATCCTATGCTCGAGGACCTTCTATAAAACATTGTAGATTTTCTTATTCATTCCTTCCTTACCCTCATGGTTGGGTTTCTTTAAATCTTCAATCTCCTATCTAATAATGCTAACTTGTTTAGTAGAAGCACTTTCTATATGAATTGGTGGAGTAGGAGGACATTGGTATAACATTATTTTCTTGTTTTGTGAGGAGCCTACTCCTTTCAATTGTTCCTTCAACTTCACATTTTCCATGAACAATTTATTGACGTCGTCACTTAAAAACTTTTGTTCCTTTCCGTACTCTCCCAATCTAGCTTCCATCTCCTTAAATACAACTTGGGTGAACATATTTGAATGCATTTTCATGGTTGCAGCTTCTAGAGGAGATGTATCCTTTAATGTTTTCACCATAGTTGTCCATTTCATTTCTTGCACTACATCTACTAACCTTGGTTTTTGTGTACTCTTTTGTTTGGACCAAAATTCCAAGATTTCAATCTTAGGGTTATACCTTGTGCCACTTACCCCTTCATGTGAGTCAAAATCAACAATCAACATTAGGTCCTCCTGTGTTCTCACTTGATCAAGTAAAAACATTTTCTTTAATTCCATACTAGGGACAATAAGTATATTACTTTTCAAAATCATCTCTTTAGCCTCTTGTGGGTTGACATGAATATTATCAATCCTTGATTCATTAAAATTTTGGGCTACTATTTGGTCATGCTGGGATTCCCTAACTCCCATCTTATTTATTCAACCCTCACTTCAAACTCTCTCATTTTCATCTAAATCCAAAAGTCTTTAAATTTAGAGGTTTTGATAAATTCATCATCTTCTAAGAACTTGTGAGCTCCAACTACCCTTTCATCCTCATGCATTTCTCTTTCTTCTTGTACCTCAATATTGGCTCTAGCTTTAGGCTTGTGGTCTTCATTTTCAAGCATAGGCTGGTTCACTTCAACATCATCCTTGAAATGTCTTAACACATTAACAACTTCTTATGTATCTTCAAACTCCTCACTTATTTCATAGGAGACAAGTGGGTCTATCTCTTGTGTCTTTTATTTTTTAGAAGGTGGTTGTTCAGGAGGTGATCCTAGAGAAGCATCAAATACTAAAACAACATCCGGAGTTGGTTCTATAATTACAATACTGCACAACCTTTTGGGACACAATTTGGAAAGTCTCCCCATATCTATTGTAGTCTTAAATTATTCATGAAACTGTGACCAATGACATAGTGATGGTTAACTACACCTAATCCATATGAATTTGAGGCATATTTAACCCACTAAGCATTAATCCCAATAAGATAATTCACTATAAACAAAGATAAAGAAGCCATTAATACTAACATTCTAAATCATGAAATCTTGAAAAACCTCTAATCTAAGACATTGAAACTTACCCTATTGTGGGAGTGGTGCCGCATTGATGTGGAATGGTGACCCTTTCCCAATCCCTTGGATAATGAGCTTGTTTCAATCAGTTTTATTGAAGAAAATTGATGAAACCATTGATGGATGTGTATGAAAACTTGATTTAAAGCTAAATGAATATGATGCAAGCTATTTTAACATGAATTATTCTAAGATGATTGATATGGGTGTATGCAAATCTACTCTAAATGTATGAAAGATTAAAAAGATTAAAATCCTAATTAACAAATAAGCTAAATGTATGCATTTATCTTATCATGGAAGCCATTAATGGAAGCTAAGCTAATATGCAAGTAAATAAAGCTAAAATGATGTTAAATGTGAGTGCAAGTGCAAATGAGTTTAACAACAGAAGTTTGATGGTAAAATATGGATCCATTTGTCTCTAAATAGTGCTTTATTTATAAGAAATCAAATGAAAAATGAAGGGCTAAGATTGAAAAAACTAATCAATGGTCAAAAAGCGAAGAAGATGGAGGCATGGATCATGGATTCTCATCAAGGGTTGAAAATACAAGTTGATATTTAATCAAGTGCTTAAATTCATCCAAACAAACACACTTTTAACCTCTACAATAGGTCACAAGTTAACTTGCACAACAAGTTTTGAGTTAACTTACATATGAAGTTTTGAGTTAACTTGCACATGAAGTTTTGTTAGAATATTGTCTTTTTCAAATGAGTGAGGAGAAAGAATATTCTTTGGAATATTCTCATGGGTGAGGAAATAGATATCTTTCAAATTAAAAAAAAGTTTAATTGTGCGAAATGGGAAAGAATATTCCATGCGAATATTCCCCTTTTGGAGGAATGTGTAAAAGACAAATATTCCCTTTCAAGTGGAAGAATTAGTAATTTAATAATTAAACAAAGTTTGAATTATGAAAATTAGGGGAATTATATGATATTCATTAAATGATTGATTTATTGGAGATCAAATGAAAAGAAAATGGATGAGCTTGATTTGATCTATCAATGGTCACAAATGAAAGGAGGACAAACCATGGATCAAGAAAAGATCAAGGGCTCACAATCGTGCAAAAAAACACAATTTACAACTTTAAAAAGTTGTTTCAAAGTTTGTTTGGAGTAATCATTACCTTTTTTTAGAGGAAAACGGGAGAATATTCCTTTGGAATATTCCCTATGCAAGTGGATAAGAGGGAAATTAGCAATTTAGTTAATTAATTTAGCTAAATTTGAATGTGCAAGATGAGAAATGTGAGGATATTCATTAAATTATTGATTTATTTAATGAAAAGGAGATGCAAATATGATATTTAATTAAATAGCTTAGGTTATTTAATTAAATAAGAGAAATTAGGGCTAAAATTAAATAATTTGCATTATTTAATTAAATCAGATGAATTGTGAGTGTGAGGGGTGAATTAACCCATAGGCCAGTTAGATTAATAGGTGAAAATGAGGCATTTAATTAAATAATTAGGATTATTTAATTAAACAAGTGAAAAGAGGATGGGTTTGAGGAAAAAATTATGTTAGTTTACCAATGTGATCCATTGAGACATTTTTAAGTGTCTACATTGTCCCCCTCTTTGAAGCAATGTACTTGTTGCATTGGTTCAAAGACTGAAGCCGATTTCAATGTTGATTTTGATGTTGATGACTATCTGAAACAAATATCGATGATCTATTTTAGATGTTGATATCCAAGCTCAAGTTGATTGATCTGATTGATTGATTGATGACATTGTTGATGATTCAAAACAATGCAAGGATTGTGTTAAATAACATGAGGATTGATAGGGAATGATATATCCCAATGATGATTGATTTGATAGATTGATCAAGATTTTCTAGCAAGGCTAGGGAAAAAATTCATTAGATAATTTGATATCGATATGATTGAAAGATGGTTGGTTGCCCCCTCAAGAGATTTATCGGGGAATAAAGTGTTCCGATTGGGCTCACAATAGGTGAAAATCAGACTTATGCTTGAGATGCTTGAGATTTAAAGTTTCTTTTGAATGAAAGAGCTACAAATTTTTAGATTGTTGAGTTGAAGATGATATAGATGCCCCATTGTGCCCTAGCAAAAGAGGGATTGTTGTCATGATAGCTCAAATATTGATGTAGACAGACTTCATGATTTATAGACAATCATTAGCTATGGGTAGCATCATGTATATTTCGATGTAGATCACATAGATTTGATGCTTGGATATAATTGTTAGTATAGATAGAAGAATAAGAAGAATAAGATGAATGGATTGACCACTAATTTTGAGATTGATTCAAAAAGTCCAACAAGTCCATGATTCACTGAGACTTTATTTGATGATGGTGGTGAGAGATGATGATGATGATGAGTTGCTCATATCTTGGGATTGTGATTTTTTATCTTTCCTTATTTTTGACATAACACATACACATGATGCATCAAGGTATTGATAACCAGGATGGCGTTGTATCTAGTGTAATGGAATTTGACTCTACAAATAGATAGGATAATTCTTATTCACATTTTGACATGGAAACCTTGTTGGAATGTATGTTAGAACTTTAGAATATATTGGATCAAAGCATACACAATAGTCAACAATCTACTCCAAACAAATTTCCTACACACAACTAAGCAAGTATGTGCCAAGATTATTTTACAAGAATACCCACAAGTATAGCAAACGGAAGATAATAATCAATGCCCCATTCCTTTATCTCTAAATCATTTTGATAGACATCATCGAGAAGTTCTCAAAATGGGTCATTAAGATAAATTAGAAGAAAAGATCAAAGACAAATAGTCAGTTTTATCTATATCTCTTGCCTAGTTTAATTTAGCTAAGGTGATTTATGATACTAATGTCCATTGCAAGAAGAATACATCCTAAGACATGTTGAACTGATGGTTTGATTTAGGATGATGATGCTATGATTAGTTGTTGATACAAACTTCACTCACGCATTTACCTATGATCAAGACTTTAGATTTTGATACTTAGGTTCTCACTTTACAACTTGCGACACTTGTTTTCTAGTTGCTTTACCAAAGGTTGAAGATGACGACTGATTTAATATGGATGAAGGTTTATTTCGGGTGAAAGCAAGATGGGATGGATGGGTTTTGAATTTTCTAGAATATTTCAATATTTTTGGTATTTTGAAATGTTTTGAGGCTATTTTTTAGTCTTTTTGAAAGTTTATGTGAATGTTTATGTTTTCAATTATTTGAGTCTATTTAGGTCTTTTGATTTTTTTCTAATGTTTTTGGGATTTTATGAGATTTTGAATGTTTTTGTGTTTTTTGATATTTGAATTTTTAAGGATTTTGAGATATTTGAATGTTTAAGGGTTTTTGAATATCTAAATTTTTAGGTATTTTTGAGAGAATATTCAACCAAGAACCTAACCTAAAACACCTATCCTAGGGGTGTCGATGATTGATCAAGGATAATCCTTTCCTACATTATACACGCAGAGACCACGTAGTTCGACTGACTCAACTTATTAACAATGAGATATGAACAATTGAATGGATTGCCAATTTATTATGACATACTCCTAAAGGACTAAGCTAGTGTGTCTTGTGGGCACATAAATGATGGCCTTGCCTACGTTCAAGCTCAAAGACAACGTAGTTCAACAAGGGTATTGCTTTTTGGATTTTTGATGTGTTTTGGATGTTTTACATTTTGACTTTAAATTTTGTGAATGTTTTTGGATTTTAGCTATACATGATTTTGATGTTTTTGGATTTTTTTATGATTTTTTAAGTGTTTTTGGATTTTCGATGAGATTTTGAGGAAAATGATACCTAGATCATGATGTTGATGTCACATTATGGGGTATAAGACATGGATCAAGAGTTATTCGAAAACAAGAGTGCAAGAACCTACCCCCAACGTTTAAAAATTCTTCATAATGTAATGGATAACCAAGATAGGTAATGTATATGTGAAGAGTTTGACAGAGTTTTAGCATGCTAGATATAGGCTATGGGACTTCACAAGATAAAATGGTAAAGAGCCTATCTAAATTTTTCCATGAGTAGAGTTGAAGTATAGGTTGAATCTTTGTCAAGATCAAGATAAAGTGGAATATCTAGATAAATTTGGATTGGATGGATGGACAAAACATTAGATTTATCATGACAAGGATGGGATGCTTTTATCTAAGAAGGCTCATACAAATGCTCAATTCTACTCATGACACCTATTTGCTAGGTTTTCATCATAGTACTTGCCCAAAGTGCCACCGTAGTGGTTTTCACTAGAGGGCAATTTTTTTTACTAATTTTTGATTTTTTTTGATTTTTTTGATTTTTTGGAAATTTTACCCTCATGTTCAACCACCTAGTGGTGCTATTGTAGATGTTGTCAGTGTTGATATATATTTTGTTGTCATGATGTGCAAATGATATCCTGCTTGTAGAAGCTAATTTTCTAAGATACGCGCACTTGAATGCAACCTTGAAGAACTCTGATTTACGTTGCCGGTACCAAAATTAACCTTGTCTATGTGCACACATCATGATAAAGTTCCTTCAAAATCCTTATGATGAAGGGTAGCTACCAACACATGATAAACATGAGAATTGGATATTGTGAATGGAGTGGATGGTGACATGTATGAAGGAATATGAGATGGATTGGCCGATAGTTTGGAACCTTTGACTCTCCAAACTTGGGAAGATGAGAAATTACAGGTGGGAATGGAGGTTTTCATGGAATTAGGACCAACCACTAGATATACTTTATTTCTTGCTTGAGAAGCTTGCTTTTTTATTTGAGGACTCTTTTGATGGATACACTTCCCTTTTTTATTTTTCCTGATAGTTTCTTTGACTAGTGGAGTTTTAGAGGGATGATTTTATTTATTTTTCTTTGGTATCCATTTGTACTTGATGTGTCCCTTTCGCTTTACTACATTTTCTTTGATGATCTTTGCTTTGTTTTGATAGGAATTCTTCTATCTATGTTGGTCCTAATTTGTGTATGAGATGATGGGTGAATGTCGGCTTATGATACAACTAGTTGTAGTGTTGACTGCATTTTCATCATAAGGAACCTTCATGACCCATATGTTGATGTTTGTTATAGACAAGATTTCCACTAGTGTTGTGAAGGTATTATCAATGCCTAATCCTTTGCCTTGATAATGTATCATTTGATCCATAGCGAATATGACTTGTTTTTAATACATGATATTGCTATGGGTTCCTACTATTTAGGAATATGAACTATTTGCTCTAGTTATATGACATTGTTATTTATTGATACTACTTCAAAAGATGTTGATGTTGACTCAAAAGATGTCAATGATGAACAACCACTGTAAGAATCAAGAATCTCAACCATTGCTTGCTCTTGTGTAGGAATATCAAGACTAGGAGACTCATGTTTTGGATGAAGAATGTCTATATGTCCATCCAAAACAAACATCTCAGGGGGGATATCGAGGACATCTTTGGAGTTTAAAATTATTTAGAAGATGTCGCTTAGCTCTTGGTGAAACTTTGGGGATAGGGGTTCTTGATCCTGCCTTAATTCAAAGTAACTTTTGTTATCCTCAAGAGCCTCCTCTTGACAGGATCCTTGGGTATATGATAGATGATCAATAAAAGACTCTTTGCAACAACTTGTGGGTATGGGTGAATAAGGGATATTTCTTGCTTGTTTGGAAATTCTTCAACATGCCCAATCATTGAATCATATGTGGGAGAGATATCACAATTTGATATCCACTTGATATCATTATGATACAAAATAGTGCTAAACACTATTGGTGGGTTTGGACTTTGTTTTAAAAATAGTATCTTCGTACGTGTCTGATTCCTCATGTTGTGATAAATAAATATGTCCCACCATGGTATAACGAGTATTGTTAATGTCTTTTGAGGTTGATGCCTTTCTTGAATATTTTTCTTTTGTATGATTAGGTATAGGGTTTGTGTAAATTTTTATATTTTCATTCCTATATTTTTGATTGACATGAATGTCTCCTTGTTCAATAAGATCTTCTATTAGATGTTTTATTCTAAAACAATTTTGTGTGTTATGACCTTTGTATTGATGAAATTCACAAAAAAAAGATCTTCTCTACAGTTGTGAGGTTTGACTTGTGGCTCTTGGTAGTTTGAGAAATTTGGGTGTGTGATAAGATTATAATGTATCAACCTCTTTAATACATCCTTCATATGTTCCCCTAAGGAAGTGCATTGTTGCTTAGGAGCACTATTTGTTCGTTGTTGTCCATGTTGAGTGTTTTTAGTGTTGATCATTGTTTTGATTGTTTGACAATGATTTGTATGGTTGTTGTGTACTCATGGTTTGGGTGTTTGCTTAACTAGGAGTAGTTAAGACCACCTTTGAATCAATAACACCATTACTAGTAGCATTTTTGTTCTTGGCCCAATAGCAGGGCTTGTTGATAAAACTAGTGGATGGGTGGTTTTCTTTATACACTTGTGTGTTCCCTTGTGAGATGAGAGCTCTCTTGATGTTAAGGGATCTAGGAACAAGCTCACCATAAGAGGTAATGCACTTCATTTTCAAGTGGAAGGATAGATATGGATCAACATTTTCAATGATAATCCCTATTTTTTGTTCATCGGGAATGGTCCACTTGCTCTTACTAGCTTTTTTCCTCCACCTTTGTAGGAAATTAGCGAAGGATTCTCCCTTTTTCTACTTGAGTGTGTATAATTCTTCTAAGATCACATCCATGCCAAGATTGAAGGAGAAGTGATCTATGAATCTATCAATGATTTCTTGGAAGGTTTTGATGCTTGGAGGTAACTATGAAAACCAATCCATGGCAAGACCTATTAAAACTTCATAGGAAAAGGCACATCAAATAACACTAATTATAGGTGACCTCCATACACATAAAATTAAACTCTTTGACATGTTCCACAAAATTTCCTCTCCCTTTGTATTTATCAAATTTTGGGACCTCAAATCTGGGAGGAAAAGGTACCATTGTGATGTTTTGATCAAATGGATAAGGACATAGGTTTTGTTGTGTATGGGGTTTCTTCATCTTTCCCATTCAAAAATCCTGCATTTCTTGTGATAACACCTTAAGTTGTGATGCTACATAGTCTTGCGGATTTGGTGGAGGAATATAAGATGCATATTGCGGGATGGTGGATGAAGTGTATGAGGGATTCTGATATGATGAGGTGTTATATGGTTTGTATGGTGGTGTGGGATAAGGTGATGATGGTGTAGGTGTATATGTTCCTAACACATTTTTAGTGATGATGTTTTGTTGTGGATTATAGTAGGAACCTTGTTATTATTGTTGGGTATGTGTAGGATCATGATGGGCCAAAAAGTGGTGATATTATGGGTATGTGTAGGGTATGTGGCTGATGAATTTTTTTACCCAAAATTGATGAAACAAAATGGGTTTTTAAAGGAGATTCTCAAATTTCCACCAATATAAATTATGCTTTACTTTTAATTTAATAAATAATTATTATTCATTTTCTATTTGAATTATGACTAAAGTCTTGACTGATAGGTTGATTGAAAAACATCTATAGCTTTCAAACAGTATCACATTTTTTGAATCCAAAACATGTGTCACATTCTATGCTTCACATACTATAAGATTAAAAATTAAATGAATTTCATGAATTTTTGATCAAGTTAAGGTGGTCAAACATAGAACTTTTAATATTTTTAAAATTTGTAATAAAAAAATCATAAAAAATTATTTACTTGGAAAAAAATTATAAATTTTTTACATCACATCGAGACATGAGTTCTCTACTTATATCTAAAATCTTATAAAAATATATTATCATTTTATTGTGGTTAGGGTGGCCAGATAGACACCTACTTTTTATTTTTTAATTAAAATTTAAGTACTCCATTGAAATTAGAAATTTTTACCAAATAGATTTTCTTAAAATAAACCTAGTAGTTTAGAAACTAGTTTTAATTTGCTATAGATTCTATTCTTACATATTTTTGAAATAATATAGATAAATTATTCAAAATTGTACATCAAGTTGCCTAACTCTTTATGAATTTTTTGCCACTTAAGGGCCTTTTTTTTCATGATGATCTTGCACGTACCTTGTTGTTGGGCATACTACTGAGCTAGTAAGGCTTGTTGTTGTTGAGGTACAAGAGTTGCTTGTTGGGATTTCTATTGGGTTTATTGTTGGTGTTGTGCTACTAAGGCTACTTGATGGGTTTGATGTTGTTGTTGTGTTGCTAAGGTTTCTTTATGGGTTTGATGTTGTTGATGTGTTGTTAAGGCTACTTGATGGGCTTGATGTTGTTACTATGCTACTAAGGTTGCTTTTTGGGCTTGATGTTGTTGTTGTGCTACTAAGGTTGCTTGATGTTGCTATTGTGCTACTAAGTCTGCTTGATGTGCTACTAAGGCTGCTTCGTGTTGTTGTTGTGTTGCTAAGGTTGGTTGATGTGTTGCTAAGGTTTCTTGATGTTGTTTCTATCATTGGATGGCTTGTTGATAAGATTTTTGTGCTTACTGCAAAGCTAAGGCATGTGCTTGCAATGTAGGATTGGTTGGTTGTTGGGACATTTGTGATGGGTTTTGGGTGTTGATGTTTTGCATGGGTTATAGGTTGTTGATGAGTAGTTGGGGGTTCCCTTGGTTTATCATTCATTGTAATATGGTGGATTGAGATGGAGGAATGTAGGTTTGAGGTCCCATTTTATTTTGCATGGTTAAGGGGACCGTGGGGAAAGGTGATGTTAGTACCATTGGGTATTGCGATGGTAAGGGAAAATTAGGACCTTGAGTCCATTGATTGAAAAGGTTTCCTTGAGTGATAGGTAGCGATTTCCCTTGTTTTATTTGAGGTGTGATCAAGGCATTACCTTGGTTGATGCGATTTGTAACCAAGGTGTTATTTTGATTTGGGTTGATGATAGATGGGTTTGATGTGGATGGTGGATTGACTTGAGTAGCTTGGGTAACCACTTGTTTTGATGTGTCACTAGGGTTATTGGAACCACTTGTTAAGGTTTTTTCTTGCGTGAGAGTGTTAACTTTACCTTGTTGTCCTATTTGAGGCACTTGGTTCACATTACCTTGGTAACGTTAAGCGCAATTGGGGTATTTGTGGTAATGGATGAAGATGGTTGCACTTGAGATGTTGAGGTTGTTGTGGCATCATGGAATGTAAGTGGTTTGCTAAATTTTGGTGTCCAACTTGTGTTTTGAGGAAGGTAGGTGATTAATGGAATGGTCATGTTGTGAATACCCATAGTTGTTTTTATTCCTAGACATGAAGTGAGACTGTGGTTGGTTCCTAGCCTAGTTTCAACACTAGATGTTAAGGATTGACTTGGAATAAGGGATGGAGTTGGTTGAATTGTAGATGAATTCAAGCCTTGTGTCAATTATTGTGCAACAAAAGATGGGGAAATTGGAGTCACATTTTTGAAGGCTTGATGTTCCATGATTTCTTCCCTAGTAAGTCCAAATGGATTGTTTGTGAAATCTTCTATCTCATATGGCCCTGATGGAGGTGATGGTTGTTGTGATGGGGTGACTTGACTTCTTGGATCAAATTCTTGAGGATTTGGATCACTTGAGGTGATTGTGACTTTGGTTTTCTCCATTATTCTCTTGTGTTGTGATCTTGTTGTTACCATAAATTTTGGGTCACCTTTGGGAGAGTTGTGTTGAGATTTGTAATGTTTGAACTCTCTAGTTGAATAAAATATAGGTAGAAGGGATGATATCAATCCTTTTGGAGAAATGGTGATAATGGAAGATGAAAAGGTGAATGATGTGGGAAGTGATCCTTGCAAACATTTTGGGACAACACATTTAACTTAAGTTTTATGTTTTGATGTTTGGATAAAGGATTTTTATGAACTTGTGAATCTTTAGGGTATACTTGTGACCTTCAAGATAAACTAGTCCAAAGATGATAACTAACTTAACCAAATGCATGGAAAAGGATTCATTTCACATACAAAATTAGCTAAGTTATGATTTGGGTTGATAAATGTCTAAGTCCAAAGTGTTGGTGTGTTCAAAAATTTGCAAAGATAGGTGAAGTGAAGGATGGATGAAATGTTTGACCCAATGTTGACCTAGAGTGAACCTTTTTTTTGCAAGACCAAGGTAGTGAGAAAAATGTTATACCTCTAAAGTGATCAAACCCTAAGGACTCAATGATTTTGGTAGAACTCAAATGATTTTGACAATAGAAATCAATGATTTTAGACTCAATATTTGTAATGTTTTCCTTCTATGATAGTGGGTGTAAGGTATGTTTATTCCACCAAAGTGATCAGATGCCAAATGGTCACGTGGGGTTCAATTTTTCAATTTATCTTGCTTAATGAGTTTCTCTTACCACAAACACTTGTCTTGATTATGTTTTCAAACTACATGTCTATGTCAAAAACCTCATAACTTTCACAATGTCCATTTTGTGAGAATCATGAGGTTGAAGCCATAATTTCCTATGTTGTCTTTGGAAAATATGGATTGAGATATAAGTCAAGATATTTAGAAATCTCTAACAATAGAAATCCTTAGGACAAGCAATAATATCAAGGCTATTTCAAAAGGTATCCATATTTAAGCAAAAGTGTTTGAAATTTTGAGGAAGATAGTGAATGTTTGTTTGTAATGTTTCAAAACAATCAAAGTATTAAACTGACTCACAATCATTTACTATCCTAGAATGAAATGGCCATACTTGTTGATTCCCCACTCGGATTTCTCCAAACACTAAGACATTGCAAACAGTTAGAGATTTGGTGACACTGGCTCCCCTCCATGGCACACTTCTCAATACCACCAAATCTCAAAATCCTATAGATCCTAAGATCCTAAGGATTTTTCTCTTTCAACAATGAATAGTACAAATGTGGGGCTTTTTCAAAATGACTTTTCTTGCTCCAACAAGTATTAAATATTTTGGATTCTAAACAATGGTTCATAATAAGGGCTTTCATTTTAGGGGATACTTTGATAAACTCCCTCGAGAGGTCTCCCAACCCTTAGAACAAGGGTTTTTCACATCATAAAGATACTAGGGGAGAGATATCACGTATCACTTCCGTTGATCACAATTTTCATCACAACCACACATTTATATAGCGGTTCAAAAGAGCTTGGCTTTAGCTCATTACTGCATGGGTCATTCCCTCCTTTTGAATCATGGAGATAGGCCCTTGAAAGATAAACAATTGCAAGGAAGTAAGTTTTTAGTTCAATCATCCCAGTTTACATGAAGCAAGGAGAGAACACACACCAAACATTTTCCCTACACTAGCAAGGGGTTCATTTTTAATCCAAATTGAAATATGTAGGTGATTTTGCAAAGTGTTAATGAATGTTTCTATTTCTCAAGATTGTCGAGTGGCATGAGAGAATTTCATACCCATTCAATAACACATTTGTAAATAAAAACACAACAAAAACTCATAAATTTTAACCCCTAAAGCTAAGATGAATTCATTTTATGCACCAAACAAAATGTTAAGTTGCCTTGTTCAGTTTTAGACCCAAAATACAATGATGAAATGAGGGTTCAATTTTAGTCCCATTTGAGCATTCTTTTAAAGACCCAATTGAAAACTAGTGTGGTCTTAAAACATGAAATAAAAAAGCATTACAAATGGGTTATAATTGCCCCAAAAGTGTCGAAACACTTGTTACAATTATAGTTCAAATGATAATAGTATGCTTCTTTTCTTCAAGTTGTATTGTCCAAACCTACAACACCCAAAAAACCAAAATAAGAAGTTAGAGACATGTTAAAAATAAAATGAAATAAAAATTTAAAGCACCTGCCAAAATTTAAAGCAAATGTGAGGTTGTTTGATTCAATTTTATCCAACTTTGAAAGCTAATTCATTTTATCCTTTCAAGTGTTTGAGAAACATTTTTAGAAATTTAGATTATAACAACTTGAGATAATGACAAATTTCTCAAATATTGATCAATTTTGAAATCATAAATTTTTTTGGAAAGCTAAACATGAGATTTTCAAAACCCAACAACCATTTTGCAAGATTAGTCATATAGACTTCATTTAAAAATTAAGGAAATACATGCATTTAAGAGATCTTAAACCCAAAATAAATAAAAAAACCAACAAAATTAATGGTGGGCAACAACTTGAGATAATGACAACTTCCTCAAATCTTGATCAATTTTAAAATTTTAAAATGTTTTGGAAATCTAAACATGAAATCTTGAAAACTCAACAATCTTTCTACAAGATTAGTCATGCAGAATTCATTAAAAATTAAGGAAAATCATGCATTTAAGAGATTAAACCCAATTTTTTTTAAAAAAGCAACAAAATTAATCATGGAAAACAACTTGAGATAATGACAACTTCCTCAAATCTTCATCAATTTTGAAATCATAAAATATTTTGGAAAGCTAAATATGAGATCTTCAAAACCCAACAACCTTTCTACAAGATTAGTCATGTAGAATTCATTAAAAATTAAGGAAAAAAATGGATTTAAGAGATTAAACCCATATTTTCACCAAAAAACACCCAAAACATTAAATTTCACCCTCCTTCTAGCACCAAAATATGACCAATGACATAGTGAAGGCTAACTACACCCGATCCATACAAATTCGAGGCATATTTAACCCACTAAGCATTAATCCTAATAAGATCGTTCATTGTAAACAAAGACAACTTGAAGCCATTAACACTAATATTCTAAATCATGAAAGCTTGAAAAACCTCTAATCTAAGACATTGAAACTTATCCTATTGGGGGAGTGGTGTCACATTGATGTGGAATGGTGACCCTTTCCCAATCCCTTGGATAATGAGCTTGTTTCAATTAGTTTTATTGAAGCAAACTGATGAAACCATTGATAGATGTGTATGACAACATGATTTAAAGCTAAATGAATATGATGTAAGCTATTTTAACATGATTTATTCTAAGATGATTGATATGGGTGTATGCAAATCTACTCTAAATGTATGCAAGCTTAAAAAAATTAAAATCCTAATTAACAAATAAGCTAAATATATGCATCTATGTTATCATGGAATCTATTAATGGAAGCTAAGCTAATATGCAAGTAAATAAAGCTAAAATGATGTTAAATGTGAGTACAAGTGAAAATTAGTTTAACAACATAAGTTTGATGTTAAAAGATGGATCCATTTGTCTCCAAATAGTGCTTTATTTATAGGAAAACAAATAAAAAATGAAGGGTTAAGATTGAAAAAGCCAATCAATGGTCAAAAAGGAAAGAAGATGGAGGCATGGATCATGGATTCTCATCAAGGGTTGAAAATACAAGTTGATATTTAATCAAGGGCTTACATTCATCCAAACAAACACACTTTTAATTTGTACAATAGGTCACAAGTTAACTTGGATAAGAAGTTTTGAGTTAACTTACACATGAAGTTTTTAGCTAACTTGCATATGAAGTTTTGTAAGAATATTCCCTTTTTCAAATGATTGGAGGAGAGATAATATTCTTTGGAATATTCTCATGGGTGAAGAAATAGATATTTTTCAAATTAAAAAAAAGTTTAATTGTGCAAAAGGGGAAGGGATATTCTATGGGAATATTCCCCTTGTGGAGGAATGTGCAAATGAGGAATATCCCCTTTCAAGTGGAATAATTAGTAATTTGATAATTAAAACAAATTTTCAGTTATGCAAATTAGGGGAATTATATGATATTCATTAAATTATTGATTTAATGAATATCAAATGAAAAAGCAATGGATGAGATTGATTTGATCTATCAATGGTCACAAATGAAAGGAGGATGAAACATGGATCAAGAATTCTCATCAATGGATGAGAATCAAAGATCACATGGATCAATAAAAAATCAGGGCTCACAATCATGCAAACAAACACACTTTGTAATAACTTTAAAAATTTGTTTGGAGTAATCGTTACCTTTTTTGGAGAAAAATAGGAGAATATTCCTTTGGAATATTCCCTATGCAAATGGATGAGAGGGAAATAAGTAATTTAGTTAATTAAAACTAAATGTGAATGCGCAAGATGAGGAATGTGAGGATATTCATTAAATTATTGATTTATTTAATGAAAAGGAGATGCAAATATGATATTTAATTAAATAACTTAAGTTATTTAATAAAATAAGAGGAATTAGGGCTAAAATTGAATAATTTGCATTATTTAACTAAATTGGATGAAATATTAGTGTGAGAGGGGTGAATTAACCCAATTAGGTCAATTAGATTAATAGGTGAAAATGAGGCATTTAATTAAATAATTAGGCTTATTTAATTAAACAAGTGGAAAGAGGATGGGTTTGAGGACAAAATGATGTTAGTTAGCCAATGTGATCCATTGAGACATTTTTAAGTGTCTATAGAAACTTATAAATTATCATATCAATCCTCTTGACAAGATTTTCTTCCTCTATGAAATACCCCAAGAAATCATTGTACTTCATCTTTCATTCTTCCTCAAGCTTTTTCATAATTTCCCTTTTTCTCCTCCTCTCATATACTAGTTGAGGAGTGAAACAATTTTTATTACATCTTCTTCATAATCAATCTGGTGAGTAACCATAGCCTTGGTAAGGATAGCGTGTCTTACAAAATTCATGTGACCCTCAAGGTCAAAAGCTCTTGCCTTTCTAGACTATAGAAAGTACCTTGTTTTTATATAATTTTGCAACTCTTCAAGTGTATCAGATCCCACTAATAGTTTCCAATATGTTGTCAAATTGGGTAGAAATGTACCCTTCCTTTGTTTATTCATGACATATGTTTCCATCCATAGAATCAACCACATGGACTCTAAAAAGGCTAATCAATGGTGGACAAAATTTGGCAGTATAAGTGGGGCCTGTGGGCATCCATAAATCCTCATTATTGTGGTTCTGGTAGAAGAAACCAATCATCAAAGTTGAGTGTGGCCTTTCTCAAGTTTCAAAGCCAAAGGTCTTAATAGTTGTAGCACAAGTGTGTGTAGTCTTGGTGGTTGGTGGCCAAGAAATCTCATAATTATGTACAAAAATTCATCATGGAATATCACATAATTTGAATTCTTACATCTATTGTCCCATATATAACACCATTTTTGCACTAGTAGAAAATTCCCCTACTTTTTAATCTTACCCAAACAAATCCTTTTGCTCCATCTATCTTTATTCTGGTATAATATCAGGTGGCACAACAAAGAATATTTCCTGAATGTTATGGGGGCTCTATTTTCCCTAACATGTAGAAATCCTTCATGCAATGCTTTCTAAAGATATGAGGCAAAATCATATTCAATGTTCATCTAAGGGTTTTGGATCATCGTAGCCATCATCATTAAACTAATTGGAATTCAATCTTTTGCATCTATCCCAAGTACTTTATAGAGAGAAAAGTAGGTTTTCTTAAAATAGTATTGGAAATATGAGACATCAAATGGTTTAGTAGTAAAAGGGGATAGAGGAATCACCCTATTGTTCACACCTCTTTCATGTAAATGGGGACTTCATCACTTCTATGGGTTTTCATCAATCTAGTATATTCTTCTTTACTTCTTTGCAAATCAATTTTAGTTATGGCTTGTTTGTTTAGGTAAAAACATTCAATGATGGTTGCTTTAGTCAACACAACTAATTGTGAACCATTTGGCAATCTCATAGACCTAGCAACAACATGATAACTCTAAGCCAATACTATGATGAACTCTACATCTATAAAAATATTTGGGACAATTAACTTGGCCAAATATAATGCCCATGTATTTGACACCGGAATCTTGTCCTCCCTTTTGTCATAAAAGTACTAGAACAGTTCCCACCCGGATATAGGGATAAGGGAATCTCTACAATTATGAGACACATCATTAAAAACATTATTAAATCCTCTCAATTGGTTCAAGGAGTATATCTAGGATAGATTGCTGTAAGGACCTCTTTTTAACTTTAGATTCTTCCTTTTTAGTTTCAGGTTCTTTCTTCTTGGGACCATAATTTCCTTTTAAGTTTCAAGTTCTTTCTTCTTGGGTAGCATGATGTTTAACTATCTTACTTCTCCTATAGTTTTGAAATGTAGAATTCCAAAGAATCTTGTACTCGTAAAACTTGATTCATAATTAAACCATCTTACTTCTCCTATACTTTTGAAATGTAGAATTCCAAACAATCTTGTACTCATAAAACTTAATTCACAAGAGTTACATGCACTTACTTGGGTTGCGATGGCTGCAAAGCTTAACCTCCTCAAACTCCTAGCTCCCCACACCATATTTTTTTCAAATGAGTGCAAAGAGAATGTCAAATTATTGATTTAACAGCTTCTGAGCTCAATCATGTCAACATTAATATCAACACTATGCCAAATATTTTTCTCATAGTTTGAGTTTGAACATGCACCATTGATTTTACAAGATTGGATGGTTGATGTGATTCATTTATTTAATACCACGAGATAGAGGGGTATAAACTACTATACCACATGCTTCTTTGCATTTCACCATGGGGTAGCAGGATCCTTACCTTTATACCATAAGCTTGACTTGTTTAACCCATGGTACTGTGGTTTACTAATAGTCACATATGGCTTACCACCATAAGTTGCATGCTTCATCACATCCTTCCACAGTATAGTGGTTCATACCACCCTACCGCATGCCTTTATGATGTTCCTTGCAAGATGCTAGGTTATTCCCCACTATATCACACCCTTCATTTTTCCTTCTCATGGTATGGTAGTTTATGATGTATTTAAATTCTCTCATACTACCCAACCATGTCCTCATCATAATAATTTTGTGGCATGGTGGTAAATATCTTCATGTTGCTTGTTACACACCGCTAGCCTACCAAGGGTTTAGATTACTATTAAGGGGTCACAATAATAGACTTAGTTGGACATGTTTTTGCTTAAGTATATATATGATGAATTTTTGGCTTTGTATAGGATTTTCAAAGTCAAGTCAGACCTAAAAAATTTATATGTTTAGTAAAAAACAAAAAAGAATATAAGGTCAAGGTTTGGGTCATGGATCTCAAGGTTAATTGTGATGATGGAACTAGGAAATATTTTAAGGTTATAACACACCTCATGATGAACTAGACAATGTTTTTCCTTCATCCTACTTGTGTTATGTTTTTATGAGTTCTTCTCTTATGAATATATCCGTAAGGAAAATTTGTTTGATACTTGTAATTGTAAACATCTTCTTGGTTTTGGATTGCAAATTATTTTTAAAATGTAAACTAAATTCTATTTTAAGTTTATATTTGTAATTATCAACAAATTGGAAATTCAACAGTTATCAACTTATGAAATCAATAAATTTTTACTGATTCAAGTTGTTGAGTTATACATTATTGTTTATTTGGACTTCAAGAAATGAAGGGATTGTAAGGTGCAAATTAGATGATAGTGATCATAATGTTGAAACTCCAGTGAAAAAATATGAGCATGCGTGTATTGAAAAAGTGGCCAAGAATAATGAATATTTTTTTATTCTTGGTTTGAAAAGGAAATTTGTAGATCCAGTAAGTAGTATATTATTTGTTTAATAGTGTTTAATAAAATTTAATAGCCAAGAGATTTATGTATATAAGACATAATATGATATATTTTTGTTTTATAGGCAACAAAAAGAGTGCAATGAAAATGTGGAGAAGAAACAAAAGGAAAGAAAAGATGCAGTGCCACCATCTCGTAGAAGTCAATGCTTTTATGATTCAACAAATGTAGTTGGTGAAAACAACAATTGTGATGATGTGCAACCTAGTATAGCACATGGTGATGTGTAGCCTAATATAGCACATGGTGATGTGCAACTTGATATAGCACATGGTGATGTGTAGCCTGATATAGCACATGGTGATGTGCAATGTTGTGATGATATCTTAGGAATAATTCTAAGAGAGATTATTGGAAAACATCAGGGCAAATGAATAGTAGGTCTGAAGATGTTTTTTTCAACATTAAAGGATGTGCTTAATGATGTGGAATTTTCAAAGACTGGTACTAATCTACCTACTCATGCCACACATGATGTGTCCAAGGAGCATGAATTTTTGGTTAATGAAATTTATGAAGAGAGACTTCTTGCATTTGTTGTGCCTCAAACTGCACCTATTACATCTAGAACTTTTGATGGATCTAGTGGATTAGCTAGAAATACTAGTAGTGGTAATTTAATAGAAGATGTAGATGCTTTTTCCAAAAGACAAAGATTGAGTAAAGATTTGTATAGATCTATAGAGACGAATGCAAAAGAAAGAAAATTAGAAGTCAAGAAGCCATTCTTGCTTGAGGTATCAAGAGATGGTGAGCCCATTGGTCCAAATGTTGCAAAGTGGGCCACCGAGTTGGGTGTAAGATGTAGGGACCATTTGGATATTTACAAATCAAATTTTGCAGAGCAAGATCCATGAGCTGTGGAAAATGTTATACAAAAAATGGACAATGCTTTTGAGAGTTCTGGTGGACTAATCTCTAGAAAATTTTACTAGCAAAGGATGAGAATTTTGATGAACAATTATAGATACAGTTGCAGAAAAACAATCATGTTGGGAAAAGAGATATTTGACTCCAGTCTATCTCCTAAAGAGTGTAAGGAATTGAGAGAAAGTATGCATTCCAAAGAATATTTTGTAAAGAGTAACAGAGGAAAGAGAGCAAGAGATAATGTAAGGGTTGGATATACATTTGGTTGAGGCAAGTTGCACACTAAAATGGACAAATTTGGAGTAAGTGTATGGATTTTTGGTTCAATTTACATTCTGTTATTTATTTCAATTTTTTATTGAACTAACTATATGTTGAAATTGATACTGTATTTTAGGTGGAAAACAGTAATAGCGAAGTAGGTGGAAAAGATATTGTCAATTATATGGTAGCACTAGATGCTAGTAAATCTAGGAGTAGGATGAAATTGAAATCTAGTTCATTAACAAAGATTACACAACCAACTGTTCAATGCCCAGTAGGGGCCTCTATAGATCATGTTAATTCATATGAACTAGGGTACCAAAAGGTAATGAGTTGCATATTAGGTCTTAGTCAGCAAGTTACACAGTTGGTTCAAATTATTAACCCTATAGTTTCTACATGGAATGAGCATAAATCCATGGATTTAGATGAGGTAAGAGGCTCTATTGATCCCATTTTTTCTTGTTTGGCAGTTCTATATACAAATTCCTCTTAATATGTAGATTATTGAAATATGAGCATAGGAGAATCCAACCTAGTTTCTTTATTGTTGGAGTGATCCAAAAAATGTTCTTTTGGACAAATTTATAGCTTGCATTCTTTACTTGAATATTGAATGCTTTGTATATTGTTTTGCATGATGGTTAAACCACATGCAGATAAATTTTGTGAAAGCAATAGGAAAAAAAAAACACCTTCATGGTGTCAACATAGCTATCGATATTGATAGTGATGAAGTGGAAAAGAATGTGCAGCACAATCGTCTTAGTTGTCCTAAAGTTGAGGTAATTAATATAATAGTTGTCAGTTATTTATTCCAATGTTTTGTCATTCTTCATGCTTAAAATGTTCTTTGGGACAAAAATTTATAGCTTTTGCATTCTTTACTTGACTTATATTAATTTTTTCATGATAATTAAACCACATGATGCATAGCAATTATATGAAAGGAGGACAAAAAAAAAGGCCCTGTCAATAGAACTCTTTGCAAAGTTGTACAACTTAATGTCTGCAATGACATTGATAGTGGTTATGATGATGAAATCAATGAGCATGCACATGATATTCATAGTGGTAGTCGTGTTGAACTTGAGGTGAGTGCTATGAAACCACATGCAAGTAAGTACTATTAAAGTAATGGTTGTTTTAGTATGTAAATAAGGGTAATCATTACCTATTTGATAGAAGTTGGTTAGAATATTAGTGAAGTGTAATTAGCTAGTATACATAGATTATGGAAATAAGGGAGAACATATAACTTACATATGGAAGCTTAAAGCTTAGTTGTAATAGAGTGTTTTATAAAAGTACATACAAAAACTGATTTGTTCCAAGACAATACATTGCATATAGATGTCAAAACTAATATAATGTGTATTTTTTTGTTTTTGTAGATATTTATTGATAAGCTCCAAGAAGGGGATACAATTGAGGTGTTGGATCTATATGATGGTGTTGTTGTTGGCATTAGGTGGATTCACTCACTATATATTATACATGGAGTCAAATTGAAAGGAATAAGAGATGCAAATGTATGTATTTTATAGGTCTCAAGTAACATACCCCTTCCTCATCCAGACAAAATAGATGGGGTTGTCTGTCTGAAAGAGAAAGAAGGGACCTTCACACAGTGGCTACTAAATTTTTTGAAAAAAAATCATAGAGTCTTGGTCGTAAGTGCAAAAGAGAAAAAGAAGGGTTAGTAGCAATAGAGTGTGGAGAGTGAAGTTGTAGACAGACAGAGAATGTACTGAGCCTAAATAAGTTGAACCCAAACAAAAACTAGAAAATCTGATTTGGGTGTACAATTTGTGAGTAGAACATAGAATGATCTATCTTACTGTACCTATAATGTAAAACCCCTTAATTATGTTTTTATCCTATTTTTTGGGTTCCACTCATTCAACTTGGTGCATTATAGAAGAGGGGATATGTTGTTATCTAAGCAGTAGACACAGAGAACATGGGTGCAAAAAAAGAAATAAATAAAAAGTAGATAAAGAGGTGTAGAATAGATAAGGAAAAGTTGTAGAGAGTGCAACATACATGTATCTGCAACTACAAATAAGTTGCAACATAGAATTTTCATCAAAATTGTAATATCTTGCATAGTAAAAAAAGGCCTTGTAACTTAGTTTTCTTAGTCACAACACTGAGAAACACACTTTGTAACAGTAAATTTTTCAAAGCAAGGACACGTTTTTGTCTTCTATCTGCTATAAGAACACGTTTTCTCAATAAAATTTTAGTATTTTTCCTTCTTAATAGTCATTTCATTATGTGTAAATGAATGATTGATTATTTTTTTCTATGTTTGTATATGTTTAAACCTTAATTAAAGCATTGTCTCATTTCCAACACTTATAGGCATAAATCAGTGAACAAAAACAATTAAATAAACTACCAATTGACTAAATATACTACCAACTGATAGAAAGCAGTGAATAAATATGACTAAATATAATGATTATGCAATTAATAAAAAATGTATCAATATATATACCTACCTATTGACAAAAATCAGTGAACGAAAACAATTAAATAAACTACCAAATTGATCAAAATGATGATTAAAGTTAATAACTAAATACACTACCAATGGATAGAAATCAGTGAATAAAAATGATTAAATAAGTGACCAGTTAACATTAATCAATGACTAAATTAACAACAAAATGTACCAATGATGGCTAAATAAGTGACCGATTTAAAACAATCAATGACTAAATTAAAGACTAAACACACTACCAAATCAATCAAATTAATGACCACATCAATGACCAAATCGATCGATTAGATGACTAAATCAATGACGAAGTCGATCAATTAGATGACTAAATCAACAACCAAATCGATCAATTGGGTGACTAAATTAATGACCAAATTGATCAACCAAACAACTAAAAATGGTTTTTTCATCAATTTGATCACGTTATAAATGACTGGCAATAAACTACTACTATTCATGCAGCGATGTTCAATCATTTATAAGCAGTTTTTAGTAGTTTTTCAATCACATATTGCTATTTCTATACTAGTGAAGAGTGGAAGATACAAGTGGGTATTTCCTTTTTCTAACCAAAGTCCAACAATCTGACATGGAAAATCCCTTAGAAGAGGAGACCAATTCCTCGTTTGTCCAACAAAGAGATTGTTTGGAGTTGGAGAGGAAATAGGTGAGTTTTTGGTGGTAGGTGAGGGGGAAGAAAAGGGGTGGTCGGTGGAAAGGGTCATAGCATGATTTGAAGAGGACAAGTGGATACTAGACGGTGCAAAATTGAAGGGAGGATAAGTTAACTTATTCCTCTTGATGGGACAATCACATATCAAGTGACCTTTTTTGTAATAGAAACATGCATTTGGCTTGTTCAAATAAACTAATGGCTGCTCCATTTCGAAGCCTAGGCTGATAAGTTTGATATTTTCTAGCAATTATTTTTTTAAATCCACTTCTACACAAGCCCTAGGATGAACTCTTAGGCTTGAAAATTTATCATAATTATGTTTGCACTATATTACTCTACCCAACTAAGCAACAATATCTTTAAAAAATGGTTTAAAACCTAGATTGAGGAATGGAAGCTGAACCCACATGGGGTAATATGAGTGAGATGATCCTTTGGGATGAAAATTAAAGGTTCAAGCTTATATATATCAAATTTATCCACAAATGACCCAAGTACTGTATTGCAAAATAGCTTGGGCATGTTCTACAAACTTAAGCATGCATGACACATACCCTTTTCCTAGACCTCATAAGGTTCAATCTCCCATCACCGATTTTCATAGTTTAATTGAGCCCATTTGTAAAAATTAACTTTAGATGGAACTCCCCATAAGAAAAACAAAATAACTGCTATGTTTTGAAATTATGAAATAACCTCTACAATTTCGTCAAGTAGCTATATTTCAAGGGTTTTACCTAGTTGGTCATCTAGCTTTGGATCATCTAGTTTCACACTCTAGTTCTCTACCATGACTTCTATAGATGCATTTGAGACATTTTACATAATATTAGACTTGTCTTCTTTTGTTTTTTCATCAAAGTTAGAAGCCCCCCACCCATTCAAGCTACTACATTAAGCCTCATCAAGGCTATGAAGTAGAGGAAAATGCAAAAAATTGAAGCATAGCAAGGGAGCACACAAAATAGGGTAGGTTTTACATGATTCCACTTGTCGTCGCTATAGGTAAATGGTTTTTGTTTTTTGACCAAGCAGTGGTGGAAATGGAGGAAGTAGTAGAGAGAAAATGCACTTGTCGAGGGCCAAAAAAGCCTCTGACCTAACGGGTTGCAATAGAAAACCCTTGTAGACAAAGAAAGTATTGATAGAAAGAAGCAAGATGATGAACAACAATAGAGAAAAACATAGCAAGAAAGTGGAGGATAGTTAGGGTTTAGCAGTTTATAGTGGCCGCCAAAAACTTCTCTCATCTCTCAAACTTGAGGATTTGGATATAAAATTATTGTACTATTAATATTTCATGAAGTATTATACTCTCAAGGCCTATTCATATAATTGGTTGAATTGATGTGTAGGAATTCCAATAGGTCCCTTTATGCAATGTATATTTTATTGATCTGTCAAAGAAAAAATATGTTGTTGCACCTAAGAAGAATTGGTGAATATTAAAGTTAGATAATATCATTCATATTGGATGCTAGTACATAAAGATTGTAGTTACACATATTGAATAAATTTATTAAAAATTATTTTATTTTCATAGATTTAAAATCCTTATCAATGCTAATATATGCTCACCTATTTAAGATAATTTTACTTAGGATTATCCCAAAATTTAAAAAGGGAAAGACACCTAAATTTGAACATATCTTTTTGATATGTCATAATCATAGATTTATTATCAATTGACAACATTTTAGTGTAATATATTTTTTTAGACATCACAATTATGTATTGATCACATATTCTATGGTCAAGATATTCTTGATGATAGTCCATTTAATCTCAACTACACTAAAAAATAATATTTTTTACTTGTTTGGTCATCTAGAATTTCACAAATTATTGCAAATATCTCTTTATCTCTCCAAATCAAGAATATAATACTACCCTAAATGTAGTAAAGAATTTTATTAGATACTTTATAGTGTAGCTAAGTAATGGACTCATTTTAGGCTTATAGCTAGCAACAAAAAACATATAGAAAATATCAAGTGTGCACTTAGGTGTGCAATGAAGATAGAAAAAAGAATGAGTTATATCAATCCCTAATAAGTATCATATTAGTCTCATTCTAACATCAAAAAATAATCATGGAGGGTAGTTTTTACTACTTTAATGGTGGACATGAGTGAATCCCTATTCAATCAACAAGTCATCAATATAGAGAACTAGAAACGTGAGAGTATCATCCTGCTATAGAATGCACTTGTTTAGACAAAAAGACATAGAAAGAAACCAATGGATAGAAGGAAGGATACCATCTTGGAATACCAAGTTTTATGGAACAATTTTAGGTCATAGAGATACTTTCAAAGATAACCAAAAATTGATGAATCTTGTACAAACCCCTATGGCTACTCCATGTATATTTCCTTTTTAAAGTCACCATGAGCAAAAGTGATAATCACACCATTTTGATGAACCTCCTATTAGTGGGCTATAATAATAGCAATGATAATTCAAATGGAATTTATTTTACCAACTAATGAAAAAGTCTTAAAGTAGTCAATCCTAGGAACTTGTGAGAATCCTATGGTAGTCAAGCAAGCCTTATGCTTATCAATCAAACTATCTATAGATTTTTTATCAACCCACTTTCACTAGAAAATTTTCCTTCCCTTAAGAATGTGGACATGATCCCATGTGTGCTTCCTCTCCAAGGAACTTAACTCTTCTTGCATAAAAGTCCCACTTGATGATACCATAGGCTTCATGAAAGGTTTGTGAAAGAGATGCGGATCCTGCTAAAATTGTGACCTTGTTCTTCTAGTGTTTGAAGGATCCCTAATCCAATCACTTGTTTACTATAATTTTTGATGATCCCAAATAGGTTTAATGGTTACAAATTCTAGATAATATGGAGGAGTATCCTCCAAGTAATGACTAAGAGCAGAAGGATATGAATTTACATCATCATCATCACCATCTAAAGTAGAGGGAGAAGACTCATCAAGACTAGGAGGATTAAGATCCTCTAAAGAACTATCATCACATATTGTAGTGTCTCCCAAGTGATTAATGTTGAAGTGAATGACCAAGATCTATAATCCACAATACCAAGTAACCTCCACATGCAAAAGAGAGAAGAAACAACAGAAGATGATATTCCATCAAAAAAAATTATGATATGGTACAAGATTTATAATATATGAAATATGCAGGAGAAGTCTTGCTTATAAAGGAAAGGTGCAAGATAGGATTAGACAAGATCATGACATGTGTCTTAATCCTATAACATGACACAACTAACTCATAACTACCTATAACACAAGAATTAAATAAAATTCAAAGAGATATGATATGATAATATCTTATCTAGACAACTAAGACTTCTAGAAAAAAACCTAGCCCCTAAATATACTTAACATGTGAATAAGTCCCCTAAGTCCCCTACTAGGAATTAACTAGGTACAAAAATTTATTCACACCAACACCCCCTTTTAAGTGCAACTTAGGGAGGAACAAACCAATGAAAAGATGCAAAATATGGGTCTCAACAACAAGGATTGATGAGGTATCCATGTACAAAAAAATATCTCACAAACGGAGAAAAGGAGAAAAACCTATGGGAGAAAACTCTTCTCCAAAAGAGATAAAACTTAAAAAAGAAAACAAAATATGGAAGTAGGACTCAAGAAGACTTACCAAGGAAAACTCCCTTTAGCCCAAGCATCGGTTGCAACTGAAGATAACGAGGCAATTCCAAAAGTTTAATGAATATTTCTGCAAACTACTACTCTGTAGGAAAGTACTCCAAGCTAATAACACCATCCTAAATGAGTTATCTAATGAAGTGCATGTGGATATCAATATTATTAGTACATTGATGCTCCATTGGGTTGTGCAAGATATGAATAACACTCTATTTTTCACACCAAACAATAATGGGCTGATCAAAAGGAATCCAAATTTATTCATTAATTAACAAAGCCATAAAACCTCTTGAGTAGCTAGAATTGCACCTCAATACTCAACCTTTGTCGATAATAATGCAACAATTATCTACTTCTTGAATGACCATGCAATCAAATCAGAACCAAGGAAAGAGACAAAGCTAGAAGTATACTTCCGATTAGTGACATCACCAGCCCAATCTAAGTTAGTGAAGCCCACAATTTGAGAATCTTGATCTGTAATAAATTCCAAAATGTGTAGTTCCCTGAATATATCTCAAGATACATTTGGTTTTCTTCCAATGGTCCTCTCATGAATCTCCTACTAGAAATGAGAGATAAGGCCAACGCAAAAGGAAATATTAGGATGATTGTGTTTCAAGTATAAAAGAAAACCAACCAACTACTGATGCAAGGTAGGATCAATTGGACGCGTAGTGCAACTAGTAGACAATACAACACCTGGCTGAAAAAGGTGTGGAGTAAGCTTGCAATCAACCATACCAAATATTTGAATCAAGTAAAGAGCACACTTCTATTAGGAATTAAGTTTTGTACACCTTTCATAATGTTTAATTTATTATTATTTGTGTGGTGCACCTAGGGGGACCTAGAAGTATGTGCATCACTAGGAGTTAACATTCTTGGGGCCACTTTATGTTGTATGCAACATTGGGACATAAATTGAGCTATAAAAATGTATTTATTTAATATTAGGGAAGGAAATCCAATATTAAATGTGGGACCATCATGGTTTTGTAATCTCATGATTTTAGTCACATGGTTTTATGTAATACCAATTGGTGGTTTTGTGTGAAATTTTTTTCTATAAAAGAAAATAGAAGGGTAGTTATCTCAAGTTAGCTATTTGGGGTTTTGAGTCTTCTTTTGAAGAGTGCATATGTGAAGCATGGAATGGGATGTGTGGTTACATGCTTGGGAACATGGAGGATGCATTGTAGAGGCTTAATGTTTCACAGATGTTCATGGAGGCTTTGTAGATGTATTATAATGTTTATTGATGAATAATACATGATTCATGGATGCTTTTGGAGGTTGGCTTTTCCCTCTTGAGGGGTTTCCTAGGGTATATCTTGTATCACTCTTTCATGGGTATGTTTTTTATTCTCTTTCATGTGGATTTTGAATACTTTTTGTGTATATTTCTATTTAGGGTTATGTGGAAATTGTCATTATATGGCTACAAGTTTCCATTTATTCAATATTAGAGTCATGGTTGTGGTTGGATAGCCCTAGGTTGAAGAAATCTTGTTTAAGTTTCAATCTATGGTCTTGCATGAGAGAATGAAATACATGGAAATATGTGAGGGTTTTGTGGATTGTTTATTGCAAATCTAAGGGTTTTGGGTTTGGTGTTATGATGCGTTGTTTGAAAATTTGGGGTTTTGAAAAATGTTGGGTCAAATGGGTTTCTTGGATGTGCATTCAAATGAGGTTTTTGTGGGGGAAGTGTTGAAAATGACCCCATGAGACAAAACAGATCTCACCATTGGATTTAGGTTGGTTGAGAAATGAAATAGATCATATAAAACTTGATCTATTTTTCTCACTATGGAAAAATGCAAATTTTTTGGCCTCCTACCCCTATGGAGTCATATGACCATACGATCATCAACTATGCAAAATTAAAAAATGGGAAAATAAATTGTACCCAATTGGTAAAAAATAAGTTTGTTTTGGCATGTTAAAAATTTAATCCCTGCAAAAAATTAAAAAAAACCTTGTTATTAAAATTTTAATAAAAAAATAATAAAAAGGGCAAGGGTACACAGACCCCTGTACCCACTGGAAGGCATGCACTAATAGGGAACAAATTCATGTGGGGTGTACTATCCCCACGACGGTTCTCGACTCTTTGGGTGATGGAAAATGGGGACCGCCTATTGCCCAAACTATAAGGGGTTTGAAAAAAATATAAATCACCCTTAAATTTAATTTAAAATCCACCCAAAAAAACTTAAAATTAAAACATTCTACTAGAATTTAAAAAGGCATCAAGTTTGGTGATTTTTTTTTTTGAAATTTTAACCCAAATTAAATATCATTTCGGGTCTCCCACCTCTCTGTCTCTCAGGCATCGTTGGCTCACCACCGCCACTAATGGTTTAGCCCGAGGGCCACCGACCAACCACTAGAAAGGAAAATTTGGCAAGTTTTTTTTCAAATGACCATAACTTTCAACTAAATGGTTAGATTTTCAACTTCTTATACACATCAAAAAAAGCTCTCTCCATGCACTACGTTGTGGTATAGGTTTGGTTACTTAATTTTATTTTTTTTACCAATTTTTGAAGCTTGAAATATTGATGTTATCAATTTCATGGTTTTGAGCATAACTTTTGCATACAAAATCAACTTTTCAATTTTGAATAGATATTATAGAGAATGTTCAGTTTACTTCACAGTGGTGACGTTATATTCTCATTTTGATGATTAGAGAGAGTTATGTACTTATTTGAACACTTGTGGGTGCCTGAGATTCAGGGTGTGATTATGTGATCATCTAGATGAGTCAAGAGGTGAAACCTTGAGGGATTAAATGTTTTTATGTGATTCTCATGCTGGTACATTTTATTATCAGTCTGGTGCTTTTTGGTATAGGTTTACATGTGTTTTTTCAGAGTTGGACTTTGATGGTGATAGGTACATAGGTTGTCTTAAGTTTTGAGGACATGGGTTCACATGATTTGAGACTTGGAGTCTTGTGTGGGTGATAGTTGAGTGTTGGTACAATGTTGGTGTTGGTTAAGGTGTCATGATTATGTAGGTACACTTTTGCATTGGCACGACATAATTAGCTTTGTGGTGTTTTGGTGGTGATTTAGTTTGGTGTTAGGAGGTTGTTTCTTATCTCCTAAATTATTTTTTGGTTCCCTAAATATGGTACTTGGTTGTGGAAATGTTTGGAAAATAAGATTTTAGGTTGATTTAGTGTTTTAGTCATTTGGTCTACATGATTATTCTATTTGATATCTTAGTTTGCAGTTTACTAATGTGATGATGAGTTTACATTTTTCAGTGATTAGATCAATGGGTTATGTGATTGGTAGGTATGCACAACCTATTGATTGTAATGGAATGAATCACATGTGGACTATCTATATCCACTGGGTTGATTTAGTGTTTATGTAGACTTTTTTAGTTGGCCTTGTTTGTGGTCATTTATACATTGGTATGTGTGCTTGATATGAGAGGATGGATAATGTTTATAGTACCTAGATAGTTAGTTTTGGGACTTGTATCATAATGGTTTATCACTTTGTCATGGATAGCTTGGTTACACTTTTCAATGGGAGCTTTTGACGATGATGGTTTGTTGGTAGTTGTATCTTCTTAGCTTGGAGATCTTGGTTTCACTTGTTACTGACATTTCAATTGTGTGTGTGGACCTGAATGATCTTCATGTAAGGAATCTAAGGTAGTGAAACAAATTCCTACACTAATCTTGAGAGGAGAATTGTACAAAACTTTTACAGATCTTTAACATTTACAAAAACTTAAAAAGAAATAAACATAAATATCATGCCTACCATGACACAGTGATTCGCATGGGGAAAACCCTTTCAGTAGAAAAAACCCACACTCCAAAAGTTTCCCAATATATTATTCAGTAAATAATAAAGATTACAATATACTTGCAAAACAAGCGTCTCACATGAGTATCACCACTCAGAGATTGAGAGACAACACAACTGTTGTTAGAATCTCAAAATACATCACTATGTCTACTGCAACTATAATACAATGCCCTCATAAAATAGGGTTACATTCTAGGGAAAGATAGGCCAACAAAATATCCACCATTAGATTTAAAACCTAATAATGAATGGTCCACATTTACAATATATCAGTATTTAATGTGTGTCAAACATTTTAGAAGTTTCTTGAAAAAGTTAACACGCTCACATTTTTCTCTTCGCTACCATTGTATACACATTTTTCCAACAAATCTCCCACTTGTCAAAAACCTTGCAAGAGCAGCGTGAGGGTGTAAACATTATCTCTTTAATTGTTAGGGGCCAAAAGGCCCATAGTCTTTGAACACCGTATGAACTTCTCTATGCTCATAGGCTTACTTTAAGAATCAACAACATTCATCAAAGTCTCTACCTTAAACAACTTCACCTTGCCATCTTCAACCATATCTCTAACAAAATGATATTTTACATCAATGTGCTTGGTCCTGGCATTAAATTTTGGGTTCTTGGCTAGACATATCACACTCTCACTATCACAATAAATTTTCATTACACCTTGTTTTATTCCAATATCTGAACACAATATCTTAAGAAAAATGGCTTCTTTACAAGCATGAGTAGTTGTCATATACTCTATTTTAGTAGTGGAGAAAGCAACCACAACCTGCCGCTTACTCTTCCAACTAATTGCACCACCAAATAAAGTAAACACGTAAACACTAGTGGATTTTCTACTCTCAACATCACCTGCCCATTCTGAATCCACATAACCATGAATATCAAGGGAAATATCATCTTTAGTCATATTACTATGATAACACAAGGAATAATCCAATGTACCGTGCAAATATCTGAAGACTCTTTTAACTACATCCCAATGAACTCTATTAGGATTAGACGTATATTTGAAAAGAACTCCCACTACTTTCAAAATGTCTTGTCTAGTACAAACCCTAGCATACATCAAACTTCCAATTGCACTATGGTAAGGTACTATGCTCATGTCTTCCATCTCTGATGGAGATGTTGGACAATTTGAAATAGATAACTTTTTTCCAATTGAAATAGGAACGCATAATGGTATACAATCTTGCATGTCAAACCTCTGTAAAATTGAGTTGGCATTGTTGTATGTTGCTGATATGTGGTTGTCGTTGATTTCAACACTATTGGAATTAATGTCTTTAAGGTTGTATATGTCGAGGATATTGAGAAAATTGTAATAAAATAAGTTGCAGGTTGTTAGTGATGCAGTGAAGTTCAGTATTGTGGCCATGTTGATTGCTAGCTCAGTATATTAATGATAAGAGGTTGTGGATTAAAGGGTTTATTTTCGAGTACATCTAGTTTATCCACATGAAGTTTCAGAGGTTCGCATGAATATTTGATTGAGTTATGAGTATTTGTGTTCTAATAGTTGTTCTGTTGCTTTAGTTGGTGTTCTTAAAAGAAGATAATGTGATTCTAGTAATTTGAGTTGTTTTGGATGCTCCAATAGTGATTCATGATGCTTGTGGATGTTTCTAGATCATACTTTATCTGTGTTGTTGATCTGCATTGATTGTTGTGCTCGCGATTGGTGATTCTCTTCTATGTGTTCATGTTTTTCATGATCATGGCTGACAGGGTGATTGTAGCGTGTTATGGATCTTTGAGGCATAAATTTTTAAGGTGTTTCATGTTCAACGATGTTGTTTTGGATCCTAACACTACTGAATTTGACACCATTTTCTGACGGTCGTTCGTTGGTCATTTGACAAATCTTTGTTGGAAAAGTGACAAAATGGCTAAAATATTTTCGTCGCTATTTTTTTGTCAAAAGGCCAATGACAAATTGAATGTTGAAATGAAGGTGAACAATTGTCGGTCATCAGCATCGTGAAATGGCTCAGACTTTCATCAGAATATCGACGAACGCTTCGTGTATCCACCAACAAATTACACCATAAGTTCGTCACCAGTTCAATGAAATCGGCAAGGAATAGCATCGAAAGAACACCAAAAGTTTGTCTCCATTTCGATGAAATGGGCTAGGAGTAGCGTCGAAACAACACCAAAACTTCGTCGAACATGCGACAAAATAGGCAAGTAGTAGCATCGAAAAACACCAAGAGTTCGTCGACTTTGCGATGAAAATAGCAAGGAGTAGCATCGAAAGAATACCAAAAGTTCATCAAAAGTGCGACAAAATGGGCAAGGAGTAGCGTGGAAACAATGCCAAATGTTCATTGAAATTAAGACGAAATGGGCAAGGAGTTACAACGAAACCTTCGTCGCAGCTATAGTAACTTTGTTGAACCTTTCTATTGATTCGTCGGTGGTTTTCGTTGAAATTGTGACAAAGAATCAATTTTTTTATTAAAAAAAATATTCGTGGAAATGTGCCATTGCAGAGACTGACGACTGATCATACATACAGACTGCATATTGGTTTGATGCTTCAAACGATGCATTTCTTATATTGAAAAGTGCATTACCTTATTGAGCTTCTCTTTGTTTCGAGAATAGTTTAATATTCTCTACTTAAACCAACCGTGATGGTGGAAGCTCATTTGGCCTCCCCTCACATCACTCTCAATTCCCCATACCCAATCATATAACATTAATCATTCATTCATCCATTAATAACATATAACATTCATTCATTAACATATAACATTCATTAATTAACATATTCACATTAATTCATTAACATATAATATTCATTCTTTTAGTTTTTACATATTATCAAAAATATGGTTGTCATGATATGATTACAATCACTTTTTTTTTGTTTCTTTTTGAAAGCTACATAAAGCTGAAGTGGAGTATCATTTTCTAAATCAATATCTATCCCTCCTTTAGTTGTTTTTCCCTCTACTCATGATCTTAATGTATGCCTAGTCGTCTGCTCATGACGTGGATGCCGCTGCAAGGGGGGATATGCTGCAATAAGAAAGAAATGTTAAACTGATATGTTTTATTATTATTGTTACAAGTATTTCATTAATTAAAAGAACATTAGAGTGGTTCTCTTTACCTGATGGCTCCACATCATGTTCCTAAACTTTTTTTATAGACTCATGCTCAACATGTTGAACACCCTCTAAATCTTAATCTACAGTTGAAACATGAAAGGTTACATTAATTAATACACCAATTGAAATTAAATATGTTTAAGAGAACATGAGGGTGGTCCTCTTTACCTAATGCGGCCACATCATGTTCCTGATCTTCTCTAGCCTGATCATGCTTAACACGTTGATCACGCTCTACATTCTCTAAAGTTAAAACACGAAAGGTTACATTAATTAATACACCAATTGCAATAAAGGTTACATTAATTAATACACCAATTGCAATCAAATATGTTTAAAAAAACTTTAGAGTGGTCCTCTTTACCTGATGGGGCCACATCATATTCCTGATCTTCTCTAGCTTGATCATGCTCAACATGTTGATCATGCTCTACATGATCTAAAGTACTGGGATGCACACCATGACCTTCATCTGCATGTTCTGCTCCACCCTCACCAGACTGCATTCCAATGTCATGTGCAGTATTATCATTGCTTGAATCTTTAAAACAAATAGGCATGTAATTACTTTATGGTGGAAATTAATATTGAATAGATTGCACAAGTATTCAATTTTAAATAAACTTTATTGAGTTTATTTACCTGCATGTGAGATGCAATGGAAGATTGTGTTTTCCTAGTCAAGACTCTTAGGTGTTCAGCCACGACTCCATAGCCTTGTTGGAAGGCAATCTCCAGGTCCTCTTTTGTGGGAACTCTATTGAATTCAAAGTCCTACATTTTTGCAGAAGATCATGAACTTTGCTTCCATGGTGTGATAAAACCAAAATTGTTTTCAATTTATTATAATTTGGATGCAATATTTCATTTATTGATACTTACAATTCGTGCGGCTAATTTCATATAACCACTAGAGCCAAGTTTGTGTTGCCCGTGCTTTTCTAGTCTTGCCTTTGTTGCCTTCGATGTGTTGGGAAACCTATGAAAAGTTTGAAATGTGTTATATTATGTAAAAAGAAAGAGTAATCAATATATAATTACATTGTTGATAGTATCACACATAGCATACTTTTTAAAAATTTAATGGCATTTCCATAGCATACGACATTGAGAGCAAATAAAATACAGAGTTCAATCCATGAATTATAGAAAATAGATTTTTGTTGGTTATATTCATATCACTGATTGCATTGCACAAAACATACTACAACTGCATAAATATTAGATGGTGATAGTTGTCTATGCTACCACATTTTTCATACATGTCTACCAAAGCATTTTATCAAACAATTCACTGCCTTGCTGCTATGGCTAAAAGCCTAAAATAGGTGCTTTTCAAACAAGCTATGGATGCTTGGAAAAAATCTATCAAAGCGCTATTGGTATAATAGTATAGAGGCGTGAACTCTGCTTCAAAAATTCAATGTGGTTCATGGTGACATGACAACCAAGCGAAATTCTGTTTGTCATGGCATTCATTATGGCATTCCATCACCATGAGACCACTTTTTTGA